>CM060832.1:38087500-38365000 GCA_030762175.1 Metallyticus violacea
AAATGTACATAAGCATCCATAATATCACCCAATTATGTTTTTCGGGCGGTCTTTTGGTAACCCTTCTTCTAGGTTCAAACTCAGCCAGGGTTAATGGATTTTTAGGGCGTAAACTCCTAAAAATGGTATCCTTCGGAAGGAAATAAAATGTTGGTCCATGTTGTAGATTTACGGGACCTAAAAGAAAGAAAAGTCTAAAGGAAGAGGCTTCTGAGCAAAACTTTTGGGACGTTTATGTCCTCAATTGAATAAGGCGCTAATGGCTAAGATGTTAAAGAGGATCCTTATGTTTATATGACTTATTTCTTGTTTTGTAGTGAGCAATCCGCCCCCAAAGTTTGCCTCAGTATTTTATTACACCATGTATATTCCAATTACAAGGTCTCTACCAAGCTTTAACGCTCAGTCAAGTCATAAGAAAATATGAGTACCTGAAGTTTTTAAAAACAAGTCAGTACATTTTTGGGAAGCAGTTGTCTTACGGCTAATCCACGAGATAACATATTGCTGAAAATTAACTTAGAGCACAACTCTACAGTGGATTGCGCATAGGGTAAACTGTCACTGCAAGATACGCAGTTTCCACCGAAATAAAGTTCAATAATTTGGCCCAAACAACGATTCCAATAATTAATAGAGAGGCATTTCTGCCAAAATGTTAACATTTTTCAAAAGAAAGCACTTCTATTGACTTCAACAAAATAAAAGTAGATTAGCTTAGAATGTCAATATGGTTTTTGCACCATTAGTAGTAGTACATAAGCTCGGACTTTCAGATCCTTTATAAAGAATCCCCTTAATTATTAGGCAAACAGAATGTTAGGGCCTATATTTTTGAACTACAGTTAAGGTACATAAGTACAGGGATTCCAGAATTAATGAATGATGAAATGATGACACCACAATGCTTTTATCTAACTGTATGCAGTTTTATCTATGGATTAAATTTAAAACATAACGTGCATAAAACAAATTTGCAAATTAGAACTGAAAGAAAGTATCAGGCGAAAAATTTACTCAAATTGGGCAGATGAGCTGATGTGTCAATGAAAATTTCCTTAAACAATGCCAGAAACGTCTGGATGGAGGAGGAAATCCTCTTCTGTCATAAGGTACCTGCTTATTTTCATTGTGATTGTATTGTAATCGTGAACACTTGAATCAATTGCGGGAATATTATATTTTATTTGCCGGTAGTTACCGCTGTGACGGCCGGTTGGCCAGCCGCCGTAAAGCGAGAGGCTCGATCACATTACACCTATGTATTACAATGAAGATCATTTTCGCCGTAAAACCTACAGCAGATTGCACTTTCCCATTGTTATTCTGCAATTATTGTTTAAATCTGCTAATTCATTATTTTCAATTTAGAGTCATTCTATATAATAAAGAGATAGAAGTAGAGCATTTTAAACATTATTACATTAAAAAGTAATTGTTATTCCATACTTTTTCTATAATAATAAGTCTATGCAGCATTCCTCATTCTCTGAACTATATGTCAGAATATTTCATGTCTTAAAAAGTCAAAACGTCTCCCAAAGAAAATATCTGAATTATTTACCATTTTGTCTTCTCCTGGTCAATTTTAAAACAAAATATGCCAGAAAGCAGCGATATATAATCGATTAGTTCTTAATTGTATCTTACATAATAAGAGCATGTCCTCTCTACTGTAGTTGCAGTAGCAGGCGGGTCCTTCGTTAGAGAGGGAAACTCATGGGTGAGGCTGGAAAAATTTACGCTTTAAACATATACCTTCATGGGCAAGCAAAGATTCACAAGGACTTATATTTGTCTTCCTTCAAGATGGGCTGCCTTTCTGTTGCTTACGTCTGTGTTCTCTTGAACCTTGAATGACAGCCCATGTGCAGCACTGGGTATTCTCTCTTTTCTTAGGCACCAAATGTTGAGCGAGTGGTTACTAACATCAGGCGTAACTGACAATGAGGGTTTTTTATTTTCCAGTTATTTTTACATTGGACCGTTTCCTCATTGTTTGTCAGTAGAAAGTTGACTTTAACAGTGTTAACTGTTACGTTACAAATAAAAACTGGCAATAGAATAAAGGGACGTTTTATTGAAGACTCTATTTTCGCTCTAAGTTGCCTAAGTTTAACTGTTAAGTTGGAAGTGAAACGATTTGGGGCCTCATCGACCGAAAAGAGGGAAAAAAATTAAGTTTTTTATTATGGTTTCAATCTTTTATGACAGCGTATGAAGTGAAAAACGCATCTTGTCTCTTGGAAAAAAATTAGATAAGAAATAGAAATAGCAAATTTCGTTTCTGTATAGGCCGACGAAATGACAGATATTACCAACAAGTCACAATTTATTGCGATATTACGAAACATCAGTGGGGGTAAACCGGTTGAAAGATTCATAACATTCATTGCTGTTTCTGAATTGACTGCAGAAGGTTTACGTACTTTAACAGCTGAAATGAAAGAGCTCCATATAAAGCAGAAGTTTATAGTGCAAACATACAATGGCGCAGTAGTTACAAGAGAATGTCGGGGAGCAGCTTAAGTCTTGATAAAAGAGACCTCCCCCACGAGATTTGTGTGTCATGTAGTTATGCCGCTGACCACCCTTTTACATGGCCACGAGCCGCCAATGGCGTGCTGGCTTCTTTCTTTGCCTTTATTCCTACAGTTTTATGTAGCTGTGTTTAGGTAATTGCAGGTTAAGCTATTGGTTCAAGATTTAAAACACAAAAGGAGTTGAAAACGGTTATGGTATCTACGCAAAGAGTTTCGATTCGGCAAAGAATATTCAAAATAGTTTGTGTTGAAAAAATAACGCCTTTGTTAATACTGTCGTTGGCAAGTAACAAATGATCATCTGTATTTGTTTATATATTCGCTGTTCTAATCACTGCATACAGTTGTGTTAAGAGTGTTGGCAATTTAGGAAATTCTACTAATCAAGCTTGGAATTTGAAATTACGATCAGCTTATTCCTTGCAATTAATTGTACTAGGTATGTCTAGAATTCGGTAAATTTCTATGGTTTTTAATTTAATACAAAGTTATCGTCTATTTCTTCAATTTGGTCGTGATTATTATTTAAAACATTGATGACTTTTAATTTTCATATACTTTTTCAAATGCACATCTCTTAGTGTTTGCTAGGGCTGACTATAAAACGCCCACCTCTTTCGCCAAGTAAACTTTAACTACAACGTAAGGAGTGATTGCATCAGCACTAAGCAGATTAACTACAAAGCTCATGAGATGGCGATACAAGAGATGGATGTATACATCATAAGACAAGACTATGTGATATGCGATCTTATCGATAACATCAGAAATACCTAGTGATGCAGCTCAGGCAGTTCGCATTCGGGAAGTCCTCGGTAAAAATCTCTTGGGGCCAATCATTTTGATCTTGGGTTCTTTCGTGGTTTACCCTGGTTATATATGTCAGGGCTAAAATGGACTGGCTCGGTTTGATAGCCATTTGCGCTTGGGAAAGGTTTCCATATCGGCGTCTGTTAAGGAAATGCAGCTTTTGAGGGTCTCACACTCTTTGGATGGGGTGCGGTCCCTTCTTCATGTACGTGTAGTTCCCGCCCGTAGATCCTGGCACGTTTACCTCTTCCCTTACTCTCGGAGGTTCCCAGTGGCGAAATAGGCACAGACGGCTTGCGGTGAATAAGAAGGCTAGAGTGCAGAAGAGTCCTCCTCCGTCCCGAGCAATCATATTGCTTGATAAAATGCTACGGAAGCGGGTATACCTGCACCGCTGCTATGATTAAGGGCATTCCAGACAGTAAGTGGCCGTATGCTTTACTTTGAGCGCCTCGGAAAGTCCGCTTCCATTCCTGACGCCGGGACAGAAACATTTACAAAGCGCAAACCACCATCACACCGCGCTAGCCCATATCGCTCTGGTACTTTTGAAAAACAATAGTTAATGGAAAAGCGGAAAATTCGTGGAATGTAAATATTCATGTCAACATTCGTCTAAATGATCAGGGAAAGTCACAAAAAACCAAGACCATTAAATGCCAAGACCTCCCAATAAGAGTTTCTCCTGAGTCACGCCACTGTTTCTAGATCATTAGAAATACTGCTGTCATGCTTAACCCAAGATTTTCTATCCTGAATCCTGGACTAGGTAATGTCCGAAATGTAATGCATTTTCATTTACTAATATCAAACAGTGTGATTGCTATAAACGAATTTTACTGCAGGAATTGCTGTTGGATTTACCTTTCTGGCCTACTTCCTTTTGGCAAATTGACAGTGGAGAAAGAGAGAGACATATACTGCGTCATTTGTCGTCATTTTCGAATTTCATTGACCCCAAAACTGTTCTCCCAGTGAAATACCAGATAACATCCCTCAGCCGTTTGGCTCATAAACGTTTTAATTTTACATTCTGTTCTCTGGCCATTATTATCCATGTGATACAGATACGACATAGCTTTTACCCTCAATTGCTTTATACTCGTTTTCGCTTTTTGAACATACACTTTGTGATAAAGTTGAAAAAGTAACATTTTGTGGAGTGAAAAAATAAAGATGGATGCTAAAACCGGACATTGCCATCCACAAAAAGAAGGGAAAAAAAGTAAGTACAATTAATGCTCGTTCTCTATCAAGCTAAACGTTTTTAATGGCAATTTTTTCTTAAACTATTACCAATTTTATGTTTTACAGGGAATTGCAGCGACTGTATGACGCTAATGAGAAATATTACTGACATGAAAATGGCCACATCACCTTGATTAATGTTTTTTTTCTTTTATGACGGTTTTTTTTTCTTTTTCTTTCTTTCTTTTCTTTCTTTCTTTCTTTCTTTCTTTTTTTTTTTTTTTTTTGATTTATGTTTAACGCCCGTTTTTACTGCTGAGGCACCACAGGCGGTGTACACTGATAATGCACGAGGAGAAATGATATATTGGGAAAGGATTTTTTTTAATGGAAGGAAGCGTTCCGGGACTAAGTTTAGGTTACCTTCCCGGCATTTGCCATTTATGAAGATCGAGGAAAACATGGGAAAAAACCTCATTCAGAAGGATGATTATGGTAGCATTCGAACCCCTATACCTCCCGCTCACGAGACCGCACCTTAACAACCTCGACCAGCCGTGATGGTTTTATGAGTGTGAATACATTACAAATTCTCCTAATAATGTATTACACATAATGAACTAAACAAAGTAAGCGAATAAATTTGCTTTCAGCTTAGTTAAAATGTTACAATGTTTAACAGTAATCAACACCGTTCATTATACTCACGAATTGATAATTAATTGCATGAATATGCTTTTCATTGCCCTTTTCCAGTAAGCTATATCTGAATTTAATTAATAGTAATATTAAAGCTGATATTTTACTTTATATATACAGGATGTTTTGGGAGTGTTTGTCTACATATGTTTATCTAAGGAAACGAGGACACATGCAAGATTTAAGTGTTTCTATGTGGAGATAGTTCCCACGTTGTTGTGTTTATTTATCTCAGAGTTACGGCATTTAACAGCATATTTTTAATAAAACTTACATGTTCGTTTGTAACAGTTTAATTGACTCCATGTGCGTTTTCAGTTTAGTTTGAATCACTTATTAATCTTTATTTTTACAATTGCTAGTAAATGTTGGAAATTAGGGAACTGATGGAGCCTTCTGTGTACCCATATGTAAAGTAGCAATAAGCGACTCCGTACGATATATCGAAGTGTATCAGGGGCATGCAGGATGGGGGAATATTGCAGAGGTAATCAGAATAAAATCGATTAGACAACGAACAAGTCCATCACGTATTTAAGGACTTTTTATACACTGCGCTACTACATTAATTTCTACTCTTACAAACTATGAGGTAAACAAGATTAACAGGTTACTAATTCAGTATATTGGAAGGTGTATAGGTTTTGTTTTGATAATGCAAACAGAGTTTGCTTATGGCGCAAATGTAGAAGTGTGTAAATGCATTGACGTCACTACTCTAACAAATGCCCATCGCTGGTGTGAACGGAGGCAAATCTCTGTTATTGTTTTATTAATACTCAAATGAAATGTTCCAACGTGTGCCGGTTGATATTTAAATATGACCTGACGTCTCCAAAATAGCTTTCTTACCAGCTATAGGGCATACTTCTCTGATGCTCTGGTTCATGACCTTAGAAGCAGTAGGTTCTACGAAGTACCCACAGTTTTTCATATATTTCCATAAAAATTATAAATGCAAGTTAGATCCAACGGCTAATCATGAGATCTTCTCCTAATGAGCCATTTAATTGGGAATATCCTGTTAAACATATAAATAGCTCGATTGCTAGAATGGGCTGGATGTCCGTCTTGCTAATACCAGACTCTTTGTCTGATTCACCGCCATGGGTGGCCGAGGTCGTTAAGGTGCGGACTCGTGAGCGGGAGGTCTGGGTTTCGAATCCCGCCAGTATCGTCCTGACTGAGGTTTTTTTTCCAGGTTTTCCTCAGTCCTCACAAATGCAAATGCCGGAGAGGTACGCTAAGCTAAGACCTGGAATGATTCCTTCCGTAAAAAAAATAAATCCTTTCCCAATATATCATTTCATCTCATGTATCACCAGTATTCATCGCCTGTGGTGCCTCTGTAGCAAAAACGAACGTTAAACAATATTCATTCAATTCGTCTGATTCGCAAATTACAAAAGAGCATGTAAATCGTATTAAATCAAATGGCAGAACGTCATCCCGTTAGATTTCCGTCAAAGAAATATATCCCAATGACATTAATGTGTGATAAGTGTGGAAGGCAATGTTGCCACACCGAACTCGCCTACTTAAACATGAGAATCTATTCTCACAGCTCCCAATTCTTCACTTACAGCAACTGTTTTTTTTTTTTTTTTTTTTTTTTTTAAATGTAGGGTTACTTTTCAAGAGTTTCAGCTTTGTCACAATTGTTATCCTGTTCGTCTTCTTTCAGGATAAACTATGCTGTCTGTAGCATTCACACGTTTTAGTATCATGTGATCTTTTCATTTTGTACGCAATGGGCAACAGTTTTGCATCGACACATTATCGCCCTCTGTTTGACTGAATTTCCTTACCGGAAACAATTACGTGCTCTGATTGTCCTTTCGGTGAGCAAATATCCACGTGTAAACAGAAAGAACATGGTCGTGCATTCAGCTCGATAGCCCTGCGGGATGAGGAATGTGGAGGGGAGTAATGTAAGGTAACCGTGCTATGCATCTTGTGTTTACATTCCTTGCGGGGCTTAAGAGCTGGGAACTCGTGTAATGTACCGATGTACCGATTACGTATGTACGCCGTTCTACTTTAATTATCTGTTTACATTATGACTAACCTTTAACATCGCCTCCGTAATCACTACTCGCAGTACAGAAAACTTGACTCTGCTGGTACATCTGAAAATAGTAGTTGACGGGAATAAAGGTTGCAAGTGTAAAAAACTCACTCTTCTGTATCTCGTAAATTAATGCGGATAGAAATCGCATTCAAACGGCAGTGTACTTCTTTAGTAAGGACGTTTATAATGAAGTAAAATAATGTAGCATGATTCTTTAAAAAAAAGAATAAAGTTGTATGTCAAATGTTTTAAGTATTCCCGCTTGGAGACACCTTACCTATTTACATGTTTGCACAGTCCAGTTCATTAAAACTTCCATTGTTTACTCTGAACAGCCATTATTAATGATATCTTTGTGCAATGTACACAAAGATAACCTAATGGCGTGAGAGCACTGGTTGTAATGAACTACGTATACGTCTTAAGCAGGGTCAGTCGATCTATGCTCAAGTAACAATTGCATTTAAATAACAGAACAGATCTGCATAATGCAGATATACAACGAAAGCAAATGTAGCGGTTAGCGGTTAGCGTAACACGGAAATACAGGAGATTAATTCTCGCCTTCTCCATCACTCCAATATTAAGAAGGAAAAGCAAATACAGGTGGACAAGCTTGGCCCTCATCTGGCTTTTTGACCAAGATTGTTCCTTGTTCCTTGAAATTTTAAAAGATGAAGAAAGTTATTTAGAATGTTATGCGAATCGGGATCTTTATGAGAGTTTAAAGGATTACACGATTTTAATGCATCAGAAAATTAATGTGTGCAAATGTGTCTATTTCCCAAGAACCTTCGAAACCCGACGATCCGGTTTCTCAAAAAAAATATTTATTCTGTTAGGAACACTTCTGCTAAAGATATGTAATGCAGCCTAGCATTCATTTTCTAGGGTCTAAATCAGATGCCGTAAGTTTGGGACATACTGCAGAGTCCTGCAGATTCACGCATATCAACTCCATCCACTTCGTTTTAAAAGTTTAGGTTTATATTTTCACATTGAAGTTCAACTTTATCGAGGAAATAATTGCTCATTCACTTTAGAAGGTACACAACATTTTAAAATTCTCACATTTTTCATTTGCTGTTTGCTATATTTACTAACAAAAAAACAAAACAAACAAAAAAAAAAAACAAAAAAAAACAAAAAAAAAAAAAAAAAGACACGCTGTGTTTATTTCCAAGGACTTCCTATCTTTTTGCTTGTCTGACTTCCATCAAATATAAAACAAATGCTTCTTTCACCGGTCCCTTCGAATTGCATAATGAACTCAACAAGATTTTTTTTTCAATGCTTTCTGCTGGTGTTGTTGGTCTAAATAGCATCTGGAGAACTCAGTTGTGCGTAAGGGTATAAACATGAAGACTCTGTGGGAGGGTGCTATTAGGTCACCCAAATCAACAAACCAGTCCAACTTAAATGTAGCATTATTGGAGTGAAGCTCTCCACTTATTTTAACTTTATTATAAACTATAATGCAATATTTCTTATTGTGTTTATATTTGTAATAATACAAAATAGTCTACACTACATGTGGATTAAGTCACAAAAATATTTAAGACCATTAGATAGGTTTCTCAAACTGCTCTCAAAAGGGAAAGATAAGTTAATTTTCAGAAAGTATCGTGTTCCTTAGAAGACTATATGACATTATAGAGACAAACGCCTCCAAAATGAAATCACTGTTGAATCCCATGTCATGGGAGTGTTTAATCTGATTTCTTAAGTATGACATCAATAACAATTTTCTACTTTTTATTCAGAAACTTACTACTGGTGTTTTTGTAACAAGGTGTATGTTATTTATCTGTATTTTAGTTAGCTCATCGCCTGGTAGAGTGGAAGAGGTCTTAACTCTTGCCATTTTAAATAAAAAAACAAATAAATATAATTATTTAATTTCTTTTTCAGCATTTTGATCCTGGCATTGACAACACTAAGATTCAATTTAGCTCGAACTAATTTCTGATCGATCTTTTAATATTTTGTTTTATAATATTCGATTAAATTGAATTAGTTGTACCAGAAGAACATGTAGTTACCCTCACCTTCCGAGATGGGTATTAAATATGCTCATTACCTGCATCGCTCTTGCTTTCTTTTGTTTGTTTTTAAGTACATTGGCCGTTTGCTAGAGTTAATGGTTGCTGTGAAATATTTCGACAAGTTAAGGAACATATGACGTAGTAGTGTTGGTTTAAATGTTCAACACACCCTGGGTTTCCAAAATTTTTAACTTCTGTAAAAGTATCTGATTTTATGATTAACTCTTCGCTTAAGTGTAAATCACAAACTCTGTTTTATATGGAATCTCCATAATCCACTTTAAAAATTAATTTTTGTTCTTAGATTTCTAAAAAAAATCTTCTATTACTTAGGAATTTCCACTGTAATGTTAAACACAACGTGGGAAAATTAACGTCCGCGTGTGCACGCAGTAATAACCGAAATTAGATGTAAAAAGACCTATATCATGGATCTAGGCATGAAACAGAGGCAGGGAATAGCTTGGCTTAGACTGAGAGTCTGGAAGGCACGCTAGTTGTTGATGAGGAAGGCACGAGGAGCTGTCCATTACGCTCGGAACAGGAAGACTGGATGCACATTTTGGCTAAGTGTACACAAGGATTATTTTTTACCCCCAGTAGCAGGAAGGTGATAAGTTGGGACTTAATTGTAAATAGACAAAACTATTTAAACCTATACATTTTCTTAAATGAAATGCGCAGTTTTAGGGACAAGAAATTTCTATAATATTGGCATAAATAATACAAAAATGTATATATCTTAATTATTGTATGTATGTCTATTGCACGCGTGCGCATATATCTTAGTACAATGAATAAATATGTTCTATTTCTCTGTAGGAATTTGACAGAACTGAAATTAATTTAAGTCCCGAAGAAAATAGATTTCAACTACAAAAATGAAAACCATTAGAAGTCAGTCTTATTTCTAGCGTCCAGTACGATTGTCGCGTCTTTGTTTTGCAAGTTCACCGCCGACAATGGGATTTTGCGGAAGTTAGCACACTTTCTTTGCTAGTTCTTAACAAATTATGGTTGTTTTAAATTATAATTCTGATTAGAATAATGCTGTGGTCGACCGTAAATTGGACGAGGCGCCCTTTATCATGCTCAAAGCAGAAATGTTCCTATTGTGACACATAATTCATCAGTTGCTTAGAAAACCCGTGGACATTTTCGAAATGTTAACACTTTGATATATACCGTAAAGGAGATCATCAAGGGTGACAGTTTTCAGAGAGCAATTGCCAGATACACCTCTTCCAGTACAGCCAACCTTGTCGCTGGAACACCCGCTATATTATGTTAACAGTTGCAAAGGAGATGTACCAGGATCACTTTATTCGTCAAAATGATTTCGGGAGTTGGGTTACTTGCAATTTATAATTTAATTATGCTTTCTTAAATTGTTTGATGGCAACGGTGTCATTGCTGTAGGTGAAGCAAAAAGAATATTCTGTTTCTGATCACAGCCTCAAGCTGATCTATCCTATATTAAAGCAAAATACGGTGACATCCTAGGGGTCCTAACTAACTTAGAAGAAAGAGAGAAATTATGAGTAAGCTCCGCAAGATGTTAATGAGACATTTCCCGATATAACGTTTTATCAATAAGTACAGTCTCAGACCAACAAATACTGTACATGACAGAATTTAAGAAATGAGCGATTTTAACCACTTTCCAAATTAATACATACACATAATATTATACATGTAAATATGCCAACAGGGGGTAGGATGTGGCATCAAAAGTATTTGAAAAGTATCTACACACTTTGCTAGACATTTTCTGAAAGTGAGAAACAGTTTCTGATTTGGAATCACACGATATTGCTTCACCTTTGCGTTCCTGTCACACATATAGCATTTTCACAGTACAAAGACATTCTCGGCGACAAAAGGAGTCACCCACCCCAGAGAACATAGAAAAAAAGTAAATTTGTCATTGTCACCTAGAAATGGGTTGACATATTCTGTAAGTGTGTGTCTAAATTTGATTTCAAGTGAAATATAAGATATATAATTGACTTCATATTTTCCTTTCCACTTATCAATGCCTACTTTAAGCGCTAAAGCATTTCAAGTGCCCTTTAAGAAGTCTATTTTAGTGATTATGGGTTCTAACTTTAGCAATAATATAGAATTTTTATTGGATTTACTCACCTTCGTTTATGTTGGAAACTGGTCAACGGTTACCTCCAGCAACCACTCTTTTCAATCTGTAAAACAAAAACCTTATTTGTATATTTCAGTATCTATTTGTTATGCAGTTGTGGATTAAGATTGTTAAATTCAGAAAAGCTACCTTCTACATTAAAACATTTCAAAGTTTGAATGGTTAACCATAGAATGCATTTGCGGATTGCTGGTCCTGTAATATTGCTTCATACATTATTATTATCTTTTCACTAAAATATTTTAAAGTTAGCTTTAATATAAGAATTTAAAATTGACATAAATTTAAAATGATTCTGTGAAGAACAGAACTGAACTGAAATTAATGCAGTTTTATACACTGAAGTTTCATTTATAAAAAGTTTTACTGCTATACGTAATTATGGCAGTGTTTCATTTACATGTTTATTTTTGAAAATGAAGATAGCAATAAATTATAATAAAAAGATAATAAAAAATAAACACATTTTAACTTTATATGACCTAAACTTAAAATGCGGTATTAAAATATCTCCAGCCTGCTTATCATTATTTCAAATTATTGAATAAGGTATGATTTTTTTTTTTTTTCTTTTTTGCAAACTAACAAAGGGGTTTACGGATATTTCTTGTAGCCAATCTACAATTGATTTTGATTTGTTTTATTTACGGACGCTCTTTAACATCTCAGGTCATCAACGTCCCATTTAATTCAGGGCTTGAAACGGCCGACAAATTTTGCTGAGAGCCTCTTCTTAAATCTACGACACGGGACCCACGGCTGTATTTCCCTTCCGAAGGAAGCTATACTCAGGACTTTTACACCCAAAAAAAATCCATCGACCCCGGCCGGGATCGAACCCGGGATCTTGGGTCTACGAGGTAATATGCTTGCCACTAGACCACCAGGACCGATCAAATTCAAAATGTAAAATGACGCATTATTTCGAGTAATTTACCAGAAACCTTCCTTTACTTCACTAAACATCTCTGAGCAGCACTTGTGGACTTCAGTTCCATTGTTGTTTACATCTTTATGGCGTGTTTTAGGCAGATTTTACTGTTCCAAGTTTCATTGTTGCTAAGCGAATAAATAACAGACATGAGCATTAATACGGGGGTTACTAGATAAATGCTGAGACAACAAATAACGAATACTCATTGTTTATCCCAGTTCTCAAAGTATTCTCCCTGGCTCTGTATGCAGCGTTCCATCCTTTGGAAGCATCCGAGCCACTGCAGATAACTCCTCCTCGCATGCTGCAACCACTTCTTCGGGGCTAGAAAATCGGTGACCTCGAAGTCGGTTATTTACAGTAGAATCAGGAAGAAAACACATGCATGAGAATTATAGGATGGACGAGTCATTACTGCTTCAGTTCCTTATAGAAGCTGCATTGTTACATTAGCGGTGTGAGCTCATGCATTGTCATGGTGCAACAAAAGGTCCCTTAGTCCTGCCTTTGGACACCGTTCTTGCATTTTCTGAATCATTTTCGGAAGCCAAATTTCCGTTACCATTTTACAGTAACGGTGCTCTGATTTTCGAGCACATTATTGCCGTGACCACAGAAAAGAAATAGGCAATCATTTTCCCTCACTCCTTGGCCTCTTGACTGACGGGCGATTGGTCATCAGGGAAAACCCAAATGGGGAATTGGCGCTTTGTTTCTGGATCATACACACATATCCATGTTACGTCACCCGTAACAATGTCTGAAACACGGTGAGACTTTCCAGAGTTAATTCTTTGCATCATTTCTTGGCACCATTTCACCTTGTGGAGCTTCTGTGCTTCAGGAAAATTATGGGGCACCCATTTTGAAGACCTTTTTTACATGAAGGGGCTCATGAACGATGGTTGAAACACTCGGCGAACTAATCGCTAATACCAACTCGATTTCATTTTAGTTAGTCTTTGATCTTCCCGAATCATTGTTTCCACAGAGGTGATGTTCCTTGGTTCGATGGTCCGAAAGCCCCTCTCCCCTTAAATGCTCAAGTGACTGCGTTTCATTTATGCCACATTTGAAATCGTACGAGATCATCGCACGAAAATGCTCTCTCTTCGAATCTCCTTTGCACTTTCAAGAACGTTCTCGCTTTCCACACTTAAAACATAAAATGCAGGAAAATGAATAACACAACAGAACTATGCCTGCTATCTTGGCAACACCAAAGACTCAATTTCAAACCAGCAACAATGCTTTCCCTAGGGGTGGCCAATGTTCAGTGTCTCAATAATTATCTAGTGACCCTCGTATTTGAACTTGATAGCTGAGGCTGATTTTTGTATTCTTTGGCTCATAGCTTGTTCGAAAATATCTCGAATAATATTACATTAAATATTGCAGTGTTATACATAAGTACATCACATTAGTATAGGCATACGAAGAAAAGATTGGGAGGCACTTAAGCATGAGGGAAGTAGCATTGCACTATACTTAATACTGTTAAGATAGATCAAAACACTATATTCGCAATGTCAGTGAAAGAATTCGTCAGCGATGCATTCTATCTCCGTTATTATTTCATTTATAATTTATTTATATGTGATATTTTGAATGCCCTGTTAGCGGAGAAAATAAACGCCCCTAAAGTTAACAATACATGCATTCCTGTACTTTTGTATGTTGACGATCTAATTGTTTTATCGCTAACAAGAGATGGTTTGCAGAAAGGCATTCACATATTAGAAGAGTATTGCCTGGTAAATGTTAAAAAAACTAAAATAATGACATTTAAAAATGGCTACGTGTATGGCAGAGATGGAAAATGGACTACCGTGGACAAGAAATACAAAATGTTAAAAAAAATTTGTTATTTTGGAGTTACCTTTCATATGAATGGGAAATGGAACGAGCACTTGTCTGTTATTAATTATAAAGTAAAAGAGGTCAAGTGAATGAGTTACTACGTGTTTCGACTCGCGTTCCAGATATACCGGTAGATGCACTAGAGAGGGTGTACAATGCTGTGATTAAATTTATTCCATTATATGGAAGTGAAATATGGGGATGGGGGAGAGCTGAACATGTAAATAAAATTCAAGTAAAATTTTGAAAAGGGTTCTCAGGCTCTCCAAAAGAACATCAAACGGTGAAGTGGGTTGTTGTGAAGATACGGTGTATACCAAAATAAGGACGGTGAAATGGTGACTTATACTAATGCAGGGAGACTTCGCGCTGAATGCTACAGACGCCAGATACATAATATAACACCACCAATAAAAGAGGACTCAAAGGAATTGGCCTGAGTTCAAAATGGCAACGAGGCAATGCAAATAATAGAAACGTATGAAAGAAGGTTAGAACAAGGCTAGAGGATATTAGCAGGCAGGAAATCGAGGCAGAATATAACACGAAAGTCTCCTTGAGCCTATCGAATGAAATGAAATTAACCTGATATATATGCTCGTTCTAATGAGAAAGGCAAATTTATGAATGGCCTGGTTTAATTGGGGCATTGGAAGGCTCAATAAATAACGGATAGTTCTGGTACGAGAATACGCCCATTTTGTGGAGGAGATGAGGAATGGGCACATATTCTGGCAGAATGTACCCACTGGAAACGTCTGAGATAAAGGTTGTTTTTTGAAATGCATTTTAAGGCAATTATAGGGTAACTGGCATGCTGGGACTACACTAAATGGTTGAATGTGGACACTTTCCTAGCCTAGCAAGAAATAATTTATTTTATGGTTAGCACACAATAACTAGTGTAATTATAAATAGTATGTAAAATGTTTTCATTCATATCTGAAAATATCGTTCTTCCCATTTTTAATTTCATATTTATTTATTATTTTATTTTTTATTATATATTCCTCATTTTAATTGTACATCACACTTAAGGATGTCCGGTGACGGTACATGCATAAAATATATTTGTAATGTGTACATAGAATTTTATAACAATAAAGATACACCCACTACATCTATAACTACTGCTATTAACATTGAGAAGCCTACCTTTATTCCAAGGGAGTCCTTGCATAAGCAAATGGGTAAAACAATTCGCAGAGAAGGATAAGCTGCACTTCGCATGCGCGATCATACTCCTTACCCTCTCCATAAGTGCTACCCCTGTCATGTCTTCACGAACCCGCAATACACCTTTTTTGTTTTGTTTATTTAGAGATGCTCTTTAACATTTCAGGTCATCAGCGTCCCAATCAATTTAGGGCTTGACACGGCAGGTAAATTTTACTCAGTTTTCTAATTTCAGGCTTGAGGTTGTTTTTCGTGCTGTAAAAATATCGCATGGAACCCATGGCTTTACTTCTCTTTCGAAGAAAGCCATATTTAATATTTTTAAGCCCGAACAAAATCGACCCTAACCGAGATTTGACCCGCGATCTTGGGTTTACGAAGCCATGTATGGTACCACTAGACCATCATGACCGACATAATATACTTGTAAAATCCATGGTTACTTTTATAGGATTTCTGTAGGAAGAAAAGATAACTTGAATTGTATTACTTAGAAGGTATTAATTATGGGTCTGATTTAATTTTCATAAAATTACCATGCCAAAAAGAAATAGAGAGAGAGAAAACGAGAAGTGCTTATTTTGCGCCTTTAAAATAAACCACGTTGTAATAAAATTACATAGAGGGCAGTTTTCAAAACATGAAAAAAGTGTCTGCCACCTTCCTTTACCTACTCTAGCAGAGGGCAAGGGGGCATGCTGGGCTCTGCTGACAGGCAAGGATGAGGAGCAGGTAGGCAAATTCATGTCGAAGATGAGACAGCCCAGGTCTGAAAAGACTGAAAACTGGGGGAGAGGCGGAGAAACTGAACTGGGGGGGGGGGAAGTGTATGTATATATGCTGTTTACTTATTCTACTGAAAGGGGGAAGGGGTTGCATGTTCTGGATGTTTATATTAAGCTATTATTGAAATTGAAATTATTGTAATTAATAATTAAAATTATTATGATATTAACTGCGTTTAGCAATGGATGTATGACTTTTTGTGTTATGCAAGTCACATACAGTGGACTCATGCGAAGGCTGTAAAGTTAATATCATGTAGTTAATTTGAATATAAACAGCATTCATTCTTAACACTGGCTACAGACAACAGAGACAATGTGGCCAATGTAACGAATTTAAATTTATTTCACATTTTCTCTGGGAGTAATCTTCGCCCCTAGGAACAATATTCGCTTGTCTGGGAGACCACAATCTCTCATTGTTTCCAAATGTATTCTTAGATGGCAATGTACTAAAACACCTAATTTGAAACTTCCATATTATATAGGTCAAGGATCCCTAATTGTAGTTCGTTAAGGAAATGCTTGTTTTATATTTTCTACAAGTGAGGGAAAATCATTTAAGAGGCAAGAATGTGCTGATTTCATTTGTATGAGGACGCTTTTTAATTATCTCAGGTAATCAGCGTCCCACTCATTTCAGGGCGTGAAACAGCCGACAAATTTTGCTCAGAGGCCTCTTCTTTCAGGCTTGAGGTTCCTTTTCGTGCCGTAAATGTACGACACGGGACCCACAGCTTTACTTCTCTTCCGAAGGAAGACATACTTAGGATTATTACGCTCGAATAAATCCATCGGTTCTGACCGGGATCAAACCCGCAATCTTGAAACTACGAGGCAAGAATATGGAACATGATATTCAAAAGCAACACTTTTAAAGCTGATGCTATAACTCCATATATACCACATGAGGTAGAAAATACCTACAAGTGTTAAGTAAAAGGTAGCTTCAAGTATTAAATAATAATAAAGGAGGTTTGTAGTTTTCGGCGGGCATATGAAAAGAAAGGGAAACCTCATATAGAGGTGATAAAGCAATATTAAATTATAAACGTCATAGTCTGTATGCAACTTCTTTTGTCACTGTTGTAATGAAGACGGATGTATTTTGGAAACCGAGGAAGCTTTCCGTTGATGTCTCCATTTCGCTCATTTCTGCGCGAGCTAGAAAAAGAGAACAGTCTAAAGGAATGCGAGAGTATCCTGGGGGACGTTTAGCAACAGGAATAGCGACGTAAAGATGTGTTTCCGCTTGTCGAACTCTTGCTGAGAACACGACAGTGTAAACTGGGAAGGAAGCTGGAAATGAGGGACAAGATAAATGGAAACACATCAAAAGAACTAAACTCGTCAAGCGTCTCTTGCTAACTGCGGCGTTACAGCTGTATACGTGTTGAAAAATGGAACAAGGATTTCGTGCCCTGAAATATTTCTACCTAGTACGTACTGTCAATTCTCACTCCGGTAAATAAGAACCTTCTTTAATGAATTACTTGCGTTATTTGACATTAATAGCACTTTGAATTTTACTAAGTATGTCAGCAATCATTCAGAAATGTTTATTTGTAACGCAATTTCTATTTTTCTGTAACTAAGGGTAATCTTTAATACAACACTAAAAAGCTTGTATTGAAAAATGTAAGGAAAATAAATACATATAGAATTAAACATATTGTTACAATATGTATAAAAAAGAACGAAAAACACGATATAGTTTAAAAACTAGATTTGAAATAAATAGCAAAGACACTAGGCTAAATAACAGAAAGCCGACCGCCACAGATCGTTAAGGCGCGAACTCTAGGGCGGGAGATCTGTGGTTCGAATCCCACCAGGCCATCCTCCCTGGCTGAGGTTTTTTTTTTTTTTTTTTTTTTTTTTTTTTTTTTTTTTTTTTAGGTGTGCCGGGGAGAAACGTTTCCTTCCTTAAAAAATGTCCTTTTCCAAATTTTCATCTCATGCATCATCAGTGCCCACCGCCTGTGATGCCTCGATAGTTAAAATGGGCGTTAACACCATTAAAAAAAGAATAAATTTCTAAAAATAAAATAAAATATTGCCCCGACGGGTAATGCCAGTTTTTATGTAAGAGTATGACTGTTTATCGAGTATATTTCGCTTACAAAGAAATAAAAACGAGCATTTTATTAGTCGTGACACAAAAGGTTCATATGAATATTATATCGAAACTAAGATTGGTGGAAATGTATGCAATGCAAATGATAACAGTTATGGAGAAACAACAGGCTCAGGGTAGACAAATGTTTACGTTTTTCAGAAGCGTATTTTCCTACATGAATGTTTTAAAGATGCGGATCAATCAAGAGGCTTTGAGTGTTATGTTGAATGTAAGCACAAATTCTGTAATCTTGTTTATTATAATGCCGTAACAGTCCAAATCGTGTGGCAGGTGTAATGCACTTCACAAGCTCTGAACCCACATTGCCTCCTTTTTTAATTGCAACTTGCTCTTTGCAAAAAGATAAATGCCACATTGTGCAATAGGAGATTCAATGGCAGTAAGCAGATAGATGATTATTTAACGTTTAAATATTTACACACTTCTGAATAATAAATCTTCTAAACATGTAGCATTTCTTATAGGTTTACATTTTTATTTAAAAAAAAAGCTGAATCAACCAACAAAGAACGTCTATTGTGTCATATATTAATAGGTGCAAGACCCAATATTATAAAACACGCATTTTAAAAATATATCTTGTTGTGAAATTTCTCAGAGCTTACACTTAGATATTATAAGTGGGTGTGATTTCATTATGCAGGTTTTTAGTAACATATTACTTTATATGGAGTAAGCTGGAGAAAATTAAGGGAAAAATCAGATTACTTTCAGCATTTAACACAGAAAGCAGCTATCTGTACTGGTTTACTCAGAGGTGGTAGATAAGTGAAGAACACAGCTACAAGCATATACGAGTATACAAAAAGACAAAATTTAGTTTTAATTTGAATAAGTAAAGATTTAACTTCGTTACATGAATTATCATAAAATTATGCTCATTTAATTCCTTTTATTTAAATAGAATAAAGGAACAATCGTTTTATTCTAAAGTTGTGTTTTGTCTTCAAATTTTTATCTAAGTTAATGCAATGATGTTGCAATAATTTTCATTATTATTTCAGTCAAGTTACACATTTGCATTTATGACAGTAATTTAATTTGAGTACATGGTTTTATAATTTAGGCCAAATATCCTTGACTCATTTCTAGAGGATATTTCAGTGAAGATAATACAAACTTTCAGGGATGATGAAGAAGGTGAAATATATAAATTTGAGATAGGAAATCCCAGTCCAGAAACACCTCCCTCGCAAGATATAAATCAAAGTATTTTTGTAGGTTTCAGGGGATAAAACCGCTTATTTTACAATAGACTAAGCAGTGGACAGAATATAAACTTTAAATATTGAGAATTTATGTAAGCTGTAGAATGTGTAAAGCACTGCATATCTTTATTTACGTCGTCAGGTTTACAGTAGCCTCTTAAAAACTATACTTCAACAACGGATAAAAACAAATTATTACAAAATTGTTCTAATAAGATAATGAAGTTAACCATATCAGAACGTCTAATTAATTTGTTAGTATCCGTTTCTTTTCTTAAAATCTAGCTGCAAGTTTCCATGAATATAACTGAGAGTGTATATCCTGCGGAGTGGAAGGTTATGCAATCCGGTGTTTTACATACTATCCCGCAAGCGTCGTATCGATTTCGACCGAGTTGGCTGCTATGCGCCTATCTGCATGTTGCACTGTGCGCGCAGGGTTTTAACGGTGAAGGTTGGTATACCTTTATAATGCTTATTTTGCAATATTTATTCGCAAATATGTGAATTTTAATTATATCAAATTATTATAAGAGTCTACATTATTAAACATAATAAATAATTACAAATATAAGGCATTGAATGCTATTTTAATCTTTGTAGATATTCTTTCGTATTAAAGAAAAATAATAAACAGGAGTAGTTCTGGAACAATGTGTACACAGTAGACAAAGGTTAACTCCCTTATAGGACAGTCTGATGAATGTGGTGGGTCACTTGAGAGCACCTGCATTTCCCATCGACTGTAAAATGCAGATTCGCCTACTTACCAATCCGCAGGACTCACTCTGTATAAGAAGAAATCAGAAATTTTCTTCAGTAACATAAAAACTATTGTTTTAAACGAAGCGATGTTGTGCCGCTTCTTCTCATTCTTCTCATACTTCTTGTCATTGATTTGAACTAATACTACCGCAAATATACTATTGAATTGTTTTTAAATGCATATCCTATTCTTAAGTAGCGCAATACTATATCGATTAACAGTAAACCTTAAAATAAACATGTTAATTGCTCTTAAACATTTGTAAATAACCCAAAATCTTTTCTAAAATAGTAATAACCCACATTTACTTCATTTGAAGATATTTATACGCATGAGAAAAAATTATGGAAACAACACCTGATAAAATTTCACACTATATCATATTTTTTTACGTTTTACTCTGGCACCATGGAAATCCGTAAATTTGGATCGTTATTGGCATTGAAACAGAGTAATATAAGACTAAGCACTTGAGGCTAAGGAGGTCCAAATATGTCGAAGGGAAGCATCAAGAGGAAGGTAGATTTATTTTGCGAAGCCACTAGATAGGTGAGATGAGCGGAGTGTGCTGAGGTAGCATGGAGAGAGGAACAGCAGACAGTAAGACAGTGATTGATAATGCAGTGAACCGCAAGAAGAGTGCGAAAAGCGGAGAGGAAGCATGCCAGGAAATTCACCAGAGAGAAATGTATTCCTACCCTCAATCGATTTGAAAAACGAGTCTAGACTACCGTTGAGGAGACTGGGTGCATAACAGATTTATTACGGTTTTGCTTTGGGGAAAGTTCATAAGTTCATAGAAGTATAAGAATTTAATAATGTCCTTGATGTGTTTAAAGGCCTATATAAACGTAGAACCTGTCAAAACTTGATAGAAAAGGTTACATAAACTTATGTACACCTGTTCAGTAGAAAGAAGTTATGATAATATTGTCCAGTGGAAATTTTTACCACTACACTGTGGTTTTTTAACTTTGATTCTGAACTGAATTAATATTTTCTATTGCCAATATAATTTAATGATTATTCAAAATCCACAAAGACGTTTATATTTATTTTTCTTAAAACAAAGATGCATTAAAATATTCAATTTAGAAGAATTAATGAATGAATTTTATTAAAACATATACAGTGTTAATACTTTCTAAAGTTATAGTACTCAATGAAAAATGATTACGTTAGTTTTATGATTGATGAAACAACTAACCTTCAATCATAAATAAATATCATGTACATATTGCTTTAGAAATCTACAAGTTTTCCCTTAAATGAAATAACAGCTGATAAACGAAAATATTTTATGTATGTGCATTTAATCCACGAGTATGCATGCGAACCCTTAAATGTTAAAGTGAAATTCCACCAATTGCTCTGCCGCTAAAAACCACTTAAAGATGTTCTCTTTACACATTGCACATTAACATAATAGGAGCAACATTCATCCAGGCTAATTATCAACCTTCAAATTACAAATCAAACAAGTTGAAAATAAACTTGCTTTACCATTAAACAACAAAAGTTATCACAGAAACAAAAACAAGTGTTTACACCAGCAGAGTCCATTATTCACGACAATGCAAACTCAGTTCAAATTACCGCATTTGAGCTCTTGGACAATACATGCTTTTAACAGAATTTCTCCTTAGAGTCTTGGCTGAATAAATTTTCGAAAAAGTTCCGGATTGGTTTAATTAACTATTCATAATCACAATAATTGTTTAAGGGTTTGATTAACAAGCGAAGAGTACGCGTTAAAAAGTTGACCACATTATATTTCGTTCTAATAAACGAATTTTGAGGAGTTAAGCTACTGTTTTCTTGGCTTATGCTAATATTTTCAACAGACTCTTAATGAAACCAATGCTCTCATAGCAAAGTTTTTTTCCTCCTAAAAATGTAAAACCCATACCCCCAACTTTTCTGCTTAGTCTTAAAATGTGATATTCTGGTGTCTTACCTTTAAAATACAGTCGTCTTAGCTGCAAAAGCAGCAAGTTGGTTGATTAAAAGTGCATTAAAACTACTTTCTGTAAAGCAATAGGAGTGGAATTGGTGATGATTTTAGGGCTTAGGGCATTCAGTTTACAGCGCCGTAAAGGCCCTAACAAAGGTTAACATATCCACACTATTAAAGCGTAAACATCTAAGTTAATTAATAGCTATTTAGACAATTAGTTACAGAAATAGCGCTTTAGTGACGAGAGGGTCAAGATACTTAGCTAATTTTGTTGACTGCTATCTACAATATTTTATCTACGTTTGTTATTTACTACGAAATTTATTTTCAAAATTCAGGAAATAAATTTAGTATATATTGCAGTTTATACAACACGACCACAATTTGCTTAATTCTTTGCATTTATATTACTGAGGAACAGTTTCCCAGCAACAAGAGAAATCAACAAAATTCGTCACTGTAGCCCTCATTTTAGACCTCACTTTTTCGCTTCAAAAAGGAAAATGAGGGAAGAAGATGAATTTGACAGTCCACAGGTTACAAGCAGTAGAACAAGCGACCTTAGAAAAATTTATTTGTGGTACTGTTATTGTAGAGACATTTTTTTTATATCAAGAAACGGTTAATATTAGAAAAAAAATACAATTTGTCAACTTATGTGTGTGCTATAAATATTCAGAATTGCAGTAAGTGCATCATTTCAATAACTTTCAATTGACATGTTGCTTGTGCAGCTAGAGTTGTGGAAAAATGGAATTGGTGATACTGTGGATTGTAGAGAAAAGCAGAAGTGAAGAAGTTGTTAATATTATAAACATTGTAATTTCGTTAAATGTTCAGAATTACAATTAGATCTATTTATTCATCGTTGCCAGGAAACAAACGTAATCGTTATACCTTATAAAACATAAAACACAAAACACGTTTTTATAAAGCGTAAAACACGCTTGAAGACGAGCGATATCATGATTAGCTTTTGTTGTCTGACACGACCAACTAGTCCTGCGCTTTCATAAAGTAATGGATACGGCATATTTAAAACAATGGGAAAAAGAACACGAATAAATGTTTAAAAATAAAAAATGCGAAATGTTACAGTCATAGAACATTGGGAATTATAAAATTAACTAATCTAACGCAGCCTTATGTTGAATGTTTTCTTTATTTTATAATGGTGGATATTGTACAGACTCAATTCCCATAAAAGTAATGACCAATGATCCAGATTATAATTGAGAATAATTTATTATAATATATCTTGTGTAAACATTTATTTATATGTATCTTGTAATATATATGTTTATATATGCGAGTATAGGTCCACAATTTTCTGGCCTCGCCGATAAGGGTTATCACCTTTACAAAACTCTTATCTGGAGTCATTCCTTTATCTGTTAAATAAATAATTACAGCTGTAACTTCCGTTCCTCTTTGTTCAGATATAGTTGCATAAAGAACGCTATGCATAGAAAATGTTGACATGTTCAAAATGGAGTATCGACCTGCTATTAAGTTCTTCACAAAAGGACTTACTCCAAATGAAATGGAGTGATTGGACGGCGTATATGCGAAAGCATTCCCCTCATATTCTACAGTAAAAGAGAATAGGCCAAACTTTTTCGAATGGGTCGAGAAAGCATTGAAGACGAATAGCATGCAGGTCGGCCCTTGGAGGTGCTCACTCCTGAAAGCATCGCTCTTATGGAAGGAGAAATTATGGAAGATCGGTGCCTCAAAGTTACAGAAATAGCAGCAAGGTCAACTCTTTCTTAAACAATAGTTATTGGAATTATTCATGAATATATAAACATGAACAAGGTTGATGCAAAATGGGTGCCTAGACTTCTTTCCTCAGCCCGAAAGCAGCAACGAGTCATCTGTTATCAGACATTTTGGAGCTCTGCCATGCCAACGAGAGACAAGTTCTGCAAACTATTGTTACAGGAGATGAAACTATGGTCCTCCACAATGATACCTTGTCCAAAAGAGAATGAATGGAGTGGCATAAATCTGTGAAGCACCGCCCCTAAAGTCCAAGGTCACTCTGTCAACCAAAATCATGGCCACAATACTGTGCCACTGTGAAGGAATTGTTTTCATTGACTTCTAGGAGAGGAACACCACAGTAAATGGGGAGTACTATGCTGGACTACTGCATACACAGACTATGTGCTTCCATCAAAGAGAAGAGGCGAAGAAAGCTGAGTGGCGGTGCGCCTTCTTCACGACAATGCGCCTGTGCACACAGCTCTTATTGTAAAGGAAGCTGGGAAGAAACCTGGCTTCAAGGTGATCGACCATCCACCCTGCAGCCAAGATATAGCTTCCAGTAACTATTTCCTCTTCTCAAAACCCAAGAAAGATCTTCGAAAGGAAATTTAAGTGTGACGAAGAAGCGATGGATGCTGTTTATGCCTATTTTGTAGACAAGAATTCTGACTTTTTATGGGGGGGGGGGGGTTGAAATGTTAATTCAAAGATGTGAGAAGTGTATCGCAATAAGGGAAACTATATTGAACAGTAAAATATAGTTTCTGTCTTTATCATACCTAGAAAAAGGTTTAACCGGAGACTTATGGACTACCCTCGTATACTGTTATGAACGAACAAGAAGTAGAAATATAATTCGTGCAGTAAAGATGAAACAACATGTAACAGTGTAGCGGCATTCTGGGGCTATGAGCAAGGTCAGCTTTTGAATAGTACAAGAATGTTTCTTTTCATCCCTGTTAAAAAGTCCTTGAAGTGAACCTTGATAGGCTTTCACCCTCGGGTAAGCGAACCTTAAAAGACAAATTCTTGCTATATAACGTATCCAGCGCAGGAAAGAAAGGAACGAGGTCAGCTAATAAGCACTCGAATTTTAAATCATATCTTCGAGAATCTTCTATCCGCAAAATACTAAGCCAATCATAGAGTAAAGTTTACGACGCGTCTAGAATGTTCTAAGATTTGAATTCTCACGGAGAGACGCATAGAGAAACTATTAAAAAGCATTAGTTGGAGGCTGGAGGCGTTTTCAATTCACTTCGATTTAGGGGACGTGAGAAAGCAGTTCGAGTTGAGAGACGTGAGAAGTTGATTCTATTTGGGAAAAGTAACAGTGCAGCTTGACTTTAGAGAAGTAACAGTTCAGTTCAATTTCGCTAACGCAATCGGGGAGAAATAAGAGTTAAAATGTCTTCATAGGAACTGTTATGAAAGGAAACAAAAATATTAATTAACCTGAAGTCTAGGTGACTTTTTGAGTATGAAAACAAGTACAACGTGTCATTTAGATTCTTAAAAGCATTACCAGAATATTACGGCTCCGTGCAAGTGGTCCCGAAATATCGAGAATTAAAAGTGACTGGTTAAATAAATGCAGTGAGCTGTGAAATATTATTATTTAGTAAAGCCCCTTCCGGTGTCTTTTTCGTTCCCTGAGAACATTCCAGAAAAGCTCAAAAACATTTGTAAGGTCCCTGAGAAGAACACCACTTCGTTAGCAGCAGAAGATGTTCAAAGCAGCATAGCCGTGGTATTCAACGAGATCAAGACTCATCAGCAGCTAATCTACATCTTTTTCCAGTTCACTAAAACCAACCCCCCCCCCCCACAAACAAAATAAACTGAATGTAACCCTTTTCAAAACCGCTGCAAATTGGCGCTTCAACGTGATGCTTAATATTCCCCCGCCACTACAAACTCATTAATAATAATAAAACCCTTTTTCCAAATCCGCCGCAATATTAGACAGCGCGTGTTGTATAACAATACTGTAATCACGAACATTAGGCAATAATATTAGATAGAAATAAGGAGATCCATAAAGACTTCATAAAAAATATGCTGCACATGTTACAAGTAGAATCATGGTTAAGATGGTGAAATGGTTAAAACTAAAAGTGCTTTAGGTGTAGCCAAACTAAACCAGAAAGAAGCGTATGTTTCTGGGATTGAAGACCAGGCATGTTTGATTTGCCACAACTTATTGACTCGGAGTCGGGTAATTCTTGGAGTCAACACAACAGAATGACTCCAAATAACACATAGATAAAATCTTCTGCAGATAAGCATACACTCTTACAGAAAAACAGAAGCCGTTCTCAAATCTTCAAGAAAAGCTGCTAAGTCAGTTCTGGAGACAAAGCTTCAAAAGAATCATTCGTTGAAGAATGAAATAAGCAACAAAGTTATCAACAGACTCCCTGGAGGTACGCATTTTATTATAGTGTTAACCCTGATGTTAAACATGAGTCAATAGTGTTGGTCGAAAGTGGCGCAGGGCTCTTGAATACTGCATTGGACATTATCGAAAGTTTTCAGACATTCCAGTCATTTTTTATTCTTTCATCACGTTGTATATGCAAATGCTGACAGAAATTGGGAGATAGCTGGAAGAAAGATATTTGTCAGGTTTAGGAATAGGAAATTGCGTTGGCCTTGCGCCATACGCGCGGAAACATACCAATTCTTCACAAGTGATTCAGAATGTACAGCAGGAATGATCAACTTTGTGGAAAAAGCTGTGGGAGCTTTTGAATATAAATATAATTTGGAACCAAAGTACAATGGCGCGAAGACGAAGAGCATGCATCATTTCGGGCAACGCAAAAACGCCTCTGTTTTGGCATATAATGGTTAAAATTCATGGTATTGAACTCCTGCATCAAGTTGGCAAGACGTGAGATAATCCACGAAGTTGCCATTGTAAAAAATTCGACTCAGCGTAGCAGTATATCGATATGAGCATCGATAACATGTCCAGGTATGGAAGACGGAGTTTGCCAACACAACGTTATCTCATCCTATATATTGCCGAAGACGCATAACGCTGAAAATAAATATTAAATGCATTTTATTCATATCTTTAGTAGTATTGAATTTATTTAAAAACTCTATTTGCTACAAATCTAATGCATCCAAGTCACACGGGTCCTGGGACACTATGAGCTTTCTCACTACACAAGGAAATACATGATGTTGCACAAACCAATATTTAACTCTTAAGAAGCAATATATATATATATATATATATATATATATATATATACCAATAAATGGAAAAGAAAAATATATATTAATATTTTAGAAATACATAAGTAAAATAAACAGGAAAGAAATAGCACCAAAGTAAATGACTTACACTTGCTCTTCACACACACACACACACACACACACACACACATATTGCGACTCATTTTCCCTACCCTCTTCTCGGTTATCTGTCTCTTCTGATCTGAGCTTTCTCATTTTTTTAAAAAAATAATCAACTCCCTCCTCCTCCTTCCTATTTGCCAACAAAGTCCAGCACTGTCACTGCCCTCTTCCCTCGTTTACAAACGTGGCCGGTAGATATTTCTTTCTCCATGCTTCCGTCCTCTTGCAGCGCGACAGAACATGTTCCCGAGATTCTTTCTCCGTACATATTGGGCAGAAGTACGTTGTTCCTTGTGGTGATTTATGCTCTATTTTCGGTGTGTCAAAATACTCGAAAAATACCTCCGCAACTACCTTACTTGCATGTTCTACAGAAGAACGGTAATCGTTAAGGGTAGAAGGGAATTTTTTGCCGTTCAATAACACTTAACATTATGTCAATAAGTTCATCATGTTATCAGTAGTTATATTAGAAATTGCATAAATTCGTAAATTTACCGAAAAGAAGAAACTTTGCTTTATATAAATGTCATTTGCTGCACATGATATATATTTGTAGCACTAAATTATACTAATTACCTGTGGAAAGCTTTCACTGCAATAATTATCGAAAATAACGTTCAAAATAAATTCCAAAGAAAGTTGAAAACTTAGAAGGAGATTTGTTTTGTTTTTTTTTTTTATTTTTTTTTATTAGTGTTTAACGCCCGTTTTTACTGCTGAGGCACCACAAGCGGTTGATGCGGGTTTAAATAAGTGTCTGTAAAGTCAAACGGAAATTTGGAACTCAGGTATTTATCAGTGAGAGATTGCACGGTCCCAGATCTGTTGCATGTATCTCTAGAGTTCTATCTGCGAGAGTTCCAAAGAAGTTATGTGTAGGTATAAATGTTAGGAAGTGTGAAATCTGCAAGCAAAAGAGCCAAATGTGGGGTAAGGAAAATATTATAGATAGTGAATTGAAGACTTGGTAAAAACATTTGGATTGCAGCCAAGACTATGTCGCTGATTGGTGTTCCTGTACCAGAATCGTTACATCTCATCATTCGGTGCAAAGTCAAAACATGGAATATGCAAGAGGCGTGACATAATTATTCATCAATTATTATTTATGCTGTATTGCAGTATAATACAGACCTGCATGTACTGTCTTTGTACAACTAATACGATACGTTTCTACCTTCTAACAAGTGGGCAGTGGCAACACCGTCGTACGTAGGAACCGCGCTAAAATGCAGTTTACAAATTCAGAGCAGCTTCCTTTGGTAAAAATTCAAATGGACTGGGGCAAAAGTGTATAGCAGTGTAAGCACTAGTAGATACCACTCAACAACACGAAGTTAGGTGTTCGCTTTTCAAAACAGACAAGAACGCTGTGAATGACGTGTAATCCAAGTGCAGTAATTATTGTATATTGACCAATGACACTGAAAAAATACCTGGAAATGACAAAAATCCCCAACAACTAGGTCTTGCACCCTCTTCCTAACTTTGAAAATGAATATAAAATCCAAATAACGGTCTTATCAATTAATTAATTAATGAAATAAGTTAAGGTATTAGCACGCAAACTCTAAAGTTAACTAATAAAAAGAGAAACTGAACTATCGTACATTACTTAACTATAATGAATGTTTTACCTTCAAAATCACTTGAAGATAAATGTCTATAGTTAAATTATTTTATTTTTCAAAAAAAAAAAATCGGAACAAATTAGAATTATTGTAATCTGTAGATTACAAATGAGAAATCATATTTTTGGAAATATTATTATTATTATTATTATTATTATTATTGATATTAAACCAAAAAAATAAAGGTATACTATATATTAATAGAAATATATGACCACTGACAGATACAGCTATATTGTGCGGATATTTTCAAACATTTTATGTATAACTATTTTATGTATTACTGAGCATTGGTACCATATTTACATTCACTAACATAGAGGAAAATAACAGAAAGAAATATTGTGTAAGTAAGACGTTTATATTTGTGAATAAACAAATACAATGTACTAAGCAAATATGCTAGTCAACAATAAACATTCGAAAGTTCAATCGTTTTTCAATGGCTTTGAAATTTATTTTAATTTTTATAGTTAAAGCCTGCAATGAAAACGTTTATTGAATGTTATTATAGAGCCTTCCTACATACAAATATAATTCTAAAACATATATTAGATAAATATTTAATAGTTGCTGTCTTCACGAAAATGTTTTTTTAAATATAAAACTTATGCATCGTTATAAATACAGTTTATATGCTGAGTTATTTGATTTTGTTATTTTGAAACAATTGAGAGAAAATTAAATGAAGAGCGCTTTTTAAATTTCGGTTTTCAGATATATCTCTACTCTCAATGGTCCGATTTCCCTAATTTTAAGAAACTAATTTTCTTATTTTATTTAAATGATATATTCGGAATTTTGTTGCGAAAAAAAAAAACAAATATTGATGCCACTAGAGTTATTTTTAAATTTTGGTTTACCTGGTAAACCCCAGCTCCTAATGGTCAAATTTCCTTGATTTTCAAAAACTACTTTTTTAATTAATTTGCACGGTATATACCGAATTTCGTTGCGAAAAAACAAATATTGGTGCCGCTACAGCCATTTTTTAAAATTTTGGTTTCAGTTGAACCCCCGATCCTAATAAACTGATTTCACTGATTTTCAGAAACGATGTTTTCTATTTTATTTCAATGGCATATACCGAGTTTCGTTTAAAGCGCTTTTAGGTTTTCAAGTATCCCCCACTCCTAATGACCCCAATTTCCTTGATTTTCAGAAATCATTATTATTATTATTATTATTATTATTATTATTTGGTTTTATTTAAATGGTATATGGAGTTTCGCTGCGAAAAAACAAACATTGGTGCCGCTAGAGCGATTTTTAAATTTTGGGATTCTGGTAAACCCCCACTTTTAGTAGCCGAATTTCCTAATTTTCGGAAAATATTTTATTAATTTATATTCATGGGATATACAGAGTTTCGTTGAGAAAAAAAAATACTGTGGCCGCTAGATCGAGTTTAAGATTTTCGCTTTAGGTTAATCCCCATCCTCAAATGGTTTAATTTTGCTGGTTAACGAACTCGACGAATTGTTTGTTAATTAATTGATGGTTATATGCCGAATTTCGTTTATAAGAAACCAACATTGCGACCGCTAGAGAGTTAACACACACACACACTACCATAGTCATTTCCAGTGCCTAGTAGGTAGAATCAATGGAGATTTGAAGAAATTTTTTCCAAAATCATTTTTGTGGGTACAACCGCAGTTCATTCATAATTCGCTAATAAGACATGGCAGCGATTTACCTATAATCCAGATGCATTTTAATATTATCAACAAGACGCTTGTGCTTTCTTGTAATGTATTATTACAAGACAAAACGGAGGTGATAGGCATGAACCAGAGTTTCTACTCCAGAAAAACTTACGAAAGACATGCTTACTGCCGCCTATGATTAACGTGGCTTCTTGAAAATCCTTGCTGTGACTGTTAACACGGCTCATTAAAGGAAATTCATGGAATACACAGCCTGGAAGTTGGCACAAGAAGCCCGAGCTTCTGCAAGAGCAGCCAATCGTGTTGCAAGGTACGCCAGCTGTTCGCGCAGTTGCTGTTGTTGCATCACTTCTGCAGAGGAGGAGAAAACATTCTCTCGTGTCACCTTGCAAGTTTGATTCGCTTCGGAATCTTCATTGATGGCATTTGCCGACTTCCAGCAGTACTGACATTGGGTGTACTGCAAGTACAGTCTGTATGGATCACCTGCAGGTAAATGGGAAGGTATGCCGAACATGTTGTATTAATTACTGCCGTTTATCCCAACCGTTTATCCCGTTGGGCGTGTCGTGAAATTTAAAAATAGATTTCATGATGTCCAAACAATATCTAAACAACGAATTTTATTATGTCTATGAAGCCTATAATAAGATAACTTTCATTTTCAGACAGATTTTACAAACCAGCCAAGGCAAACAAATATTTTTTTCTTGAAATCACACAAAGCAACCTTAATACATTACTCTTTTTGTCAAATCGCTGCATACAATAATTGAGATAATAGCCCAATAGAAAAAATCATAATATAGCCGCAGAACTGATATTATCGATGCAAAAATTTATGTTAAATAATGGTGCGGAAGAAGAAATATCCAAAATTCTGCTATCCAATAACACCGTCAGCAATAAATATCTTCTCTGCCATGCCGTACATGAGAAAAATTAAAAACTGTATAACGAACGTCTCGCGTGCAGAGTTTCTCACACATTGATGCGAATCGCTTCTATCTAAGTGGAGTAAACTGGGCAGAGGAAGCTATTACTCTATTTCGAGGATGCAACATGAACAATGCAGAGCGGTACATCTATTGCAATAACCACGACGCGATGGAAATTTATGCACATGACATACATATACCCCATGTCTCTATTGGAAACATGCCAATTCCAAGATCTGCAAAGCTGCCTTGTCATAATGATTGACCAGAAAGCGACGTTGTTCCCTTGAGATTATGTTTACCTACAGCTTAAATGTTAGACATATTGATACAACGATCGCGGCATACGGTGCGCAAATATCTGCATCAGAATAGAGCTCCAATAAAGAGATACAGGTGGTAGTGAACAATCTGAGAAAAGAAAACTTACTTAATCTTTGTATGTAAATAGGATTCACTGTTCTTTTTGGCGCGATAGCCTCGAGATCACAACATGGCATGCCGCATTTGCTTCCTCTTAACTCCGTCTTACGACTTCAAGGATATAGAGCAGTATTGCCAGGAGGCATGTAGTCAACATTTCAGCATACCGCCGGTCGCTATGACATGAATTTCTAGGTCGAAGTATGCCACTCTTCCAGCAAACAGACCGCTAATTCTACGCTCAAGTTATTAATTTGTATGTTTATTTTAAATCTTTAAAATGTATTTAGACTCATTTTTCTTAATGATCAAGTGATTAAAGCTACTTGTAAGTTGTTACTTTTCGTCGTTGCTTACTGGGCTATTATAGACAGAGTAATTAAAACTCTTTTATTTAGAAAGTATAAAAACTTTCTTGGTCTCTTAAATCCCATTACAGATTCTACGAATCCTTAATTGAAAGAAATAGTGTTCTTTAACGGGTAGCAATAATTTGTTGCTAGTAAGGAGTTTTGTTAAATAAAAAGTGCTCCTTTCCACTCCACTTCAATAGCGCTTTCGTATAACGAAGGTAATTATATAACAGTGAACGAGCAATCTGCAGTTATTCTCTTCTGATATCTGGTGATTTTTCCCAGTTTTCTTATAAAATATATAATAGTCTCTAGAATAAACGCATTTCCATACTTAAAACTGTGCTATGATATGATTACCCTATTTACGCGAATTTAATGCGCACCTTTTCGTCCAAATATTACATTTGAAAGTTGTGCGTATCAGATTCGAGTGCAAATCCATTCCGTAAGTTCGCTGGTAACTTCATTCGGATGTACGACATAATGCATTGCTGCAATTCTCGACTTTGTTACATTTATTGTTGGCCTATTATCACAGAGCTTTTGAATAGTACGTAGTCATGAAAGGTAACAGAAAGGCCGAAGGGAGTTCAAAAGAGCAACGTTCGCTTGTGGCGACAACAGAAATTGACATTATGTGCAACTAAAGCTAGTAGGAAGAAATTCACTGGTCCTCGCAGAGGAAGATATCCTGACATTGAAGAAAAAGTTTTGAAATTCGTAGATGAAAGGAGAAAGAAAGAGCAACCTGAACTTGTGACACCATAAGAAATACCCAACCTTTTCTTCTTTTATCTACTTCAACTATTCTGGTAACAGCACGAGTGATAGACTTTGTACTACGAGCTCCAAGATGTAACAATAGTCCACTTATAGATTCTGAACGTTTTATGAAGCGGATATGCTTATCTCTAAGACGCCGTACATCAATATGCTAAACTCTTATTTATGGTTTTAAGTTTGGAATTTGTGGTACACATTACATTTGATAGCGCATTAGATTCGCGTAGATACGGTATTTGTCACTAGTGCTTTGGTCCTCCAATAATTCCTGAAAATTTGCTTTTAAAACAACTCTTCAACTTATGTAATTCACAGTCTTTGGTGGCCGCCAAGTTTACTAAAAATAAAACTACAACAAGAACAGTTTCTTTGCCTCCCAAGTTAACCAGCTGTTGCCATGCTGCTAATGAGCATTAATGCCGTTGGCCTCAGGATATCTAGAGGAACGACATAACTTTTCAACACACTCAGTATCGCTAGTGCACTGTGTGTAGACGAACAACAGGAAGTTGTAAAATATGAACCGCCCTAAAGTAATGTTTTCTAAAAGTGAGCAGCGTGCATGTATTAAAGTTGAGGTGGAACATGGCAGGAATTTGCAGGAATATGATGCGAGACTCGAGAAATCTGTGACACTGAAATCTTCCATATCGGACGGTGGCCCGTTCAGTGCCAGGCTTTCGATAAGTCAAGATGCGCCACATGAAGTTCGTGCTGTCTTCGAAGCGTATTACTTTAAACTGACTCAATCGCTGCTGGAGGTGGATCGGTAATGGGCCACGAGGGAGTTAGCAGCAAAAGTGGGGGAAGTCATACGTTGCAGAGGGTGCTCCTCTTAATACCAAATCGGCTTAGCTACGGGGGCCCGACGTCTTCCAGAGTGATAATTGTAAAGGCATCTAAATATCTCCAAATTTTAAAATAAATTGTTTCTCACTTATGAATATATTGGCATTACTGTCATTCAAACCCTTATAGATGGACGAGGTGAATGGAAAAAGCGTAAAACCTAAATTCTACATTCAGCTAAAACGAATGATATGTAAAGGTCTCTTCGAAGTTTACAAAAGCTGCCTTTGGATCAAAGCTTAGAACAGGACATTTTCATTTAATATAATTTTAGTGCATGGTGTACTGCATTTTAAGTCAAATAATTTTTCCTTAATAGTTAAAAATAAACGCCTTAAATTTATACTAAAGTATAGAAACACTATAAATTTTAAATTTATTATTAATTTTAACTATTAACAGAAAAACACCTTTCAACTAAGTGTTTTTACAGCTCGATTTCTTCTCTTTTATTGTACAAACGACAGCACAAAATTTAGACTGTGATCCGCTACAAAACTACTCGGTTGCAGGTCGCATACTCGCACCATTAAAAAAAATCACAAATATTTACAGGTATAAACATACTTAGGCTTTGAGTTGCATTCTGTGGACTTTTTGCAAGCTTCCGAGGAAAGCTTTTAGAGTACTAACACAAATATTTTTGTTACGAGCTTTTTATTTATTTATTTATTGAACTAAGTACGACTGAACATTTATTAAATCTCACCTGAAATGTTACACCGAATATTAACATTTACGTAGAAGTAAGGGTTACCAATTCAGCGATTTATTCGCCCTATCTAGTGTTTCTGGATAACGGTCTTGCGGCTATAAATATTTGATTCCGTTGAGTGAGAATTCAAGCGGTTCTAAACTAAGGTCGCCAAAGAGTGCGGTTTTTCCGTGGCTGCATAGAATTTTGCTCAATTTAAATAGCATGAATGTGGAGTGGCATTAGTAAATTATTGCAATGAGCAGTGACGGTACAGCAAACTGTACAAGGTGAGATGAGGAATGCGGAGAATTGATGAACATCGTTGGAGACGTAACCACGAAACCGGATGGAAACAATTGGATTGGTCAATGCAATTCTCACAACAAAAGAAGGTCTATGAAGTGTCAATTGGATAACTAATTGTGATCAGATGTTTAAGGAAAAATAGTTGTACATAAATGAAGTTTAGCAAGTTGAACTGCTCTTTTGAGTGAATTATATTTTCAAATTAATTATTTTTTTAAACATAGATAACAGTAGCTTTTATATCTGTATGAATTATGATGACCATTTCACTCATGTGACATCATCTTAAAATTGACCAATGAAACGAAACAAACTTTTGAAATCTGACAAAATACAGCCGGTTTAAGGAGTGAAATTACCGAGAAAAAAATTAACAAATTCGTTTTATCACGCGGTGTGTATTTGTCTTGTGGTCAGTGCAGCCCGCTCTATACCTCCACAATATAATTCTGTAACACGCATCACTGACTACTTTTGCCAGAAACGATGAGAAGTTATTGATAGCAACAAAAGCTGTACAATCGACTATCATAACGCAAAATCGAGGGTTCTTCAAAGTGTTTTGGGTCGGTCCTGGTGGTCTAGTGGTTAACCATACTTGGCCTCCTGAACCCAAGATCGCGACCAAGGTTGATAGATTTTTTTCGGGCGTAAAAATCTGAAGTATGGCTTCCTTCGGAAGGGAAGTAAAGCCGTGGGTCCCGTGTTTACATTTAAAGCATGATAAAGAGCTTCAAGTCTGAAAGAAGAAGCCTCTGAACAAAATTTGTCGGCCGTTTCACGCCCTGAATCGAATGGGACGCTGATGACCTGAGATGTTAAAGAGCATAAACTAACCAAATCAACAACAAACTCTGAAAAACTCTTCAGGATCTTGCAAAACAAGTTACAATTTCATACGGGTGTGTGCAAAAGGCTACTAAAGTTAACCGCTTGTGATTATTATCTGTGGGGTAAATTAAATAGCATATAAAGCATGTACAAGACGAACCCGCACACCATACATGAACTCTTTAGGAAACTGTCCGGATTTCTAAAATGAACCTCAGCGAATGAGAATAATTTCCTAAAGAGATGCCAAAAATGTGTGGCGAAAGAAAGCAGGCAGCTTTAACGCCTCATTTGATAATTTGGTAAGTAATGAGTCACTTATAATGACTGTGTACTGTTGGTTTGTTTTATAGTTTTGCCCTCCCGCTGATCACGAGGCCTGGCTGTCCAGCTGCCCGGATAACAAGCGGTTAGTGCGGTCGCCGTAGGCAAAACGCTCCGGGGGAAAACAAAACTGATCGCGCGGTAATTTATGAATTCGCACTAACCAGGCATTCAGCAACAGCTTGCTACTAACGAAACAACTGATTGTCGCTGCTGGAGAGTATCCGCATGAGAACATTTTTACTTCAAATGTAATATTGTTTGATGTTGAAATAATTGCAAGTTTTCCCACATTTGATAGAAACTGTTTCACTATAATTATCTAATAGTCTTTTTAAAACGTGTAGCGCAACAACACACTATTATATTAACCTAAATGACGCTTCAGATGGTGCATGCACATAATGACTCTTATGGGCAAGAGGGTCCTTCCATCGCTTCCACTCACCTCACTGGGCCAAAATACTCCATAAATTCACCTAAACCCTTACAGATAACCGCAAATACAAACATCTGACGCAAGACCCCCACAGACATTGTTATTGTTTTTTCTTTTATGCATAACACTCATTAATAAAAAATTATATGTTGACATTTTTGGGCTAAAGCAAACCAACAATTTCCTAGAGGAACCTCACTTCGTTCAAAAGAATAATGAAAACTACTTACCTCGTTTTTTTTTTTTCGGATATATATCCCACATTTGATAGCATGACATCGTAAGCGTATAGTATTTTATTTTATTTGTGTGATTTAGGGTTTTCTGGCAAACCAAACTTCAGGTGTGACTTTCTATGCAATAAAGAGAAAAAGACTCTCCCATTCACAACTAAAGCCAGTAAAAGGGAAGACCTACTCTGCAAAGTGCTTTCGTCGTCTACCATTTCGAAATTATCAGCCGCTAGTGCAATAAAGGCCTGTCAGTGTTATGCACCAACCCTACGCTCTGAGAGGCTTTTAACGCTCTGCTCTCTCCTCCACGCAGCTTATACAGTTCATTTTGCCACTAATTATTACTACGTAATTTTAAACCCTGAATTCAAATTTGGAAAGCAGCATTTCCAATGGTAACCCTTTCGAGATGCGATATTTTAAGGTATTTTCTTTAATAAGTTACCTTAGCGAATCTTTCTCACTAATAAGGCAAAGTATTTATGCGAATGTATTGTAATTTTTTTAATATGACCTTTCTTTTAGAGAGAGCTGATACTGTAAAAGGTTTTATTACTTTATTGCTCTGCAGTGGCTGTTTGCAGCTTTGCACAGAGAACTGAAACAGGTTTCATTTGTGAAAATTCCAGAATACTTTAGTAAGCGCAGAGTCTACAAAGGAAAGGTGTGAAGTGAAATATGTTTAAATAATTATGGGTAACAGTGCGCAAGTTGCAAAATATGGCGCAAGTATGTTAATCAAAAATTCATTTTGTTATAATTGTGGCGAATTTACGACACTGAAACAAAGATCTTAGCTAAGACTTGTAGAGCATATGAGTTGTACTTAGAAGACATGGCTAAACTTGTTCTAACCTTACAGCAATGTTAAAGGTTAAAATCGAGCTCTACCCATGATTTAAAGGAAGTAGTGTTATCCCATCTGCCCTACAGTCCGGACACGAGTCCATGAGATATTCACTTGTTCTCAAAGTTGAAAAACCCGTGTATGGATGTCAGTTTTCTTTTGCTGCCATTACCCGAGTCATTAGACAAATTAACAAAAGTGATGCTTTGAATGGAATATGACTTATTCCCAAAGCGACTATTGCGAAAAAGACTGTAAAAGATATGTTAAAAATTAACGTATGCGCGTTATTTTTGAAATGTCCATTTACATTTGACAGGTTGCTATATAATTGTAAACAATAACCTATGTTAATGATACCTACAAAAATGATAATGTGTAAAATCTGAACATATGACTTGTGAAGACACCGAATTAAGTAACTATTATATTCAGGTATTTTAAGTTGGCTAAGGTGTGAAAGGGCCAAAGAACAATATCTGCCACTTCTTCTCTTCCATGGATCAAGGAGTTATTCCTGTTTTCATTCATCCATATCATGTTTTTCTTAGGTTGATGTTGTAGGATTTGCCTCCGAAGAGTTTATATATTCGTTCTATTTAAATGTTCTATGAATGCCTGAACTCTGGAGTCTTATCTGTTTCGCAAAAATTTTCAAGATCTTGGCCGACTTTTGTAATTTTCATTCTGTCTTCTTCCTTATAGACTTATATTTTAAGTAGAAATTCCATTTCATGCTCATGTTAACTTATTCATCTTATATTTTATAGGAATATAAACCAACGAATCCTATAATGGGAATGCCTTTACTTATAATACTTTAATTGAGTCTCTCTAGATATTTTAAATATATATATTTAAGTGTTCATTATGCACTATCTAATTATTAGGCTATGGAAATTACGAGCATCTGGTATCCGAATAAACTGCGACCTAGAATAAAAACCACAGTATTCATGGAAATGGTAGAAAGAAGAAAACGAGTGGAGAAATATTAAGGTAATACAAAAATATTAAATTAAACAATTATCGAAGTGTTACATGAAACAAATAAAATAATGATCATTACGGTTTAATAAATAAAACTGTTTTACCATTACTTTTGTTTCAAATGTAAAGTAGTATGCAAATTGTTTGAATTGTCCATAATTATATATCTGGAAGCAAGTTTTGTAGAAAATGAACCGTTCTATATAAAAGTGAAAGTTCATAAAAGAAATTCTGTAATAAGAAAAACAGCACAGCGTTCACGAAGTTAACTGACAAAAATAATGGTGACACATATTTAGACCTATAAACGCCTATAAGCGGAACAATGGAGATTAAATGAATACGTGAAGAGAGGGGACACTATTAGGGAGTATATTTATAGATAATTTTGCAAATGAGATCAGTGGCAGTACTGACTGGGAGATGTATTGAAAGAATATTAACAGTTAAATTTTTGACACATGGAGATGGCAAGAAAATAGTTCTAATTCTGGGATAGGAATTAAAGTAAGAACAAAAAAATAGCCAGATGGTTGCATCAACCTTCAATACAATTACCTGGAATGACTAAGAATAAAGGAAAATTCTTCCTTCATTTTAGAGTTGATGGACTAAAAATAGTTTGATGCTTCAGAAGACTTAATTAGATGATCTTTGCCACCGTTACAATTACGTATTATAATATTTTATAATGTTGTATTTACTTGACATTATATGCAGTATGAAACCTTTCTGAAATAACTATCTTATATCACGCAAGTAAGTATATTATAGTTTTTTCTTTTTCTTTTTCTTTTTCCAGTGACTGTCTACAGTTTTCTCAAGTCTTGGTGATAATCTCGTATACTTTATTATTCGGAAAAGCCTGCAAGGATATTCCATGACCCTTTCTGTGTATCCACCATTTATCAAGTAGATAGTAATTAAAATGTGCTTTTGTTCTCGAGACTTATGTTGGACAGCACAATCTGGAACACGGCGTAACTGAAATTGAGTTTCCCAGCCGCCGCTACCACGCAGTTCAGATAGGTAGTATAACTATAGTTAATTTCCATCCTCCTGCAGATTTATTGAGCAGCTTCTAAAGGATGAATGTCTGTAAAGAGCTCGAGCTGAATTACTGGGAGATCCTCAGGTGGAAATTCGTGAGTAATGAAGCTTCTAGATAGATTCCATTCAATTAAAGGCAAAGAGAGAAGCTATTTGATATATTGCGACTACTGTAAACTTGAAGATAATTGACAGTAAAAATGGCCTAACTTATCACATGTAAAATTAAGTAAAACCGGTTTCTTTAAGGCTTGAAGTCAATTTATCACGGTAAAATTTCCCCTGTTCATACAAATTATTAGTGAATATTATATATTATTGGTCTATGGCTTTTATTTTATTTTCTACGCTCATTTTTACAATTATATTACATGTCACTTATTAAGAACGCCATTTTTCCTACAAGAAGTGTTTTCAGATCCTGCCTTCACTTATTTTGTTGGGAGATTTTAGCTGCACCTGAAAGCATTATTTTCATATACTCATACACTGCATTATTTCACATTGACTGTCCTGTTCTTCACACGAAGGTTGTCCAATAAAGAATGACCATAACATCTTTACTCCTCATAATTTTGGTGATCTTTCTCAAAGTAGTTACCGTTGGTGCAATGCACCTGTCCCAGCATTTTCCCCATGAAATATTCTGGAAGCTATTTTCAGAATCGCTCCCACAGCCTTCATCGTTACTTCTGATGGAAAAAGTTGCTTCACTGCGGGGAAAAGGAAAACGTCACATAGGGCTAAATATGGACTATAGGGAGGTTGAGGGGCACACTTCACAGAGGTTTTTCAGCAACAACATTTGCGATGCGCATCCCGTATTATCTTTGTGTAGAATCCAGCTTAATTCTCGTAAATGTGGCCTTTTTAAATAATGGGATATGACATTGCAGAGTTTTCAGAACATTCTTGTAATGTTGCTCAGTTACAGTTGTGTGTGCAAGTACAACATACTGGTAAACCATTCCTTGAATATCGAGATGGTCATAACTTTCTCAGCAGAAGCAGCCACTTTTGGTTTTGTTGGTGTTGGTGATGACGGACACTTCTCAGGACTGAAATAACCTGCCATGTTTCATCAGCAGTGATTAGTTTTGATTACCAGCCATCTTGCTAAAACATCATCTTCAAGTACATATCGGGATGTTCTTTCGGGAATCAGCAATCTTAGAAGCCACCTGTGCACGTCTTAGGTGCAAATTTCAGTTACCAAAAACTAAGCAGAGTATACAGCTATCCAAAATATTTCATGTGTCAGTTTATATTACATCTTTTTCTTGTAGTGAAGTGTACGAATATGAAATATCGGTTTTTGAAGTTTGTGTTTTCTTCCTTTTACGATAAATACTTAACAAATTTCTTTTATTATAGGTGAATGCTAAACCTTGAGAGAAAATGAATGATATTTAGTGAGGTGGCCAGGTTTTTCGGGATCTAAAAATCATTAAGGTAACAACTATAACTACACGTTTGTCCAAGGATGGAAAAGAGACTGAAGATTGTTGAAATTAAATTTACTGAGCAAGAAAAGAGTTATCAGTAAGAAGAAACGTGACTTGAAAAGAAAGCCAAGGAAATTATTTCACAACTAACGCGATTTATCTCCAGTAGTAGAAATTCTCTTTTTCTTGGGGAGAAGGGGCATTTGAGGTTCGTGATACGGGTGCTGATTATTCATGTAAAACTAAGATATTATTACAATAAAAATTTAAGGTCTTTAAGCAATATTTAATTACATCCATTTTCACTGAATTTAAGTACACTTCAGTTTCATTATACAGGGTGGAAAATGACCGATGACTTGCCAGTTAATCTCAGCAATATTATGGTATTTTAATCATTTTTGCTTAACTAAAATTAGCCATAGCGCTATTTATTTCCGAAATGATCATTTTTTTTATTTTGCACAGGAATCACTAACTTCCTGTTGATTCTTCATTTAAACTCCTGCGAAACTATGTGCCATTATTGCCTTAAATTCGACCGTTACTATTACAATATCTAAAACAGTTTGATAAGATAGAACAGATAACAGGTTCTTTCGGCATAAGATGAACAATAAGAAAGCATATCGTGAGACAATAAGCGATATTATAAGCAAATATGAATGATAGAAATAAAATTATTTAATATAAATATTCACAATTATTTACTAGATAAAAATAACAACATAAAAGGTCAACTGAAAGCTTCCAAAATATTTATTTTCTACAAACAGTAAACCAGCACTCTTCATATAAAAGCATAGCAAATTTGAACGCTTCATACGGTTTTTTTTTTTTTTTCCCCAGCTTTCTTGAGCTATGCGGAGAACACCAACTCTGTTTTTCATTTTTTATTTCTTTTGCAGCATGAAGAATTCTTTCTCGTAAAGTTTCAGCATCAAAAACATCATTGGAGCTTACCCTAGTTTTCATGTCCTCCCAATGACGGGATTTAGGTCTGGGTATCTTGGTGGCCATTTTATTGATCCATTTTCAGTCATCCATCGTTTAGAATAGGTTTCACGTAAATGACCAAGCACAACTCCACTTACATGCTTAGGATTGGCATCATGCAAAGTCAGCCAAGATCATCTCCGTGATATAAGATTGACCTCAAATATAATTGAGAGAGTTTCTCGAAGAAAATAGCTATAAACCGCTCCTTTCAAAAACCATGAAAGAATTCATGGGCCGATTAACAGATTGACTTACAACTCTTGCTCAAACATTTGCTGAAAACTTGTGTTGACGTATTACGTATGGATTTTTGTATGCCTATGGTGTGTATTATGGAAATTAGTGTTTCCACTTCTGGTGAAGGTTGCTTCATTCACTATAAAGATCAAAATCGAAAATTTACTCCTGGTTAATGAAATCAATTCGAAAATGCCAGCTTGGAGCATAGTCTGTTTCAGCTGGACTCGCTGGATGATGTGTGTTCCTCTCCGTTCTTAGGGAAGATCAATGAAACACCTCCAGAGCGCATGTTATACCAGGAGGATCTTGTCCTAAAGTTTTAGTATTTCTTTTTCCTCTATAATCTTTCTTTGATCTGCTCTTTTGTAATGTAGTTTTACGATCCAAGTTTCCAGAACGGCTGACAAAGGTTAATGAAACTCCTAGGATTATGGGCATCGCTATTTGGAAATCATTTTTGGTGAACCCAAGATTGCGAGTTCAATGCCGGCTAGGATCGATGGATTTTTTCGGGCATAAAAATCCTAAATATGGCTTCCTTCGGAAGGGAAATAAAGCCGTGGGTCTCGTGTCGTATATTTATGGCAAGATAAAGAACCTCAAGCCTGAAAGAAGTATCTGAGCAAAACTTATCGTCCGTTTCACGCTCTGAATTGATTAGGACGCTGATGATCTGAGATGTTAAAGAGCGTCCGTAAATAAAAACAAATAAACTATTCTTGGTAGATTCATGCTGCTTCAAAGTGAATCGGTAAAAATTCAAGACTGAACTGCAACACAATGCAGACCGACGTTGTGTGTTTCGCATTCAATGACAAACAAACGAAAGAAAGTATCTACTATAACGCACGCAGCACAACAATAGTTGAAGAGCAACTTACGACACGCACAATGCAAATATATTTTTTTTAAATATGCAATGTTGTCACGTTGTAACAGTGCAATTCACTCAAAAAAAAAAAAAATTGAAAGCCTCGTAGTTAAAAGACTATGAAACATATCATTACAAAATTAATGTATAGAGAAGCGGTTTATCTTACCATTCTGTCGGTCCTGGTGGTGTAGTGGTTACCATACTTGCCTCCTAAACCCAAAACGCGGGTTCGAACCCGGCCAGGGCTGATGGATTTTTTCGGAGGTAAAAATCCTAAGTATGGCTTCCTTTGGAAGGGAAGTAAAGCCGTGGGTCCCGTGTCGCACATTTACGGCACGATAAAGAACCTCAAGCCTGAAAGAGAGGCCTCGGAGCAAAATTTATCGGCCGTTTCACGCCCTGAGTTGAATGGGACGCTGATGACCTGAGCTGTTAAAGAGCGTCCGTAAAAAAATAAAATCAAAAAAAAAAAACTTACCATTCTCTTGAAAAAAATCCAAATTTCAATAAATTATATATAAAGTATGTTTAAAAAGCAATCAGCTGCATTTTCTAGAAAACCACTTCGAAAAAAGCAAAATGGTGGGAGACACGTTTGTTCCACTCACGTGAAGATTCACGCTGTGAATGGAAGGTCACATATCCCCTTTTATCTTGCATATCAAACCATTTTAGGGCATAGGTCTCAATTGAACTCCATGCGGGAACTAAAGTGCACCCCAAAATGTATGTAAACATTAACAGAGCCTTTTTATAGTTCACCATCCTTCGTCTAGAGTGTTTGAGTAGTGAACGTATAAGAGAGGCTTCGATTAATACAGATACATATATTTTTATTGTTAGTAAAGTAAACATCCATGGAAAAGAAAGAAACCTTTCATTGTATTTTACACAACTTTAAATTTAACGTACAGAAACGACAGCGTTATCAACTGAATCTACGATCAACTTGAGGGTATCTCATACATTCTTTATCTATTTCAACCATACTCTTGAGTAGGCACAAAAATGTATTCACTGACATTTTAACAAAAAAAAATCTTCGAAATAATGCAATTTTTAGGTATGAAATAATCCGCCGATTGTATGTAATAAAACTTAATAAATGAAACCATTCAGATAATATATATTATAAAGAATGTGATAACCACGTTGTGCTAGTACTGATTTATATTGTGGCTAACTGTGCTAACAATCAATCTGAGATATATCAACTACTTGCTAGCAAGATATTTTGTTCTGTGGCTACTGGAGAGTGGAAACTCCCAGGTTCGGATCCAGGAAATTTTATGTTCCAATGCAAAAAGAAAATAAAATTATAAATGCTTTCTATACATTTATTATAACAATTCAAAAATACATAAATACAAGTTGCGTTCTCCCATGACATCAAATAAATAAAATATGCACTTGATAACATGACAAATGGAAAAATCTTGCTTTGTGAACCTAAAGCAAGTAGTCACATTCCGATTTTCCTAATAAAATACAGAATGCTATAAATACATTAATAATAATAATAATAATAATCATCATCATCATCATCATCATCCTGAAAATACGTATGGAAATTCCCAGGAAATGCAAGTAAAATAAGAGTTTGCAATTGATAAAAAGGTCAACGGATTAAAGCGAAGAGAGTCCAGCCCTAACAAACTCCGAACATAACCAGAAGTACAAAAAGATGCTAACAACCATCGTCTTTAGGCCGACTTTCCGGTCTCTCAGCAGACAGAAAATGAAACATGGTAAAATGACACCATTAGACTTTAACAAGCGGTACTTGCAGGCACATGTATTAATTGATCAGAGGCGGAGGAAAGGAGGAAAGGGGGGGGGGGAGGAATGGGAAAGCAAAAAAGAAATAAAGATAAGACACATACGTTATAACGTCACAAGATAAAATGCAAGGGAACTTAAATAACTTACCATAAGGAAGATTACAGAAATATCTGATACAAAGTATATCAAATATGGAAACACCTGTGATTTTGTGAATTACGTGTGTGTGATTTAACCAATTTCCTTTTATAATCCTTGCTTAGATAGTGTGTAATAATCATGTAGCTACTTTTTAGTTAGATAAACCCCGCATTTATTCTTGAATGTCATTAGATGTGACATTTTTTGTGGAGGCGCCGGGTGCGTGACAATATATGTAGTCACATTAGCTATGAACGGGAGCTGGGCAAAACACATAGGCAACACTAAACGTAAATGCATAAGTAAAAATATAGAGGCATTAAAGATTTTGGTGAAAATACCGGAAACTCCGCTGAGGACAAAGGAGTTGATGTACAGAGTGGTTGTGAGACCAACTATGGCGTACGGAAAGGACATTTGGGAATAGGAAAACACCTAGGAACTTATTCAGGTACAAACATAGTTTCTAAAGCGATTGCCGCAAGTAGAGAGCGGCACAGCAACTTGTGGGGTTCTTAAAGAGTTTGTCATCTCTAACGAAAATGTGAATTTAAAAATAAGAACAATTAAATATTTGTTAAGAATAATACAGAGAGTTTGAGGGAGCAAACAAGCGAAGAGTGGGATACGTTATGGGCATCAAAAAATAAGGAAAGGCTTAGACAAAATTGTACTTGAGTATATTTGTTAAAGAGGAGAGGACATTACGCGAAATAGTTGAAATACAATTAACAAATGTTTGCGAGATGTAGACGCGCAAAATACTAAATCTCAATGCGCAGAAAAAGTATCGCTTAACCTGCAGGCTCAAATAGAGCCGGTGTGGGGGATGGAGGGTGGCAGAGAAGAAAGAAGTGGTCTCGCATGACTCAGATGAGGGACTTGAAAAGGAAACAAAACAGTTAATGCTCTCGGGGAAAGAATTTGTCCATTGTGCAGAGAAAGCGAAACCTGGAGGCGCAATCTGGCAGAATGCAGGGAAACGAAGATTTTAAGAAATGAGCATTTAACTCCACAATTTTTGAATTCCAATAAAAGTTTGAACATCTACCGGGGAGTGTTGGTGCAGGAGAGATACTCTCACAATTTGGGAATATTTCTAGCGAAGACCCGACAAAGAAGGTTAATGACTATAGTGAAGAGAGGGTATGATTAAATGGAAGAGTAAAGGTTCCATTTATGTTTCTGTATTTGTTTACAAAAGTATTACTACTAACTTAATTTTATTGGTTATGTCGCATGCACAGTAACACAACAACTTTATTGGTGAAGAAGAAGAAGAATTTCCAGGTAATCAAGTAATTACTTTTTTTCAAAATTGAAAACTCTTTTGTCTTAAATGAAATGAATCTATAGTTATGACCTCATATGTGTAAATCTTAGAAACAAAGAGATGATTGATTTATTTATTAAGACTATTTCACGAATAAAATAAGAATTTAAATATAATTCCTGTAAATTTGGCTTACAGAATTGTAATAATTGTATATTTGTACTTAACATTTTCAAGCAATCTTGCGATAGAAGAACGCCGATTGTCAATAATGCCAATAGAGAAGAGCAATATACAGGCTTAGGACTATTTCATAAATAGAATAAGAATTAAAGTGATATTATATTTGAAATTCGCGCAAAGAACAACACATGTGTAAAATGTTATATTAATGAATATCTATTCTATTCAGTAACCGTGAGACCGAAATAGACAAAAGTCGACTATTAAAATCGCTACCGTTCGATTTTCTAATACCAAGCGAGGGAAAAGAAAAAAAAAAAAAAAAAAAAGAAAAGAAAAGAAAAGAAAAGAAAATACCATAACATAGAGTGTAACTATTTTTCTCTGCATTCTGTGGTTGAAATTCCTAATGATAAGACCAATTTGCACATTTGACGCATCACCAGAACGCTTTGAAGCATCCTCTATTTTGCGTTAAGATTGTAGATTGTCCATATTTTTGCTGCTATCAATATTTCACCACCGCCTCTAGCAAAAGTGACCAGTGATACGTGTCCAGGAATTATATAGTAGAGGCATTAAGTTGGCTATCCTCCTACACCCAAGAACGCGGGTTCGAACCCGGCCAGGACCGATGGATTTTTTCAGGCGTAAAAATCGTAAGTATGGCAAGTAAAGCCGTGGGTCCCGTGTCGTACATTTACGGCACGAAAAAGAACTTCAAGCCTGAAAGAGAGGCCTCTGAGCAAAATTTGTCGGCCGTTTCACGCCCCGAGTTGAATGGGACGCTGATGACCTGAGATGTTAAAGAGCGTCCATAAATCCATCAATCAATCAACTCACCACAAATGCACGTCACTGATAAAATGAATTTGATAATTTTTTTCTATAATTTCACTCCGCAATCCGGCTGTGATTGGTCAAAATTCAAAATTTTGTTTCGTTTCATTAGAAGATTTTAAGATGACGTCACATGAGTGATAGTTTAATCCACAAAGCCTTTACAAAGTAACAGAAATATTTCCATGTGGTTTGCATCTTGAAAGCGCTCTTAACTTTATTAATACACGAGAGAGATGGGACAGTGGTTTCAGATTTGATTCAAATGTAATTAAATTCAGTTCATATACCTGCCTGTTAACTTAGTACTTGGGTTAATTTGGTTTTGATGTGTGCAATTTTCAAAATCTGAACGTTGCTTAATCCCAAGGCACAGAAAGTTACGACTTTAGGCCAAAGTCGGTGGAACAATTACAACCCTCTTAGTCTTGAAAGCTTCGAGCAAAAATTGTTAATAGTTTGTTTAAAATGTGTGCTCTCTCAGTCTTTCTGAAGATTGGCGAGAAAATTAGAACCATGGGGAGGAAGAGCTTTTTGCGATATACGGGTGGGTAAGACAAGGACAGGAACAATGAGGCTGAAGAGAAGGAAGGCCAAATGTGTCGTGCGCACGCGCGTAGTAAACGAGTAAATTGGTGACAAAGCAAAGATATTAAGAAAAGAGTTCACAAGATCAGTTCGGTGATGCAGAGAAGAGAATTAAGTTATTTGCGGAATATTTACGCTCGGTTAGAATTTGTTGGTACGCACTCGGAAACCAGGCGGAAAACTTCGTTGAGTAGATGGTGAATAATTTGATTAATCCAACGTTCCAATCTAACACTAGGAAAGTAATTAAAAGGGGGAGGCTGCGGTTATGTGAGAGGCAGACGCCGGAGAGGCAATAAATTATATACCGGGATTACTGCAAGTTTTTAATCCTATCACTCGCATCTGTTGGTTTTCCGCGAAGATAGAGCGAGTGGGACAGAGACATTTGGAACGCTCAAGCTTTGCTCTTGTGGTGAAAACTTGGACCCCCACTTAATTTAATCCCCAAATAAAAAGTTAAGAAACAAACAACAATTGAAATATAAAGAAAAGCGAATAAGTTAATTACTTTCTCGAGATAACCTGCTTATGGATGTTTGAAGTGTTTCTGCCAAGATTCAAGCAATAGTTAATAGTGTCGGTGCCATACAGTACAGTACATTTTTGTGCTGGCTACCAAATTCATCATTACACAATTGCATTATTATTTATTTAGTATGAGCTTACCTGCTTTTTGTTTAAATATTGACATTTGTAATATTTTGTAAATGTTATCGGTTTAATTTCATTAGGTACTTGTTATTATGGCCAAATTTCTATAATTCTTTTAAGTGCCTTCTTTTCAAATACTAGATGTACATGATTCGTTCCAGATTTCCAACCTGGCAATGCCTTTAATTATACACAACCCAATTTTTATCAGCAGAACTGTTTTCCACTCACAGAAGAAAGTCCAACTTGTTCATAGGTTTTTTACATTGAAAAAAGCATAGTTAAGCTTACTGAATTGACATTACAGACTACAATACAATGACTTTAAGACAGGTAGTAGTAACCAGATAAAGTAATTTTGAAATAGAGAACCATGGTACAATCTTTTCAAAATTTAGGGAAATAAAATCCTGTTTAAACCGATTTGAGATTTTACCAAATTTCACTAATAATTGAATCTAGCAAGTATTATAGGCATAAACATTGCGTAACACAGGTGACTTTTAAAACCTTTTAAGCAGCAAATGAACATTCAGATGTAAAAAATAGGGAAAAATTAATAATAATCGGACGAAAATTAAAAGAAGAAACAAGAACTAAATAACAAAGAAAGTTGAAGTGGGGATAACAAATGCAATGAACATATAAAATTGATAAAAAATATTTTAAACGATGATCCTGGCAGTCAAGGTTTGTAAATTAAATTAAATAAAGTTTTTGAAACAAAAGCACAGATGCACGAATAAAAAATTAATAAATATTGACGAAGAAAAATAAAATAAAATAGTGTCTACAATACTCCACCCCGCACCTTGTTACCTATACCGGGGATGAAATTTCCAAATTTTATCATTTATTAAAAATTATTTCATTATATATATAATACATTTTACAGATCATAGCTACAAAGAAAAGAAAACATAATGTAATAAACTTAACAGAATACAGAACCAAAGAATTCTTCAAGTAATTTAATAATTTACACGTTACTGGGAACCAGCAGTTACCATTAGCTTGTAACCAGCTAAGTACAAAACCTAAATTGACCGTTCGAAACCGAACGTTCAGAGTGCTGGGTAACCAGCACCAACCTTACCCTACCTATCTAATAGCGTTTTATTCTTATTTTACTTTTAGTTCCACATTCTGTATTCACTTCTTATTTAAATCATTATTTCTCTTTAGGTTTTAATGTTTATGCGTTCTTAAACTAATATTAATACATGCTTTGAACTCTACCTTCCATAACTTAGTTCACTTTATATATTGAGCATTCACTTTAAGTATGTTTTTACTCTTGTTATTCTGTCACTGCTACACCACTAACACTATTTGTACATACCAACCTTACTTGCTATTCTTCAATTTACTATTTGTTCGTTGTTTCATTGTTTATATAACTTATCTGGTATTTCATTACTATTTATCACAATTTACACACTCATCAAATACTTGAAACACCTTTACTATTCCCTTTAATTACCACCATTTCCTTCTTCTTGTACCGCTTACCCCTGGCTCCTTCTTCTCCGTGATCCTTACCTCCCCTCCATCTTCACTCATCTCCTCCTTTTGTAGCATATTGTTTACTATAATTAAAAATGGAAGAGAATTGTCAAATAAAGAGAGAGAGAAAGAAAGACCAAAAGCCAGGAATTTTACGTATAACAGTTTTCGAGTTCAGCCATTCACTCGTAAAGTAATAAATTCAGCTTGGTAACCAGTAATAGATAGTCCTCATCGAGAGCTGAAAAATATCCAACACTTACTTGCGATACATTACCTGGAGCGCTTGCACCGAAGGTGTTTATGTGGATACTTAATTCAGTTCCGGATCATTTACGAGCGAAGCAGAGGAGGATAAGAAGAAACGGTAACGGGGAAGCGAAAAGCGGCAGAAGTCGCAGAGAAGCATCCAACTAGGGAAATCGCAATTTTACCAGTGTTCAGTAATGGCAGAACTGTGAGCTCAGGCGTGATAGCATGGTTTGTACAGTACATATGACTGCAAGCTTTGTAGTTTAGGGGTTGAATTTCTAAGTGTTAAAAATGTATTAAATGAGGCTGGTAAGACATAGTAATCAAAATTACTGCTTAGTGTAACTCCGTTAGTTATTTAGAGTGAATCCTGCTCAATGGCCAGCTCCAGTTTATATTAGCGAAGTATTAGCCAAATAAGTGGAGAAAAATTCGTGAGTTCACGAGTATAGCAAAATAACTTACTTTTGTTACAATTTCCATTTATCCTATACACTATCTTTCGATATTATAAAGGTCGGTCCTGGAGGTGTAGTAGCCACCATATTGCCTTCTAAACTTAAGATCGCGGGTGCAAACCCGGCCAGAATCGATGGATTTTTTCGGGCGTAAAATTCCTAAGTATGGCTTCCTTCGGAAGGGAAGTAAAGCCGTGGGTCCCGCGTCGTACATTTACGGCACGAGGTTCCTTCAAGCGTGAAAGAAGAGGCCTCTTAGCAAAATTTGTCGGCCGTTTCACGCCCTGAATTGAATGGGACGCTGATGATCTGAGATGTTAAAGAGCGTCCGTAAATAAATAAAATCAACAACAATTGATAGTATAAAAGTTGGTTGCTATATGTTATTACTGATATTATGATTACGTTAGTTGACACATTGATTCGTAGTTTCGTAAAAATTACCATGAAATGCAATACAGAATATATGTTAATAAATGTGCCACAATCTCCGACACATCATACTCATTACTCCGAAACGCTACCGGATTTAATTATTCATAACAACCCTGACTGAGTTTGACACATGGATAGCCGCCAGTACCGACTGCGCATGATCTTATTTACGTAGCATATTCCCTGTAGTGTTGCAAAAATTACTGACTTATAAGACTTGAAACGCAACGATGACATTTCCTTTATTAATTCCTGGAATACCGTCTGGACATTACGCACAGTGGACCAAAAAGTTGACCAGTTAAATACATACATCACGGAACTGCCCCACTACGAACAAAACGTGTGGCTAAACAACCAGCGCCATGGATGACTGTTGACATCTGGAATTTGATAGCTCTAAGAGACCTCGCATATAGGACTTATAGACGAAACACGACGCAAACCTAGAGAATTAAAGTATATTCTACCAGGACAAACCAAGTCATTATGAATGCCAAAATAAGATAATGCTTGCTGTCTCATTGAGACGACTGCAGGCGTGGCACGCATTCAAACAATGGGGTTGCGAAAGACTTCACCCCAGGTATGTGAAACGACACTTTCACTAAACGACCTAAATGACCATTTTGCGAAATTTCTCTCCGAATGAAAACAAAATCGACAAAGAATAAGCCATACGAAATTTACTCTCCGAGATACCTGACCAAGAGAAATTCCACTGTACATACATCACGGAAACAGCGTATAAGGCACAGGGTCCAGATCATATTAATATAACTTTAATAAACAAAATATTCACGTCATATGATGACTATTACTTACTTCTTCAACATGATATCATTCTATCCCAAGCAATGGAAACTGTATTCATAAAACCCTTTCCTAAGATCAAAACACCCCAATCTCCTAAAGATTACAGACCAATCAGCATACAGCCGACGCTATCCAAAACATTTGATCGCATCATACATAACAGCTGACAAATTACCTTAATGAGTATGACCTTCTTGACCCTTATCAGTCTGGTTTCAGACCAGGTCATAGCACAAGCACAGAACTGCTCAACATACGAGTATGTGAAGATATACTTGGTGCCTGTGATGAACAAACACTGACACTACTTGTATTACTTGACATGACTAAAGCTTTTGATTCCGTAGACACCGACTTACTTCTAACTAAACTAAAGGTGTTAAATATGCCTGATAGTGTCGTCCTGTGGTTCGACTTCTACCTTCTCGAGCGGCAGCATGGCGGTTCGTGAAGGCAGGAGTTCCCCAGGCTCTGGGTCCGTTATTATTTTCATTATACATCAATGACTTATCTCGTGCCTTTAGCTACAGTAAATACCGCCTCTACGCCGACGATTTACAACTTTACATACACTCTCGAACTAACGACATTCATAACGCAATAACTAGCATTAACCAAGATCTAGACTCAGTTCATTCACTGATGCGTACTCTGGGCCTTGGTCTTAATCCCTTAAAATCGCAGGGTATGGTCATAGGACACCAGCGATTGCCAAGTGTCATAGACATAGGCAATATTCCTCCCATTAATATCAATCAAACATCAACTCCCTTCACTGATTCTGCGAAAAACCTTGGAGTTATTATAGAGTAATCTTATTGCGAAAAACCAGGTCGCTGAAACCTACAGGAAGGTAAGTTCTCTAATCCATACGTTTAAAAGATTAAACCTTAAAAGAACCTTAAAAGGACCTTGATGCAATCCCTGGTGATGTCTCGCTTCGACTACTGCGATATTCTGCTTAAAACTCTACCTAATGCAAAAACTACACTACTACACTACTACTACACTACTATGTGTGTACGTGCGCTTGTTCGATCATATAATACCCTCCCTCGACATATTGTCTTGGTTCCGATTGAAAGACCGAAGAAATATTCATTTTCTCACACTACTTTTCAAAATCATCCATACAACTTCTCCATCTTATCTATCTTTTCGTTTTCAAAATCTGTCTTCCTCTCATAATCTTAACACACGCTCTGAATCCCAGCACGTATTATTATTATTATTATTATTATTATTATTATTATTATTATTATTATTATTACCAATGCACGGGACTTCACTTTACTCATCATCATTCACCGTAATCACTGCCAGTCTCGAATACATTGCCACGGGATGTCAGACACTGCCGAACTTTAGGAGCATTTCATAAGAAATTGTTTAATGTTATTAGAAATAATCGATTACCCTAGATTCAAATTTCTTTTGTTACAAGGCATGTGTTTATTTGTTTTGCTCTTTTGTAGAATTATTCAGTTTATTATTTTATTACTATCATAAATGTTCCTATTTTCTTCATAGTATTGTCAGGGTTTAATTTTATGTTTTGCTTGTATCTTTATTTCCACTTTCAGGATTCATGTAGGTTGATATATGTATAAAATGTCATTGCTGGTTCTTGTATATTATTGTTCTTTCATTTTATTATTTTTTCTTCTTCTTAAGCTCTATTTTTTAATTTTCATTATCAATATTTGTGTATTAGCATGCATTTATTTATATACATAATGTTTTACATTGGTTTATATGTGTGTACGAGTATTGTCAACTTTACTGTCAATGTTTTGATTGTATTATTGTCGCTGTAACTTCATGTAATTATTATTAGATTGGTATGGCGAAAGGGAAGGCCTAATAGTTCTAACTCTACCACAATAAATAAATAAAATAAATAATCAGATACACAATAAGTGATACCATTTTAGTGTCGTGCAATGAATAACAGTACTCCCCACCCCAACGAACAATGGTCCTAGTGTCTTAAATAATGACAAATTAAGCCTGTAAATTAAGATTTAGAAAGTCTGTGTGTAATAAAAACTCTATAACATTACATTTTTTACTTGAATAAATTATTTAAGTTACTTAAATTTCATCGTGTCTCCTTTCGTTGTTTCTTGTTTATTTTTACATAATTACTTTTTATGAGCTTCAAGCATTTTGTACTGTTAAAAGTGTTTTTATTATTTTCTTATTTACGAAATACATACGGCGTCCCAAAATCGCCATTTAACATTATAACATTATCCTAAGGGTTAATTAAAGCAATAGCTAATTTAACAACTGCCAATACCTGACTACTGATAATACACGCGTGCTACGGATAATATCGTAGAGAAAAAAATACCGAATTAATAGCCTTGACATTTTCATTTTCAGTGGTGTTTCTACACACAATAACCAAGCTACTGAAACACAGAATTATAAAGAAAAAGTTAATCATCCACAGATTATTAAAGTGTTTGTAAAAAAAAAAAAAAAAAAAAAAAAAAAAAAAAAAAAAAAAAAGGCTTCAAATAAGGCAACTCTAATTATTGTACCAATATCTCAATTCTGTTGATTTAGGCTCCGTATGGAAATAAAAACTGCTAAAATAAGTAGCCAGAATTTCAATGTTGTAGTCATAATGGTTCTGCCACAATTGAAACATCTCGGTTCTAGTAGTCTAGTGGTCCATGGATTTTTAGGGCGTAAAAATCCTAAGTAAAACTTCCTTCGGAAGCAAAGTAATTCCTTTGATCCCGCATATAAATTTACGGCACGTAAAACTTCAAGTCTGAAATAAGAAACTTCTTAGCAAAATTTATCGGCCGTATCATCATTTGGATTGAATGAAACGATAATTACCAAAGTTACTAGTGTTATTAAATAAACATAATGATACAAAAAATATCTAAATAAACATTAGCAATATGGGGCCTTCTTACTTTCCTTAATGAATATGCATATTAATGGTCAAGATTATTTGGTAATAAAAATATTACGAAAAATTAAAGGATAGAGACACATATAGCGCCTAATTTTGCTCATGCCTAAAACCCCTGTAGGATTCAACCACAATGGCTTGTATAACTTAAAAATTGTACGACGATTCTGGGACATCGTAAATATAGAAAGAGGTTGAACTAACTCTGAGAACTGATAGAAGGCATCCATCCATTTTCTAGTCGATGCGAAATTTAGGTGGGTATTCAGTCAGTACATATATATCGACACGTCTTCAATAAAGCGCTTATATCAATCCTAGTCTACTTTTATCAGCAATCAATAACTCCAAAATTCAAGTCTTCATTTTCGCTCTCTCAGTAGGTTGTACCAGAGCGCATTGAGGGCTTTGAATCCAACATGCATAATTGTTATCCATCTCTATATGTTTGCGAAAAATGTTAGGTTGTGCCTTTGCACGGATATGTGTTACTATGTGTCAAATTCCTGTTTTTCCTTTCTTCCTTGTCTCATCAATATGGTAACCATCTGTTCTTTATTCCAATTGGTCGAGACTAGTAGTGTACCTTCTAGTAGTGATGACGTCATAGTTACTTTGAGCTTTACGAGGATATGCCTCAGACTTGAGAGCGAGAAGGAGTAACAACTTCTCGAGATAAAGACAGACATTCTTCGGCCAGCTATATGAAATTTATAGGTTCATTCCTCCGTCCCCATGCTTCAAACGCTGACCAAGATTTGGCATAATTAAGTTTTATTTATTTATTTATTGTAATTTGGGTTTATTTTTATATTCTGTAGATTTTTAGTTGTTAATGTGACATACAAATGTAAGGAAAGCACGTATGGCATTGTGCTGTATAGCTTTGCTTATTGTGCATTGCAACTAAAGTCTTTAAATTTCATATTGAAAGCAAGCACACGATAACATTGCTATTTTATATTATTTTGCTTATTGTGCTTAGCCAGTAAATTCTTCAAAGTAAATGCCTAAAGGAATATTGAATGTACTTTTGGTGACCATTGTACGTCTGTTTGGTTACATAAAATGCGTGTTTTGTACAATTGTTCTTCCGTCAATGAAGTCATCTTTCTTGTCTACATTTAGGGTGCCTTTTTTTATTCATTTCCTAACTTAAATGCATGCGCAGGCATTAAAGGAGGAAAGGGGTGTCCCATAAAGTTTTACACTTATGTTAAGAAAGGATTATATATCGCATTGCAAGATTGAGATATTTCTTTATTTTACATTATATTTATGTTGGTCTTATGAAAAAGAATTAGTTTTATACAGTAAAACAGATGTTAACAGGTATTTTTTTATTTGTTTTATTTACGGACGCTCTTTAACATCTCGGGTCATCAGCGTCCCATTCAACTCAGGGCGTGAAACGGCCGACAAATTTTGCTCAAAGGCCTCTCTTTCAGGCTTGAGGTTCTTTTTCGTGCCGTAAATGTACGACACGGGACCCACGGCTTTATTTCCATTCCGAAGGAAGCCATAGTCACGATTTTTACGCCCGAAAAAATGCATCGGTCTTGGCCAGGTTCGAACCCGCGATCTTGGGTTTAAAAGGCATATAGTAACCACTACACCACCAGAACCGACGTTAACAGGTATGTATAACCCCAATAATAGGCTAGCACCTAACTCACCATTCGCGTAACATGCGCTTATCATAACGATCCCTTGATATTACCCATGATGCATGTGTTGATTATCACTCTTCAAATCCCAGTTAAAACGAGAGTTTAAACAATAAACATTTTGGGAAATATTTGTGAAAGTCGAACTAATATACGAATAGACAGACATACCATTGTCTGTACATTCTATTCATTGTAAAAATCTTATCAGGATTACAATGCCCGTTACGAACTTCTTCAAAAGAATCACCGTGTAGATTGGGGCAATTACGTATAGCATTTCACCACCAGGCCAAGAGTTTAATGTACAAGCCGGTTTTAAAGTGAGTTAAGGATATAAACTTCACTAATTCTCCCATTCTATCTGCGTGCAATGGTATAAGTATGCAGTAAGTCTAGAACTAGGTTGGTTAAAATTAAATAAATAAAATATATAAATAAAGCGTTCTCAAAATCAGAAAAACTCCAAAGTACCTAAAAATACAAATAGAGCACAATATTGAATCAGAAAGAACCTCGTTAAAATTTCTTTCAAGGAGTCCACGTTTATCTCGCGATTTTGACCCGGTCACTTGGCAATCTTATTATAGGATATTAATGTAATTTTTGTTTTCAGTTTAATTTAAACGTACAGCACACAATTAAAGCTAATGCATTAAAAGTTTCTCAGAAAGATTGTTCGACTCTTTCCCGTAACTAAACAGTGGCTTTCGTGTATTTATGCTATATAAAAGCAGATACCCCAAATGTTGGTATTGCAACATCGCAGTTTCACAGCTTAACTCGGAGGGGCAACCAGTATGTTAGTGGAACGCGCTCTCAGGGGAATCATTGCAGTCTAATAGGTCCAACTAGACATGGCGCAGCAGAACGTGTTTATGGCAAATCATAAAAATGGCCGGGATTGCATAACGTCTAAATCGGCAGAATCAGTCGATTGTTGATTTGATTTATTGCTGGGCACTCTGTAACATCTCAGGTCATCAGCGCCCCATTCAATTAAGGGCGTGAAACGGCCCACAAATTTGGCTCAAGGCCTCTTCTTTCAGGCTTGAGTTCTTTTTCGTGCCGTAAATGTACGACACAGGCTTTACTTCCCTTCCGATGGAAGGCATACTGAGGATTTTTACGCCCGAAAAAATCCATCGATCCTGGCCGGGTTTGAACCCGCGATCTTGGGTATAGGAGGCAAGTATGATAACCACTACATCACCAGGGCCGACTCCGACACCGGCAGAATGAGCTTAATCATCCTATATAATATACATTATACAATGTTTATCTCCTGCAACCTACGAAAAACAACTTTGATTTATAACTTGCAACTAATAAGTTTCCGGACTGATGTTTCCTATCTCATTTTTTATACATTTGCTCTTCTCCACCATTCCTGAAAGTTTGTATCATCACGGAAACACCCGATATATAACATTTCTCTCTTCCCACCGCTATTTTTAGCAAATTTAAATTAATGCCACAGTTAATACATGAATTTTAAGTTTTTTATAATTAGCAAGAGTTTTTTCTTGATTTGAGGGTGTTTTTTTAGTTTTATATCTAAAAAAAATTAGACTAGCCTGTACTATATTTAAAATTCTACCCTACATTTAAGTGTTACAATTATGTCAGCATCTGAATATTGAAATATAAATGTAAAATAACTTCAGAGTCGATCTTGTAGAGAAACGTGTATTTGAACATTTTCATCATCTATTGCAATGACTAGTTTCCATTGTCTGCTGTTTACAAATATTTACTGCCCTGGTTATCGTTTTCCCCAGCACTCACTTTGAGCCTTCCCTATTTGGACGGTCATCCGTAGCCACACATTATCTACGTACTAGTTAACATTGAAAATAAATATTATCCAATGCATTGCATGCCAATCATATAAGCTTTGTTTATGATATTAACGTAATTTTCACCATCTCTTTTGTGTACTCTATGCACGCCTTAAAAACCTCATTTATGCTCATCCAATGACGCCGTTTGTTTTCCCCATTACATCATCAGCACAGTTTGATAGTTCACGTCATTTGTAGCCACATTGATTGTTCTCTTCAAATTTCTTGCACAGGAGAGTGGACTTCAACCATCCGTACACTTTTAACGTTTCTTATTGTTCACGTTCACATGACTCAGTATGGAATCTCCTAACTGAACAACACTGTTATCCGTCAAGTCTCTTTGAAGTTTGGGCTATTTTTGTTAGCACTTTTTAATTATACAACACTCCATCTATATATGCTTGAAGTTCTTCCTCTTCATATTCCCTAAAATTTATGTTTGATTGTTGTTTTTAGGTTGGTTGGTTGAAATTTGAAACTGGCTTGACTGTCCTTTCTATTGCAGATATTCAATTTCGACGTCATTCTGGTGAAGTCACTAAGTTCAAATTTGACTCTTTTGAATATCAACACTATTGCGTCAAGGAAAGGGAACTTTAAAGGCAGAGCTCCTGAAGTGATACTTCTGCATGTTTCTATGCGTTATCATTAATTCCAGATTTTATATCTCTTAGTGAAGAAAACAATCACTAAAATAATTATATATCAAAACATAATTTTTGACTTAGTGCTTTCTACCAGAACAACCCAAGTTTTGTTTATGGGTGTTTTCAATTCTCGCAGTTCATTTTCTCTTCTTAATTTCACCGCTTCATATTGAGAGGTTTTACACCTCGTTTAATTTATTAATAATACAATTAGATGTATGTCGAAATTTTAATAGTATATGATCCCAGAACTTATGTTTTCGGAAATAATTGGATCAACTTTAGAGCGTCTAAAATGCAAATACCTGCCACATTTGCAACATGGCATTCCATTTTTCACTATCTTTTGGCACGTTTTTCCTTTCTGTTGTAAATAATGATAATGTTAATTTATCATACTTTAGTTGTGCTCATCTACGCTAATTGATATTGTGGTATATGGGGGGGGGATAAAATCCCGGAAGTTTAATACATCTATTTGTATTGAGTCGGTTAAACAATTATAAATGAAGATTGGGATCGTTCGCGAGGAAAAGTCAATTTGCTCATGCGCAGTAGGACAACGGTTGGGGTTTCTCGAGATTTCTAGTACAGTCCAGAGCTGGAACTTGAAAAGAATAGACTTTATATAAGCTGCTTCCGCGATGTGTCAATTGCTTCGGTATGACCATCTTGGTCGACGTCCGTTCTGAATGTGACAATTATTAGTCGGCAAGCTTTACCTATGACTTTATGGTATTTATCTTGCATTATATATGATTTCGTTCTGTGTTGTTGCATGTCAGTATTTAAAACCTTTTAAAATTCATAAGTAAAACTTGAAGTATAATGCTTTTATGACCTATAAATATTAACAGAATTAAGAAATCCTGTTTCAGTGCATATAGCATATTTATTATGCTATCATAAAACATTTGGATTGTCTCTCAGAAGAGATTTGTGATATGTACACAAATATTAAACGCTTAGGAAGTGACCGATAAGTTTACAATATGCGAAACATTGCTAATGGTATTTAAATTTTTGCGGCCACATATTCTGTCTCTTTCAAAACTTCTTTAAGTCGTTTTGGAGCTTAGCTGAGATCCTTGCTTCTGGAAACATTGTAGCAGTGATATTTTTTGGAACTTTTGTTGTGGTCAATGTCTAGTTTTTTAATTATTGAAGAGTGTTATATACTGGATCAGTTGCTAAGTAAGGAACAATTATTCGATTTCTCTTATGGTGATAATAGAGGAAAATTTATAAACTACTAAATAACTGGATTATTTAAGACGAATGTTTAATAATATGACAAACAATCGATAACAGAGTTGGCTTACGCATGTCAACAATAAAAGTGCGGCCCATGCATAAAAATATTTCGCAGTGTTCACAAGCATGTCATACACAATTATCTCCGAAACCTCTTCCATCAATTCTCCTTCCAAAGGCGTTTGAAATGCACTAGGAAAGTATTTTGTGTAACAGCATCGGAGAAAGTCAATGTGATTAAGTTACATTATTTTGCTCCCGAGAACTGGAAATATACAAAAGATTGATAACGTAAGAACTTGTCTGAGTGCCCAAGTTAATTCCATTGTCAAAAAATACCATAATTATATGTGTGATAAATGTAATCAACATTTCGTTTGGACGGAAGAAGAAAACGCCGCAGGTGTACGATGCCTTTACATTTTGCTGGAAACAACTTCTTGATGACTTCAACGCCTTCGGAACTGTAGAGTTGCATAATTAGTCATCTCCATCAACTGTGCAGGAGAAAACCAAAAGAAGAACTTTATATTTTTCCTGTATATCTCCCTACAATGATTTTTTTAAAACACCTTTAACTTCCTCTTGGTCATATTAGCAGATTTGTTTTCAAACGCCTTGATGTTCGGTAAATTGATTTTAAAATATATCTGATCTGTTTAGCAGACAACAACTTCGCTGTTAAGATAGTAGAAGATACACTGTCTCAGCTATCCATCCGTCTCTGTCAATACCGTTGCATCATAGCAGCTAAAATTTGCAAGACTTTTTTTATCCTTAACAAAACTATAATAGCAGTTTGCATAAATTGAAGATCTACTTTATAAAATCTTGTCAGATTTGTATTAATTTGGATCGGAAAAATACATTGTAAAATATGAAAATAATTAATGTATTGGGAGCTTAATAATGGTAATAATGTATTAACAAATAATTGTATTGATGTTGCGTTTGCCAGGCAGCTGGTATTGGTCCCTTGCTACTATTGCATGTTTGAACGTGAGGGGAAATAAACTCTGTGCATGTGCATGTGCATGTGCATGTGCATGTGCATGTGCATGCGCTGGTCGCATGTTTAGAGGTTCGGCGTAGGTAAGTCGGTCTGCTTTGTATTGTAGGGTAAGATGCGGCTCTCTGGGTCTTTCTTATAGTCTTCCTTGAAAGGTAATTTTATGTATTGTAAAAATGTTATAAAGGAATTAAAGAATGTAACAGATTCACTTAATTTCTCGGTCCATTTTATTATCATTATATTATTACTTTTAAGCCTATGATGTTGGTTTTCATAGAATAAGAATGTGAATTTACTCCTAGTGTCCAGCCATGAAATGGAGAAATGTAGATACTTAAAGAATAAGCGAGTACTCACAGTCAGGTCGTGACATATTTGGTGGAGGCGCCGGGCAAAGTCTGGCGAAAGCACCGTGCTCTGCGCCAGTTTATCTGTAGTTTTGAAAAAAAATGGTTTTAATTTTTCTTCTTTTTACAAACTTTATAATAGACCGAGAAATTAACTGAATATATGACACTTTTTAATTCCTTATAGCATATTAATTAGTATATCTACAAAGAATTATCTTTCGAGACAACGCTAAGAAGGCACCGAAGAGCTGGAGCCACATTTTTACTCCATTACTTCTCCCGACAGACAGACCAAGCTGAACCTCCAAATATGCGACCATGCGCATGCGCAGAGCTTTTTTTTCCCCTCACGTTCAAATACGCAATAATAGCGTGAAACCAATGCCAGCTGTCTGATGTTACATGACTTCAACACAACGTATATTTAATACATTATCATTATTAAGGCCCCCATAAGCTAAATATTAGTAATGGAGTAATGATAATAAGTGTAGTCAAAGTACGATATTAAGGAGGGAAAAAAAAAACTACAGATGTTTCGGTACACAAAGATAAGATTCATGTCCTACAAAAAGTTTATTTTTTTAACTTTGTGTAGCTTTTACACACCATAATTTAACACTGTCCTCTTAAGCTGCGCAGAAATACAAAACTAGAATTAGGATGTTTGCCTTGGTAGATGTCGCTCTGTTCTTTCGACGGAATGCATAGGGCACAATATGTTAATGACAGTTTGTCCAGAGCTAAGCAAATTAATGTTTGTAGTTTGCCAAATCTAATAGTGGCCAGTTCGCGCTGTGGTTGTTCACTATGAAGTAAACATTCCTTAACTAAGCATCCGAAAACAGTGAACGTACGTATGGGTATCTAAATTGCGAAAAGTCTATTCGTTCATTAAGAAAGAGAACTAACAACTAAATGGCATGGTCATTGACGGCGAGGAAAATATATTCTAGTGCATGAATCAGATTCACTCTTAAATTCAAGCAGAAGATAAGGCAGATTTTTTCATGACACTTGTGTGCACTACTAACCTAATTATTTCGGTATTAACGTTTACACAAATAAAAAAAAAATTACGTTTCCAGTATATCGACTCCGCCTTATGATAAATCCCGCTAACAGATTTGGAATCTATCCAGGAAATAACTCCCGTTTTTATTTCAATTACTTGCGATATAATTGCAATCCAAAGCAGTGAAATTAAGAGCTTCAAGAATAAAACATCTCTATAATAATTAAGCCATAAACTCAATTTTTTTTCAGCTTAGAAAGAGCAATGTATAGATATTCTCGTTCATAAATGAAAGGAAATCAATTTAAATAATGATGATGATGATAATAATAATAATAATAATAATAATAATAATAATAATAATAATAATAATAATAATAATAATAATAATAATAATAATAATAATAATGTTCTATAGAAGGTTCTGGAAAGTGAGCTGGCGGTATATAATGTGTTTCAGCCTTCATATATTATCCGCAACATTTCAAACCACGGCGTCATATAACCCACTCCATCTTACACTCAAGTTTGTGGTGGAAAGAGACAGATATAGGACAAAGTTTGATTTAAAATGTCAGAACCAGAACTTCTGGGCCACCATTCAAAAATGTAATATCCTGCTTGTCCAACTTGACATTTTAATTTTTATTTTCAAAAGAAGAAAAGCATGCTATTTAGAGCGAAGAAAATTTGGACGTTATCAAGTATGGTTGTAGTTAGTAGTCGTGGAACACAACTTAAAACTTCATGCCGTGACAACTTTAATTGTGCAAAAGAAGAGATAGCGATGAAAATACTGCAAATCGACGTCTGAAGGAGGCGGGGGTAAATGGTAGAATAAATTCGTTCATTGTACGAGAAATATTGTACATCTGCTATCGTCCTTTCATGTGTGCTTTATTCTATTTATTTTAAATCATTTGAAGATGATTGGTTTGATGAATTCCTTTTGAAAACCTAAGTGAAAGCATATAAGGAGAGAAAGATGAAAAGGAGAAATATACATTGTTTTAAATGAGAGAACAAATAAAACAATTGTCTTAAATAGGGCAATAATTCCATGAATTTTTGTATTTATTTTCTTTCCTTCTTTTCAAACGAAGATTAAATTTCCCGAAATTCCTATGTATCACAAATTCAAAAATTGTATTATTTTCTATACATAAAATTATATTATTTAATGACATTTTTGTAAAAATGAACATGTAAGCAGTTGATGCTATGACAATAAGTATTTAATATTTTTTCCCTAGTTTCTTTCCTAACAAATAATTATTTTTAACCCTTTATTAACGCTTAGGTATAAAACGTTTATCTTAGTGTCAATCATCCTGACCCTTGGTAACATAAACAAAGGCATTTCTATTAGTTTTTATTGTCATATATGTTACAGTTAATAATTTGATCTTCTAAAGCATAGGTGCACGAGTACCTCGAGCAGAGCATGCAGGAATGAAAGGATAATTACCTTTCCTGACGCCATTGATATGCTCCCTAAAACTAGAAATGTGTGTCTGGCAACTAATGCTCCTAATGAATATGCACTCTGCGCTTAACTCTAGTTAACCATTTTTACATTGTTATAATTAAAAATATGTGGTACTGCCGTGTGGACTGTTTGATGCAAAGAAAATGTTTATTTATACTGCTCAAGAACTTCCAAAATCTTTTATAAAGAAACATCATAGATCCTGTTACTCATTCTTAGTAATTCAACTTTTTTCTTCTTTATATTTTTGTTCTACATGTAAAGGAAAAGCTTTTTGACAATGAATACATCATGATAAGCAATTTTGTTGAAAATTGACAGCTTGCACTTCAGAATGTATCTCAGAGAGTTCTTTTTGGTTTACTACATAAATTCTACATTTGCAATAATACGGTAAGGTATTCAGTAGTTGTTTTGAGGCAATGCACCTGAAGTGTGAAAATTGCGTTATGGGGAAATGATATGAAAAACTCTAATATTTCCCCAAGTTTACTATCTTCTCAGAACCTTTTAACTTCATATTGCTTATCATTGTAGTTCTCTTCATCATGTCATTTATTACTCTTGCTGATAAACTTGGCTTTATTCCAGTATTTTACTCATTTGTATGGCTACGAAAATCGCCGCATATCCCTTTTCCAAAGCTAGTTTCCCCGACTCTTAAACCTATATTTTCCATTACTTTCGGTCTTGCACTGCATCCATAACTATAGCAATAGCGCCATCATACACCCCAATTTGCACATATCTAACTCCAACATAAACAGTTTTATTTTTCCAAATTACACGATGAAAAGATATCGTTGATATTTTTTGCACAACCATACAAATATGTTTAATAAGTAGACTAGTTTGAAGAGATACTTTAATTAAACCTCATTAGTTACTCTATATCTTTGCCATCTACACCATGAATCCTCACCATTAGGACCAAGATCATGCTATTGTTTCTCATCAATAGATAATTTAAGAAAACCTATTGTCCAATAGTGTCTCATTTCTGCAGTAGTCTTACATGTAATCGTGTTCCTTCTGATATCAAAGTCGTACTATTGCTGGAGTAGGTCAATCTAAGTACCTGTTAGCCTTCCAAAACTGATAAGTGATTTCCATTGAGCAAAGTTTATCCTTTTCATTAGATTTAAGTTTCTTAAATTTTGCGCCTATTCTTTTGTGAGCATGACCCACACGTTCCAATTTAGTTATTTTAATATCCTCTCCATAAATCATATTTTCGGTCACTTTTTGAAAATTCTTAAATTCTCAATCTCCAAAATAGTTTAGGCCACGACCACAGGTTAACTGAGTGAACATCTCTACACCAACAGCTACAGTTCGCCACTTGAACCTACGTATTTAATTGCTTGAAATATTTTACCCAATGACACATATATAAGCTTTTGCAAAAACATCCAATACTTTGTCCGATAGGGAGTTACAGATAGTTGTCAGGACATAATTCATCCACTTATGTCTTGTGCCATCGAAGGCAGCAATCAAATTTACATATTCTTCATTTACATCCACCCCTCTTTCACTGTAGGAGGCTGTGGTAAATACATTCATTATAGCGAAGAAATGTTTGTCCGGCATTCACTCCTTTGCCGTTACACCTCAGAGCAAACATACGAACTTTTACATATATTAAAAAAAAAAATAGAAGAAAAGCACGTCATTCCATCTATTTTACTGTTACGTTTTTCGTGAAACACATACAGCTTAAAAGCTAAACCTTTTCAACTATTATTTTGTTCTTCAGTTACCCTAATGTTATTTTTACTCTCACAGTGATTGCATTTGTACACTGCATAATTAAATTGGCTTTTTCTTGAACGGTAACAAATGGATAAACCAAGCCGCCGATTTTATTTGGATACCGACGCAGCGCCAAAGCAGCTGTAGGTACCAAATCTAGATAACAGAGAACTATGAGTGCATTTTATTATTTTTTTTAGGTTTATTTAAGGGCGTTCTTTAGTTTCGAGGTGCAGAATCACATCCTAGATTCCCTGAGAGACAATTTCTTTACCTTCTTCAAGCAAAAACAATCAGGGGTACTAGCGAGAAGTTGCGTGAAACTTTAAGGGATAGGTTAGCATGTTGGGATCTTTTGCACGGGAAAACAACTGGCAGAAGCTTTGTTCTTTTCAAACAAAGTGTGTGGAATTAGAAGCGCTTTGTTGGAGTATACTGGCTCTTTGAGTTTGAGTGTATGTATGTAGGTATAAATGAGTGTGTGTATGCACGTGCGATTATTTAAGTACTTTTGCTTAGGTGATAACTGTAAATATATTTGATATATAATGAAAATTCTTTATCTATATGTTGTAACGAACAGCAAGCAGAGTCGAAAGGTCCATGCGAATGGTGTACAAATAATATTTGTAAACATGGAGCAATAAGTACACGTTACTACTACTCCAAGCGGATGCAGATAAATAAACACCGTTGCTTCTTACCAACCACACATACAGCGACGGTTTTACAGCCTTCTCTGGGAGGACCAAAAAGCTGGCACTCACACCGCACAGGCTTGGAATATAAAGCGTTAACTCCCAGAACTTACTCTGCTTTAATCTATTGAACGAGTTGTATGCTATCCAAGAGAATGCCGGTTGGTACAATGTCGCCTGATGTATATGCCGTGTGCTGTAATAGGAAATGTGCAACTACATTATAACGTTTTATGTAATTAAACAGAGGAACATCCTTCAGGTAGCAAACAGGAAGGTATACAGACAAAAGAAAACAGTGAAACAAAATAATGCTCCATCATGCTAGAGTGGGAAAGATTCGTCTTTTTTGGTGTCTGAAGATCGTTATATCCCAATTACGAAAACTGTCTTCCTAGACTAGAAAACATTGATGCTAATTGAACTACAGAAATATTTCAGTGAGGGGCTGTAAGAGTGAAAATATTAAATAATACAGGTTATTAAAGGAAAAAATGTAAGGATATGTGTGAATTGGCAGTTAAAATGGTAACAAAGACAAAAATGGAGGCTGGTTTATACACATTTGAGGAAGTAATATTTAATAAATACATTTTGTATAGAAAGACTTGTAGAAATTGTTGTTCAGAACCTCCACCAAATTTGTACACAAAGAAACTCTTTGAAAAAATGTTCTTTTATAAATTATGACTAGAGTGTTTTCCTTTAGACTATCATTTCTTTTGCGACTGAAAAATACACTCACTGCACCCGTTTTGTACAATATTTCCAGCAAAAGACACTATTCGTAAATAGTTATCCAAAAGCACAAATACATTTTTTGCTAGTAGTACCTGTTACTGGTGTGGTATAAATATACCCTAACTGAATGAGGTAAATATTAAATGTATATTTATGGATTATAGAATGAAATATATGACCCCAATTATTTTGTCTGGGAAAACAAATGGAAGCATAAATTTGAGTTTCTACTTGGAGCAGTTTTTGTGTGCATTTAATTCTTGCTTGATACCTTCCCCTCTCCCGTTTCTTATTCTATTGACCTGGCCACGTCAGGATGGCTCGCCAGCCGATGCTTGGTTCCTCCTATCGAAAAGTTCTGCCATGCTAAGAAGTAGTAGTAGTAGTAGTAACGGACGTTTAAGTGCACCAGTTTTAGAACACATTCAAATAAATTAAACTGTCGCATGGGCCTTACGGCCGTACATGCTAATGTCGTCCTTATAACAATCAAAATGTCCATACTCATACATACATACATCGTTCTGACTGTCGGTCCTGGTGGTGTAGTGGTAACCATATTTGCTTTCTAAACCCAAAATCGCGGGTTCAAACCCGACCAGGATCGATGGATTTTTTCGGGCGTAAAAATCCTAAACATGGCTTCCTTCGGAAGGGAAGTAAAGCCGTGGGTCCCGTGTCGTACATTTACGCACAAAAAAGAACCTCAAGCCTGAAAAAAGAGAGCTCTGAGCAAAATTTGTCATCCGCTTCACGTCCTGATGACCCGAGATGTCATCTATCAATTCGAACCCGCGATCTTGGGTTTAGAAGGCAAGTATGGTTACCACTACCCACCAGGACCGACGTATTTTGTTGGGGTAACATTTTGTTAGCTACTATCAATTTGCAAAAGATGTTGCTACTTTATATGTTATGCAACTTCAATATTTTCAAGATCAAGTTTATTCGATATGTATAATATATTTACACATATTATTTTAATGTACTAAAGCATGTCTGAATTGCAAATCTAATCCTGTATTGTGAGGTTATCTTTCTATAACTGAAGGGTATCGAATATTGATTACTGAGTTATAAAACCATCATACGCAGCACTTTGTATAAGTTGGAGACATTTATTGTCATTTTCTGAGCTGTAAGGAACTTCTTCACACGCACTTAAGCTTCATTTGACGCATTTAATCATACTATAGATTTTATATTGTCAAGTGTATATACTGTGCTATGAAACGTAGCATTAAACTCAGAACAGAAACCACTGCTAAAGATATTACAAGGGAATAATGGACATAGATCAAATGATCAGGCTACAGGTGATGATGCCTATGTACAAAAATTAAAAAAAGAAAAACTGTGTAAAAGCACAGTACTCAACGAGAATGGTGTAGCTTACTAGCTTCCAACACAGAAGCTGTTAATACTAAACACTTAATTCTATTCTGAGGCTGGACACATTCGTAAATGGTGTGAATGTCAAATCAATATTTATGATCTTTATGGATCAGTAGTGTGTTTGATAGCAGCAAAAATGATGTGAAACATCACTGCTACAGATTTAACGGGCAATAAAATCTGATCAATGGATTGCACATCGCCATTTGCTTCATAGCTAGAGAGGGAACTTGTGTTTGTATCTACTTTTCCACACATTGAATATGATGATGAAAATGGGTTTGTATGGCAGAAAGTATAATCATTTTACTGAATGAAAAATTCTAGATATGGGAATTATTCACATTATTAACTTCAAACTGTGTAAACTATCTCTTGCAGGAAATGAAGGCCACATTTTTACTTTTTGAACACAGATACATATTACGCTGATGATAGGACACTTCTTTCTAGCAAAACCTATACTCTTTCTTCGAGTCAACTTAACTTCTATCTAAATAGGTGAAATCTATTTTGGTATCCAACTATCTTGGCTTCAGCACCAATATTTAGCCCACAGCATACAGATAAACTTTTTGTTCCGAAACTTTTAACATAGCTTTTAATTCCTCTATAATATAATTTATAAGTACTTAAGAGGAGATCCATTTAAATGTCATTTATCTGTGATTCTAGATTGTTTAAATAATTCCTAATGCTGTACGCCTTTTCTGAATCCCATTTACAGCATGCTGTACATTATTCAAAATTGATCCCATCTTAATCTATAGTCTTCTAGTTTTTCTTTTAACACATATTTTTCATATTCTATTTTTCTACGTATTTTCTTCTTTGCAAATTTTATAAATAAGTAATTTTCTTTTCTTTAATAACATTATGTATTTCTTAAATACAGACTTTCATGCTTTTTCTAGTTCAAAATACCTTCCTTATTGCTGCGACTTCATCTACTGCTTAATATTATATATTTTAAATTGAAACATATTTTACTGTTTACATCTTTATAGCTGCTCTATGGTTTAGATACTTTAATCTCGCCAAACATTTTATATTTTGTTGTTGGTGAAAATTTACTTAAAACATTTATAAGTTGCCTGTTTTTGTATCCTTTTATTTGTCAAACATTTTGATAAATTATCTGTATGGACATCGTATTCTCTATAAATCGGGTGTCTAAATTAAACGGATAAGATATTGTTTGTCAATATATATTCAAATATTAATCGTTGGCTTCTTAAAGAGGACGTGTACTTGTCTTATGGCGCAAAATAAGTTGATTGATATTCATCATATACTTCAAATTTCTTTAGCATTTTATCATTTTCATTTAATATGTTTCTCCATTCGTTCTAGTATTTTGATTTTTGCCAACTCGTGCATTAAAACCGCCACAAAGCTCTACATAATAACTGTGAGTATTTATTGAGTTAATGCATGTCTGAAGCGTTCATAGAATTCTATGTTCTCTTCTCTAAAATTGTTAAAACAATTATTTTCAGCTTAATTCTTACACTCATAATGAGCTAGTTAATGAAGATTTACTTATACATGTTGCATGCAATGTTTTTCTATTCCGTGTTACACACGAATAAAAAAATTGTCTATTTTTCGACAGATCCTTTTAATTTTTTTCCATTACAATTTCAACATCTAAATTTCTCTCTTTTAACTCTTTTTGTGATTCTAATTCTTTTTTGTGTTAACCCTCTAATATTCCATTTTACTATATTGATTAGGTGGTAGTTGGAGAGGGGGTGTGAGTAAATGGAAGGGGGGCTCAAGAGCAAGTTTTCCATTCATGTTTATGTACTTGCATATAAATTTGTATGTATGTAGGTATGTGTGTGTGTTTGTATGTATAATACATGTATGTATATATATATATATATACACACACGTATGTATGTGTATGACTCTTTTGATTGCTATAAGGACGAAATTAGCAAGTACGGCCGTAAGGCCCATGTGACAGTTGTATTTGTGTTTATTTAAATGTATTCTAAAACATACAATAAAACGTCCATAACTACTACCACTACTACTTATAAGGTTTAGCCTTATTTCTTACATTGGTTGTCACACTGTTAACAAGTAAAATGTCTCTTGGCCGGGTTAGGCCATAAGGCTTGTGTTTGGACTGGCATCTTAAAGCCTCAAGCCCAGCTTCTGTGTATAAGCCCAACAGAGAGCTCTGCTCCTTCCGTTCACTTTGCCAACTTTGTTGCCGCTGTGACCGCTAGAGTCTTTACCAGTTTCCCTTAGCAAGGGCCTCTTTCCAGGTGCTATCCCCACAGACCAGGAGAATCTAGTGCATCGTTTGGCCAGAATCGCGACTCGCTATCTCTGATGAGAAACTGCATACGATGTCGCTAATAATAACATTGATTCTTTGTAATCAACTTTAGGGATAAAGAGAAGAGAAAAGAAGTTTGTCAATTTTTCCTGGAAAATAAAATATGCATGTAAGCTCTGGAAAGTGAAATTATAAAATGCTTACTTTTTCTAAATTTGGATTCCAAATACTACTAACCCAAGTGCTTAACGGCTATTTTATTCATAATTTGCCTTTAGCTAGGAAAAAGATACAGCGTTTAATTAAAAAAAGGTTTCTGAACAATATTTACGATCATTTCACGTCCAAGTAATACTTTAGTTTCCTACTAGATGGCGATGGAACGAGGGATTTATCACCTGTCACGTTAACCTGTAGGAAAATGAGAATAATTAAGTTCTCCTTGCTATAGAAACCTCCCCTAAGGAATTCGTTATGTTTCAACAGATAGAAGGGTGGTAATTAATTAAATAAATTAATTCAATACACTATCTTATTTTATTTATAGTGACTATGTTAGAGTATTTATTCTAAACTAGATAACTTGGCAGGTATTTGCATAGGAGATGTAAAAGTAATCAATCAAATGTAGGTTTTGTTGCGCTAAAGAGTTTATATTTCATCTGTAGATATTTATGCATAACAGTCTTGTATTTACTCCTTACATCTTAATAGAATGTGCATAAGAGTAACACATCTGGGTAGCGGAAATAATGAATAAAATAGCATATTGCTGATAAATGCTTTTCCTTCTTAAAAGAGTTCTATGTAGAAAACGTTATAGTTATTTAGAAGTACAGGCTTCCTGCCTTCCATCTGTCCTGTACAGATCAATTTACAACTTTATTACTTTTCTTTCACCTGGTTGTTTGTAAGGCAATTAAATAGAACATAATTCATAATATTAATATATACTTCATGTAACACTTGATTATTTTAGCTTTTATACCGTTATACCTATTAATTGTTTGAAAATAAGTAGATATTGGCAAGTATTTACTTCGGAAGGTCTACTGTAGCAATTTTTATCTGAAATAAGTTTCTCCATATTCATGCCAATAATTATTTATATGGGGCAAGGACAAAAATAACCAGGGATGATTTAAAATACAGTGCACTCATATCAATTGACGATTGGATCATCCAACCGAAAAAGGAAAATTAACAAAAAACAGTATTTTTGATCAATATTAAAAATATGAACAAGTGAACTTTAATAAAAGATATATTTATTTCCAGAATAATTCATGTTCATTGACTTCAAGAAAAAAGAGTGGAAAAGAGTAGAATATCAATGAATATTTTTACTGCACTATTATGGGCAAGACCATCTGCAATATATCAGACCTTAATACAAAACCAATATGGCCGCCGTATAGGTTGGATGTAAGCCATTATGTACTGCATTACCATTATTTTTAAATTCAGTATTTGGATAAATATTAAAAATATCATTTTCTAAACAGAAAATGCAGTAAAAAGTTTTTAAAAATAAACATTTCAATTTTTTCTAAACAAATACCAGCTTTAGCCTAACATAACCTGGACTCTTATGCAAAATGTGTGTGTGTGTGTGTAATTTATTTCCTGTCGTTAAATGTGCATAAATATTATAAATCATACATTATGCAGAAGTAATACAGAAAACTAAATAAAATATACCGGTATATGAACCTTTTTCTAACTAAATACCAGCTTTCCTGGGCTGGTATTTAATGGAATGTGTGATATTATTTATTTCCCATTAATGTGCATGTAAATGTTCAAAATTTTACTTTCTACACAGGAAATACAAAACACTTTTAAAGATAAACAAATGCCAACTTTAGGAAAACATAACCTGGACCTTTATGCAATATTTTGTGTGTGTTATTATTAATTTCTAATCAGTAACTGTTTGAAAAGTGTAGTATCTACAAAGGAAATATACGTTTAATAACTGTATATGTACAAATAGGTAAGTATTTAAATATGTTAAATTACAGTATGCTATGTATTAAAGAAAATGTAATGTGCCATACGTGTTTTAATATTCCAGCTTTAGATATATTTCAGACATATTATTAAAACAACGTTTAAATTATTTGAGTGAGTGCTTTATTAGAGGCTATTATATATGTATTTTTATTGCAGTTAATTTCTCCCTCGGTATTTTATTCTTAGGAATTCTAAATGCTGAATATCAATAGCACATTAGTTGGATTTACATCCAAGCACACAATAGAAACGAACCTTCTTAAAAATGATCACTTTTGAAAAAAGGTTCAAGCTAGATTTGTATAGCTATATGAATTTCTCCGAATTACATCACATAAATACAATATACTTCACAGGTGATTACCCAGCAAGCACTTGTTTGCATATTACATATAAACCGAAAGCGGCGACATTTTGTAGTAGTAGCGATAGTAGTATTAAAGTATTCTATTCTAGGTGGTCTTGTATGGACCAAATAATTTATAAGATACCGTCACATACAAGGCTCTAGCTTTCAGAGAGGAAATGTAATGCACTTTCCTGCCTACCAACACCAACGAACACCGTTCGTTTCGAAATATATTTACTACATTTGCAGTTCAGTTATGGGACTTACCACTCTTTAACAGTACTGGCGCAACATAATCAACTCATCATCTCCAAAACACGACCTAGAGGCGTCTTATGGGCGGCCCGGTTGCAGAATACTGCTGCCAGGGGAGAACATGTCCAAGTTACAAGGGATAGGGCTGGTTTGGGAGAAAAAATCTTTAGTTTTATACAACTTGGATTCGGAATTTAAACCCATCCAGGATAAACTGTTGATAACTGCCCTAAATTTTAGACTACATGCTAAAGGACATGTATTGTTTTGGCCTAGGAATGTATTGCATTTTGCCTAATGATCATATAAATTCTGCAAAAAGGATCTGAAAGTCAGAGCACTACATATGACGCCATCTTGCAAACTATATAATCCTGGAGGTAGCTCTTGTTTAGCCTTATCTTTATGAAATCAACAGGCATTGTTTTATATATAATTTATTTTTGTACCAAATTCCATATTGATCTAAAAGTACCGTGTCTTTGCTAATTTACCTCTTTAGTTGGGTGACACCAATGATATGAATGCACTCTATATTAAACCATCTCGTATATGTTTGCCTCACTCCAAGTAATTGTTGTCATGGAGCTTATAGCTCTTCAAATGCTTCTTATTACTAGGTTTCGAAATAAACCGCAACATAGAGTTAATCCTTTCCATAAATAAATTGTAGAGAAAACGAGACCAGATAATTGCTGTTTTTGCTTAAAAGGCGGGGTAAAGAATAATTTTTTATCTAATTATAATGAAAATTCTCTTAAAAAAAGAATCTAATTGCCCATATAAATGACGATATTGTGCAAAACCCGGATTGACGTTCTAATCTCATTTAGTTTTAGTTTCTTGAAGTCAATAGGCATTATTTCATTTGAATAAAACTGTACTTTTTTGCTATAAATACACTTTCTAAATTTTTTTCAGAATAGATGTAAAAGCTACATTGATCTGAATTTCATTTCTGTGAAACCTGTGAATTCAATAGCACCTCTCGTTTCAGAAATATCTATGGTAGTTTTTGGGTGAACCACTCTGTATATATCTACATTTATATAGGTATCAAATTAAGATCTCCTTTCAATTGTACATCTCCTAAGTTTAACTTTGGAAAATGTTTTTCATAAAAGACATTTTAGTGTCTCCATGATGCAATTCATCGCCACGGGTGGACGAGTTCGTTAAGGCGCGGACTCGTGAGCTGGGGTTCGAATCCCGCCAGGACCATCCTCCCTGATTGAGGCTTTTTGTTGGTTTTCCACAGTCATAAATTGCAAATCCCGGGGAGGTACCCTAAACGTAGGCCTGGAACGCTTCCTTCCTAAAAATATCCTTTCCCAATATATCATTTCATCTGATGTATCATCAGTGTCCACCGCCTGTGGTGCCTTAGTAGTAAAAACGGGCGTTAAACACTATTCAAAATGACGCAATTATGTAAATTCTATTACATTTTATTTTAAATCACTTAAAGTTCCAATGTGGTTATGTTTACCAGATTAATATTTATATAGAAAACAGGGAAACTTCTACCAATGAAGCATTTTAACTGCTATACTAATTAGACTGGTATCATCTATTAATGGTTGCAAAGATTTCAAGAACATTTGCAGTTCATCTGTTTCCACTAGTTAATAGCATTTCATAGTGGGTCTACAAAGCAATAGTCTGGCTCAGAATTTTAAATGTTATCTTGGACAGAAATGCCTTTTGTTGCTTCCAAAATATAGTACTGTAATCCCACCACTTGTAGAATAATTATTATTTAAAATTCATTTGTTATAATGATTATATTATTAAATTACCTTAAAATAACAGCATAATTTTTAAAGTTATTACCGAGAGAAAAAAGTATTACCTCGATGTTGGTTTAAGATGAATTTTAAATGAAGTAGTTTAATTATTGGGTCTGTTCGAACTTTAAAATCTAGACAACGTGTGACTACACATTTGCCAAAATTCCCATATGGTGACTGGAATTAATCACATATATGTTCTTCAATTTACTATTGCTGTGTATAAACTAAATTCTTCCCATAACGTTTAGTGAACATTACGTTTTTGCATGTCCAGTTCAAAGAACGCTAGAGATCGAATATTGGAAAACATAAAGCTTGAGTTTATGTTAAAACGACATGAGTTAGGTATTGTCACTAATCATAATTAATAAAACCAATTGTTTATGGAATAAGACAAACAGTCTGCACTGTTTTATGGATAATATTTATGGATACAATACCAGACCAATTTAAAAGTAAAATAAAACGAAAAAGCTCAAGAATGTGGGTGGATGCAATTAAAATATGGAACAGGGAAGGTAATTGTGAGAATTAAAATAAATAAATAAATAAATAAATAAATAAACCAAAGCAGTAGTATCAAAATATCTTAGGACAGAGCGTAAATTTTATCTATGTTCTATAAAGTAACTGCTATTCTAAATGACAGTAAATCAAACATGTCAAAGTTGCAAAAACGCAGGTGGAAATGCAGTGTCGAATGTCTAAACAACTGCGGTTTATATCGAGATGGATTTATTACAATAGGCTTCAATTGCCTATTGCGACAGCAGAGCTCTAAAATAGTCAGAATGTCACTGCCCACTTAAGGCCTGGGAAGGAAGAGCCGACCATGTGGCATTAACTGCAACATATTGAGTTGAACCCTCTCCGGTGGAAGAAACAGTTAAATACTGGAAGAGAGCCAATTATCTCCGACTCTGAATGAACGACATAACAAATTAAATCATAGGGACTTCTCTTCATTGCAGTGATAGTCGGAAACACCATGAGTACATACATTTTCTATTACCTCTGATTTAATACATTTTTTCTTTATCAGACAAGCGCAGCTATTACTTTTACAAATGGTTGCATGAATCACGACATATTTTTGTTGATAAAACAAATGAAACCACATTAGCTGTGCTCTGTACTTCAAATAAAGAGAAACGCCATGGAGCTTTGTTCTCGCATGAGTAATCCTAAAAAGAAATATCATCATTTGAGATTTTGAGCAAACATAAAACGCTTACTAAATGAAAATATGTAATATATTGACTCTGTTGCCAATGTACTCTGAACTTAGATAATATAGATGTGATAATCTGAAATAAATTGCATGGAGCAGAAAATTAATTTACTGTCAAAGCTAAAAGAGAAAAAAAGCATTGCATTGGCCATAGAAGATATTTCCAATGACAATAAAAGTGCATATTGATTTTCACTTATATTTCTGTATTTTTCTCCTTTTCTTGTTACTCGAGCAATTTATTTGCATGAAAATAAATTTTTCCTATTTAACATACCATAGGCAACACTGTAATGTCATTCGAAAAGTAAAAAATAGATTAAACCTCGCCCCCCCAATTTTCTTCTAATTCTGTAAGGTTTTATATCTAATTTTTTAACAAACATAATTACAACCAAGTTACGTGTGCAGCTGAATGTTGTTTCGTTATAATTTTTTTAATTTTTGACGCATAATTCTCAGGTGAATCCACATTTATTCCCTGTGAACAAATATTGTGACATACGAGACTGTATGAGTCATTGTCACGTGTGTTTGTTGCTTTAGCTTTATTGGGGAAAATCGTTCATTAATTGAAAACTTCCGTTGCTAGCGTAGCATAGTTCTGCAAACAGACCGTCTTATAATTCAGCCTGATTAGTGATTTGGAATTATCCCACCTATGTAATCAAAGTGAACATGAGTAAAGCGTAATAATAGGACAGTTCGAGACAGGCCCGCAAGCAGATCGGACCTATTGGTACATCTTTTCTCTTCTTTGCTTGCAGGAACGAGGTCAAGAGCATAGGAAGGTCATTTATATCAGGTTTATAGTAATTGTAGCTCTCTTAGGTAGTCTGTGATAATGTAATAAATGTATAATGTGACTTAATGAATTACAAGTGCCTTATACAACACAGTTCTTCTCATCTTCCCAGTCAAACTGGCGTAATAATAACCATGCAATAATAACTCTTTAAGTTAGTGAAACCCTTTCTTATTCTTAGATACCGTAGAGCGTGGAAATGTGTTTAAAATTAAATATTATAATAATAATAATAATAATAATATAGTATGCATCAATTGAGTCACTAAAATATTAAAATTAATAGTTGAAGTTAGTCAATAATGAACATAGTGGTATACTAACTTGCTTAAAGAAATTTGGCTATAATAATCATTAGATTTCACCCTTAAAATGCATGTGCATTAAATATAAATGTTATATTTCATAGTAATTTCATTTAAGCAAGTAAAAAAATGTTTAAAATTCAAATGAAAGGGATAACGAGAACTTAGTTTAGAAACTGTCTCCTATATTGAGATGTTCATTTGTCTGCTTCTTAATTGCACGATTATATTAGCATACATAAATTTTAAATAAAATTGCTGACGATGCAAGATTTTCTAGAACTTTCTATGACCTACACTGGAAACAAAAACACGTTCCGAAACACTAGGATGTGTACGGTGGAGTGCATTGCCTAGTGCACTCCACATTCCAGGGTTCGGAAACAAAGTATAACAGCGAAGCAAGCTTGACAGTGATGGATGGAACGGAATTTCATTTAAGGCTGCTTGATAAATCCCTGCTCGTAGCTTCAATATCCCATCTCCTGGACAACTACACACCTTCTGTTACTCTGATTCAGCTGCTTTCAGTGGCAGGAGAGTTTTCGCATGTCATTGTTACTTAATCTGATTGGCAGTCTTGTTGCAGCAAATAAGAAAAGTCATTCACATATTTTTTCTGTTTTATATTTCCGGACTTGAGGACAGTTTTTTCAAAAGTCAACAACTGCAAGTTTGGACCAAAATGAGTTACGTAATTTATGACACAACTCTGTAGTCAGCTTTCTATTTCAAGTTTTAGTTTGGTCAAAACTCTAAATCCAGATGTTAATGCATGCAATTGTAGAGTTTTTCTAATGAAACTGTGCATTTTGTTGGTTGTTTATTTCATTAGTCAATATAAATTGAAAAAAAAAATTGGTTTCATAATGTTGTTTCTTATTGTAGCTAATTTTAGACATTGACTTTAAATCTCGCAATGTTGTCCATACTGATGGAGAATCTCTGGCATTTTAAGAGCACATAGAAACACGGAAAATTTGGGAGAAGAATGGGAAACCTATGATCATAAGACCTCTGCCAAGAGCACGCTTTTTTAAAGGTGACAGTGGCTCGAGTTATTCTATTAAAAATATATGATAAAAGCTGCTTTCTGAAGTGAAAAAAATATATATGCACCCAGGATATGGTACAATGGTGGGTGAGATTGAAGCAAAAAAATAAGACAATTTTCTAAAATATTATGGACACCCCATACGTAAAAACTAAGATGATGAAGATATTTTGAGTTCTTATGGGGAAATCTTTTGAGGCGCTAAAAATCCGATGTCCGACCTTGGCATTGTTGAATTCTCCCGTATTGCATTTATACATCTCTTCCTAGGTCTACCTCTTGGTCTTTGGCTTTCTATTGTTTAGTATTTTTCTTTGGTATGCCAGTATCTTTCATTTTATTGTACATGCTCTGCCCATTGCAGTCATTTTAATTTATTACTGAAAGATAAGTTACAAAATCGATATATTTCATCATTATAAAGCGTTCTCCAATTATTGTTTACATTTATTGGCCTATATTATTCTTAAAATGGTCCTTTCAATTCGATTCTGGTGGTCTAGTGATAACCGTATTTGCCTCGTATATTCAGGATCGATGGATTTATTCGGATAAAAAACCTTAAGTATGGCTTCCTTCGGAAAGGAAGTAAAGCTGTGGGCCCCCTGTCGTAGATTTACAGCATGTAAAAAGAACGTCAAACCTGAAAGTAGAGGCCTCTAAGCAAAATTTATCGGTCGTTTCACTCCCCGAATTGAATGAGACGCTAATGACCTGAGATGTTAAAGAGCGTCCGTAAATAATAATAAAAAAATCAACAAAGATCCTTTCAAAAGTACTGATTGAAAGTTTGGATTGTTTATTGAATGTCCAGCTCTCACATTCATTATATGATGTACTTGTAGGGCTAATTGTTGTTTTGTATAACTTTACTTTTGTACCGCTATATACATCCCTTGATTTGCATGTTGCAGTTGTGGGAAATGTTTTATTTTCAAAATTTATTCTACTTCAAATTTCATCCTGTTCATTTCCGTCCTTATAATTTGGCACCTAGGTATCTCTCAATCTAATTTCCATCATTTCCATCCAAGTTACGATTCCTGCGTTTTTGGATAACCATCTTTGTTTTACTTGCACTAATCTGTAGCCCCAAGGTATTAGCAACACATTTTATTTTTTTTAATTTTTGCTTAACTATTGTTATATTCCCAGTCATGACGAAATCGTGCACACGCCATGATTTGTTAGGATTTGTATGCGAGTTTTTATTTTTATTTATGTCGATATGCCTAATAACATGTTTCAATGCTAAATTGAAGAGTTCTGGAGCCCATTTATCCCACTGCTTTAATCATTGTCTGACAGGTATGGTCTTTGTTATTTCATTTCTTATTTTAACTTAACCTACTGTCTCTGTCATGGTAAGCTTTATTAATGTAACAAGTATACAAATTATTTATGACAATTCATAATTAATATTTAATGGAATATTATGTCTGTTTAAAGTCGATAAATATCATGTACAGAAGTACATACTCCGTAGTTTGTCTTAAGATAAATAAGTTATCCAGGCCTAATTATCCTATTATTTTTGAGGATGTTACCAGTCTTCTGTGGATAATTTCGGCTAAGATTTAATTAGTGTACATAATAAGAAAATTCCGCTGTAATTACATCATGAGAAGTTGTTTTCTTTTTTGCGCAGACGACATGTGATGCTTTTGTTCCAATCGTCTGGCCTCTTTTCTTCATGTTACACATTAGTAATGATTTTATGAATAGCTTCTCCTCCTATAAATAATTAATTTGGTATGTCCTTTATACTGTTTCTGTTCTTCCCCTCCCAATATAGTCCCATGTGGATGATTAGCGCTTTTTGTACTGTTTCTAGGTAGAAAAGAAATTGTAAATATTCTTTACATGTACCTAATATAGAAATTCTATTATTGACTGAAAAAAATATTGCAGTTTAGTTTTAATATATCTAAAGATAAAATTTTTTACAATTTAAATAAAATACCATCTTCAATATAAGTTTAGTCATTCACTTAGAAGAAATATTTTGTGACTTAGATAAAGCTTTGCTCAAATCTTTATTTGTAGTGTGCGAGTAACAAAATGCCTATTACAATTTTAAAACTGTACATTACGTAAACGTTTCATGTATATAACAAACGTTTCTAAACGCAACCTTATTTAATATTAAATAGAATTTTGTGAAATCGCTTCTGAAAAGAGCTAGAGTTTTGAAAAAGAATATAAATTATAAAAATGAAATGCCATAATTTAAAATTGAATTGCATAAATTTAAAATTGAATTATAAGTTATATATTATTATTTAATAATATGTAACTTGTAGGGCGACCGAAATCCTGTAAAGTACAAAATGAAGCACACAATTCTGAAATGTTTCATGGTTGCACATGTAAAGTTTTGCATTCAATTATAACAAATAAAAGCTGTTCTATTTCTGCACTCTGTGACCTTTTACTGAGTGCGGCGAAAAAATAAGTCAATAAAAACTTTGGTTATATGTAAAAAATATTGTACAGCAATCTTATTTGATAAAAAGGGCATTACTGTTTTAAAATTAATTATTTTTTTACAAACGAATAGAAAGCTTAAGTGTTTCACGTGAAGCTATTTAAATACTCTTAAATTAATTTCTGCTAAAATCATACAACATAGTATACAAATTCTAGAAAAAAGAAACCCTGGTCGTTCATAATCATCTGCTAATTTCCCCAAGAGTAGGTTTCAAAAACGCGCCCAAAGAGCTTTAAGTTTTAGCAAAGCACTGCAATCTTTCAGTGGCAACTCTTCCAATGGTTCTACAGCTTATCAGAAGCATACACATTAAATAAAAAATAATGCAGGTCTTGGAGAAAGAAAGTGCAGCTGTATCATTCTAATATGAGAAGTACAATGTACAATAAGGACAAAATTAACGAAGCAAACCACAGAATTTTTCACATGAAGAGAGTACACACAACTCTTTGTATGTTTCAAGCTTACATTTGCTCAGATTCTAAATTAGAATAGCAGCAAAATATTTTAAATAATATCTATTTATTATACTGCTAAATGTTTATTTTGTGCACACGTTCGGAGACCGATCTACTAATATTGTTATGTGATTAGGTGAAACTACTGATTTTCGGTTTTATTCTTTCAGAATCTGTCATTAATAAACATTTACTAAAACGCTATAATTAAGTAACATGCTGGTGTACTATATTTTTCTTTGCATTCTTTGTATTATTTTGTGGTTTGGAATCACTAAAGGTAAGATCAATTTGCACATTTGACGCAGCACCAAAACGCTTTGAAGAGCCCTCCATTTTGTGTTATGATTGTCCATTGTCCATGCTTTCGCTGCTATCAATAGTTCCACACCGCCTATAGCAAAAGTTATCAGTAATGTGTGTTCAGGAATTATATAGTGAGGTATAGAGTTGGCTACAGTGACCAAATGCATTTCGTGTGATAAAACAGATTTGATAATTTTTTTCGATAATTTCACTGCGATATCCGACTGTGTTTGGTTAAAATTCAAAAGTTTATTTTGTTTGATTGGTATATTTTAAGATGACGTCCCATCGGTGATTATAGTCATTATAATCTACAAATTAGAAAGTTAAATTCCATCTAAATGTTTCATAAGATGCACGCCTTTCCCTTAAGCTGCTCTTCATTCAGCTGTAACTTTCCAACAGGCGTTTGATTCCGATTCAAGTTTTTCACAGATTCAATTAAAAAGTGCTTAACAGTTCACTTGAAGGATAGTGAGATATTTAGAATCATAAAAATGTTAACTATTGGGGGCTAGATTGATAAATATGTGAATTTGTAGCCGGAACTTCTGTTTACGGTACGGAGCATATAAGAGGAATTTATTACATTGTACGTTTTACGAAAGGGAGTAACGTGTACTGCATGAACTTCCTATGTTAATTTGCCACAGAGTATGAAATTACAGATTTTTTAACCCTGCAGTGGTCGCATTCATTATACACCAGCGACAGCGTGGATTAGAAGTGTCCTCGAGCATGATTTAGTATTATTAAAATGTGCTTTGTTAAATACATTGTCAGATATTTGCCAACAATAATGATTATTTAATAAATTTATTACATAATCCTCTATCATTTACAGCAGAAAATGTAACATTAGAAATAAAAGGTAACATGTAGCTAAGGAATGGCTGCACTCTTACTGGTTAGAATGCGTTAGAACATGGTTACAATTTAAATTATAACAAATCATTTATATCCTTCAGAGCTCACTTGGATTTCATGTAAAAAAGTAAATATTACATGAACTAAGTCACCTGCTTTGATGAGATAGAATTTTTTTGAATGATTTATTTATGGACGCTCTTTAACAGCTCAGGTCATCAGCGTCCCATTCAACTCAGGGCGTGAAACGGCCGACAAATTTTGCTCAGAGGCCTCTCTTTCAGGCTTGAGGTCCTTTTTCGTGCCGTAAATGTACGACACGGAACCCACGGCTTTACTTCCCTTCCGAAGGAAGCCATACTTAGGATTTTTACGCCCCGAAAAAATCCATCGGTCCTGGCCGGGTTCGAACCCGCGATCTTGGGTTTAGGATGAGATAGAAAATTAGAACAATAAAGAAAAGGAAACACTAAAAAAGAAAAGAAAAAAAAACATATGTTATAATGACACACTCGTATTAACTAACAACAGCAATGCAACGCTTTGCAGAATGAACATTACTTATATGTAGACTATACAGTCTATTTGTCAGACAAACACTCTTGGTACACATTCAGCATCATTATTTTCTTCCTCACTCTCACCCTCTTCGTTTTCTTCTTCGTCTACTTCTTTTAGTCACTAATTTGAATCATTCGATACTTGAGATATATCACCGGAGAAAACAACCGAAAACTACTTTTACACCAATAACTTTTTAACAACACCTCTCATTTAAATGACTTCTAAAACAATAACACTAGTAGCCACGTGGATGACAATAGCTACCCAAATTACAAATGTTAAATATCGCCTGAATAATTCTAAGCACTATTGTCGAGAACAATGGAAGAAGGTAATAAGAGGAAATATAACAGTGGAAGACAATGGAGGGTTGATTCAATCCTCTGAAATAAAGTCTAGTCTGTCCTTTTACAAAGGAAAGAAATACACACATTGACACAATAGAAATGTAACCAAAGATTGTATAAAAATAATTCATGTAAGGTATTCCACGAGATGAAGGAGCCAGATCTCATTTCATGAGTCCAATTTTGAGTACATGTCATGTTCAATGTATTTGAAATTCTCAGTTCCAAAACTGGTGGTGGTCTAGAGAATGTGATGTGCCATTAAGACTATGTAATAAGCAAAACGCTTGTTTTCTAGGTTGGAAAAAAACTATGAATATGCACAGAGACAACAATATTCTTATAAAATTACAATGTGGGAAGCTGTGTCTTTTCATTGCGGATGCACAGAGTTGACGTCATACCAGAAGTGTAAAAGGAGCTGGTTATTAAACGTTTCAGGGGAATTTGGACTCGTGCGCTGAACAGCCTTGATATGCACAAACACGAAGGAGCGACCTCTACATCTGGTCATGGGAATGGACAACTACTTTAACAATTCTTTTTCAGTAAGTTGATTTCTAGACACTCGGGTTTCCATCTGTTTCACGAATTCCCTGATTTGTCGTTGTGTGACGCGTTTTTGCAGGGGATGCTGAAATAACAGTGTTTCATACTCTTTCTAGTCTATACGAACTTCGTGAAATAGTTCTGTACAGTGTAACATGGGATCAGGGCACTCTTGTAAAAATATTGCTAAAATATTTCGTTTTTTTTTTTTTTTTTTTTTTTTTTTTGGCGGGAGGTCACACCTTGTATCATGTTGAATGTCATACAGAAGAATTTGCAGATCATACCTTTAATATAGAGTGTTTCTCTCGAATTGATTTAATTTCAAATTATTGTAAAAAGATAATGTAAAATATATAATGAAACATAAACTGCCATTTGAAAAGCTAACTTATCAGCTTTTTTATTTAATATGTTCAGGACTGCCCTAAACTCAATGTTTGGTGTGCACAGTCACAAAATGAAGTAATTACGCCTTTCTACTTCATGGAATAATCATGCACTGGCATCATATACCTAGGCATGCTGATACAGTTCTTCTTACGTCAAATCCAATACTTACAGCCTGATGTCCATTTTAGCAAGGTGGTGCCCCGACCCATTAATACAAAAATGTTCACAGTATTCAGGACGAAATACTGGGCGTTGGATTGTTAGAGGAGGGCCGATCGCATGGCTCCCAAGGTTCCCTGATCTTGCCACTTGCACGTTTTCCTTTGCGGGGTAGGTAAAAGATGAGGTAACTTAAAACATGTTGAAACGTGCATGGTAGGAAATTCTTTTGCTTTGATGTTGTCACTGTAACTGAGAGGGAACGCATACAGATGTGGTGATTTGTTTCAACAAAATGTAAAATAAAATTCTGTGATCCTTTCAGATGGCACTGAGCGTTTCATTATATCTTTAACCGTTAACCTTTTACAGTAATTTGAAATTAAGTCTTTTCGAGGGGAACACTGTATTTGCAAGTTAGAAAGGAGAAAATAGCTGCACGAACAAAATGGCCTTCAAAATGAAAATAAATCCCAAGTTTCTAACATAATAATGAAATGTTATTTCTCTTTATACTTTAGTTATTATTGCACAAATACTGTCACTGTGTTATATCAATCTAAAGAATGAAAACTATTGAAAGGGCATATAATACACAGAGACAATTTCTGGAGCTACCTTTGGTTTCTCGTCATAAGGTTTGATTAATTTCAGTTTCTGGTATAAATTTTGCTAGGTCGGTTGATTTATATATATGCAGTGTTAACAACATACTGTTTATTTGCATTTACTGTATTTTATTTCTGGTATGCTTGTCTGTACATTTCACGACGTAAACAAATACAATTGGACGGCTGCCTAACTTGTTTGTTATTTGACTTCGACAAGTGCTGCGTTACCATTTCGGTGTAGCCCATGTGAATACATTAACATACACTGTAAGTCGTTTATTTCGTCCGTAGAGTGCCACGAGTTTCAACAAAAAAATGAGTGCAAGTAAGCAAGACTTAAAACTACGGAAGAAAAATGAGAAAATAAAACATATTTTAAAATCAATGTATTTTTATTGATCGGGAATAAACCTGTTATGTTTAACTAATAGCTGCTGATTACATAATGCATTAAGGGTAGATAAAATAGAGCTATTTAAAAGTCATTAAAATTATAATACAGCGTCTGGAATCTATTGGTAGCGTTTGCGGAAGCCCTGGGTTCGATTCCCAGACAGATAGTGTTTTTCAGAGTTTTTCCTTACTCTGAGAAGGTGATAGCTTTAAGATGCCTAGGACTCGGAGCTCATTTAATTCATTCATTTCATTCATAACTACAGACGTACACCTACTACGATAGATGGCCTACAGCGTGGACTAAACACCTGCTACGATACTTTGTTACTTACGGTGAGCACAAGTAACATGAAGATTATGACCTTCAACAACGGAACTATATATAGCAAACCAGAGACTGATTTTGCAGGACAGACACTAAATAACATGAAGAACGGCAGACGGACGAAACTTAAAGCGAATATGAAAGTCGCAGAAACTCTCCCTGTACGAAGCAGATTTCCAGGTGTTTTCTGAAAGATATTTTGGTAGTGAGAGCAAATTGCGGAATCCTTAGGGAATTTGATGCCTATAGCGAGGTTATAGAATGTAGGGTCCGAGCAGTGAAGTACTGACTGGCTACGAGCTGTTCATGGAGACCAGGCACTAATTAGGGCGATCTGCTACTCGGAGCAACCGAGAATGGATTTGGTTGCTTCAATAACCAGAAATGATGGAATGAAATAATGGCTACAATAACATAGAAATCCCATTTGAAGTCAAATATTATTTATGTTCGTCTTATATGATATGATTCAGTCAAAAAAGCAGAATTTATCTCATGGCTCTCAAATGGTATGGTTGGCATTTTACAATATATGTGGCATAGTTAAACTGTATATGTGTACCAAACCGGTGAAAAGTTCTTGGAGAAAGTTAAAGTTGGATGGCTGACAGGAATTTATATTAATTTATAATGTTCGTTATTCACTATTCAATATAGTAGGTAAAGATATGATACATTTATAGATCATAATGTATTTATTACCGTACACCAACGCCAGTAAATAAACTTCTTTATATGGTTGCTGAGTAACTGCGGAATCGACACAAACCAGCGAAAAAAAACTTCCATAGTTTAAAATTATAACGTTCGTTCCGCTGGCATCCAAAATATCTAGCCCTAATCTTAAGCTTAGTTTCATTTCCATCACATATAAATGCCATCAAAAATATCGTCAATGAAACAGTAACTTTTGGTAATATTCACCCATTTGCTTACATCAATATGCTATTTTATGTGTATGCCAGGATAACCACATATAAAAAACATTCATTCATTGGCTTACCTACTGAATTAATGCTGTATCAAATGAATTATTGGTCGAGTGCTGCTTTAGGGTAAACTTTAATTTTTGCGTAGGCAGCTGAATCAATGTTCGTGTTATGTGGGATGTGTTTCGTGGATTTGTAGGCGGAAACAGCGGTGGTAACTGTTGTACATTGACTTTGCAGGAGAACAGATATCGCATTAAAGTTAATACTCAATGCTACACAGGATATATTATGCTGTATGTCCGCATGGTCATTAAACTGCGGCATCGGACGCTGGTGTATGTTAGAGGTCACATCCAGGTATAAGAGTTTTATTGTTGTTAGTCTTTTGCAATATATGTGCCAAATTTGTATGATCTTGCAACAAATAATAAACATACGTAAAGTAATAAATTACACTGAACAAAAACGACCTAAAATATTTTGCACATAATGTATGATTTCTTCAGTATTTAAATTCCCCGAGTTCAAACATGACCTTGATTTTTATCTGGCATCCTCAGTTTTTGGGGGGCTTACTAATTTATCTTTTTCGTAAGCAATTAATTAAAAGTAAAATAGCCATAATACACAGTACTAACCTCAACACGAAAAAATAGCCTGCTTCATTAAATTAACTAAATAACACAATTAGAAATATTCTCATTCGTTCCTGCCCTCAGTTATATTTATGCCGTTTGCTGCTTCTTTGTAACTTCCAGCGGTTTCCCTTATGAGGCTCCAGCAGTAATCTGCAAGCAAATAAGTTTCCACCTTCCCTGGTACCTTTCCTCGATCTCAGAAATATCTTTTTTCCATGTTCATCACTAATTTGTCGAAGGGAAAAGGTTCAAAGGGGAATGGAAAAAGTGAATTTTCAGGAACAAATTGCAGTCAAGTTTTCTATAAGCTTCCAGTAATTTGTCGATTAATTGTTCTTAAGTTTTGGTTCTAAGAACTGTTCACAAATGCTTCTGAATGATTACCATGCTTCTAGTTCCACATGGTTAAATTTCCTTGTTCAACCCTTCTCATCTGCGACCCACTAAAAATGTCTTTCCTTAACTGATTAACACGGGTTTTGGGGAAATTTTCTTGTAAGTATTTGATATATTTTCCAGATTTATCGATTGCAATGACAATATTGTTCATTAGAGCTAATTTATATGAAGTGGTGACATTAGATGAATCAACCATTGGATTAACTGTGACATTGTTTTCACCCGGTGTCGGTCCTGGTGGTCTAGTGGTAACCATACTTACCTCGTAGACCCAAGATCAACGGGTTCAATCCTGGCCAGGGTCAATGAATTTTTCGGGCGTAAAATTCTTAAGTATGGCTTCCTTGGGAAGGGAAGTAATGCCTTTGTTCCCACGTTGTAGATTTACGGCACGTAAAAGCACCCCAAGCCTGAAAGAAGAGGTCTCAGAGCAAAATTGATCGGTCGTTTCACGCTCTGAATTGAATGGGACGCTAATGACCTTAAAGCGTCTGTAAATTAACTAACCTCTCACCAAGTATATCTTCCGGGAAGGCATCTTTTTGCGTCATAGGTTTGGATTTAGAATGGCTGTCCTTTTGCAAAAAATAGCATTATTTTGTATAACCACTTTGTAACATAATAATATTACAATAATTTTTAAATCCTCACAGATAGAAATTTTTTCTTATCATACTGCATTTTTATAAAGTAACTCTGATTTCTTTCAGTGGCACTAAATTAACAATAAGTGCACATTGCCGTATATGACCATCTTGTAACACCACAGCTTTCAAGTTTAACTTTCATGCAAATACGACTATGAAGAGCCTCCATTTATCTGGGTTAAGACGTTCACCAAGAAAACCATCAGTAATACAAAGTATCTTCCATTCCGGTGCTTTTCTCGTATTCGAAATATTTATAATTTTATGACATTCAATTTGTTGGCCAAGAACCAAAAAATTCTGCTTGTGCTTTTGAAATATTTAAATAGTGGAATATATCAATTTATCTCTCTCCGAGATATCTCATGATGCACACTATGAACTGGGTCTTCAAATTCCGAACCTGAGCCTATCTGAATCAGTAGGTTACACTCATTTCAGACTCGTGTTCTAATGTGCAAGATTGGGAAAAAATAAGATTAGGGCAACTCATTTAACATATCTAATGGTTGATGGAATGTCTGGATATTTAATTTACTTTTTCACTTTTGCCTTAAGCTCTTAGGGGATTGCCATAAACCACATCAGAAGCACAACTGCAATTGTGATCACCTTGTTTAACACCAAAATACAACGCTTAAAACTTTTCTTAGTGGCATCGGAACCGAGGCTATCCTCCTACTGGATTTGATCCCAGCGGGCGCAAATGAAATTTGTGGCGGATAAAGCGGCGCCTAGGCAGGTTATCTCCAGGTACTCTTATTTCCCCTACCATACATTCCCATTGCTACATTACCATTTCATTCCCATCTTCACCTTCACCATTCAGCGCCATGTAGTCCGCTGATTTTCGATGCTCGCATTTCAAATGGACTATGCAGAACTCGGGTACCTGTCGGCAAAATGGGTTATTTTATTAGTGGTGTTGTTCTCTGTCTATTAGATAAAATTGCATATTCACCAACAACACCCCGAAACATTTAGGCCCAACAGATAACGTTCATTGGAACATTTCTTGCTCCAGTAGCCAGTCTTTTGTAGGAGTACCACTCAACTGTAACAGACGCGGTAGAGGAAGCCCTTGCAGTAATCAATGTAACGTCTCCCCAATCACAGTTCTCATATAGCTCTGCAAATGCCAACTTGTCAATTATGTGGGCGTTGGTTAACGCTTCCTTAAGTACTGGACGTCTACCCAAAGTCCGGCATCCTTGCAACGATTACTAACAATTTGTGTAAAGACAAATCCCTGTACTCAGCTCTGTCTGCATCCTCTGTGATATATAATCTTCTTCGCAGCAGCTTGTCACATTTCTCGATAAACTTTCGCCCATCTACTCGCAGTGAACGATGGAACACCACAAATGCCGCATATCATGTTTATCAACTGCCTCTGCCGAAGTAGAATTGGAATAAAGGTATCGTTTTAAGGTAAGAGAAGCGATTGACCGCCTTTGTTGATAATAAATGGAACTGAGTACAAATCTGTAATCATGACAAAAAGAAAGAAAAAAGCTATATAGACAAAAAAATTATCATATGAATAAGGCCTTATTGACTTATTGCCATTATTTGAAGATGTTGGCTATGATATACAGGGTGCACCATTTATCTGACTCACCGAAAATATTTTTTGCAAACTTAAGATTTTTAACATAATGAGGGGTTATTGCTGAGGACATACTCTTGTGTATTTCCATTAATGTAGAATTAAGGAATAGAATTTCGTTTTTTTTAATGACACAGTGTACATTTTATTTAACTATACATTTATCCTCTCCAAGAGCTATTCAGAAATGTATCACATGTACCATTTTAGTGAAGAAACAGTAGATATGAAAACGGTAAGGAGTGTACAGTTATTGAAGAAACCGAATCGTTTAATACCTCGGTTTTACAAATTACTGTAGTAGAATTCTGGGTTTTGTTTATGATCACCGATTTATGTAAACACAGGTGCCCTAGAGGGGTTCCCTTACCCATTAAATTGTCGCTTTTTCTTGTTTTAAGTTGTAAAATTACAAGGTGTACACGCATGAGAGCAAGAAATGCTGCTAATCTGTGTAGAAAGTAAGTAGGCAGATAATTTTTTATTACATTATTAAAAAGGCAGAATTATTTAGTTAAATAAATGCACTGTAGTGCTATTAAATAATAGAAATCATGTATTTATCATTTTCCTATGTACTGTTTTCTTGACTAAAATGGCACAGTAGTATACATTTTTGAATACCTTTTGGAGAGGGTAATTGTGTTCTTGAATAAAGCGTACAACGTAATATTTAAAAATGAAGTTCCACCCCTTATTCCTATATTAATGGCGATACAAAAAATGTATACCCTCAGCGAAAACTCCACGATGTAAAAAAGTTTTGTTGCAAACAATCTTTCATTTAACGCATCAGAAAAAAAAATATTTTGGGTGAACAAGATAACTGGAACGCCTATATATCTATTTATAGTATATATGTTTACCTAATACGCAATCTACAATCGAATCTAGGTTAGTTGAATGCGAAATAGAGACGAGTAAAACTTTTACCCACTACATGGTCGGCGTTAGCAAGGAAAAAAAGTTGACATTGAGATTTTCAACGCCAACGCCCAATGCTCTACCGCTGAGCCACGTCATGACACACCTAATTGCTCTGAATTACATATCTGATGAACAGAAACAGGGCAAGCTGCATACTCGGCAATATCGACCCGTGTGAACACCGCTCCGAAACGAAATAGTGATATTTCCTGCTCTCAGAGTGCGCTCAATCATTTTTTTCCAGCACTACCATTCGAATTCAATGCGAATTTACACTGGGTCATTAGTATATATTGTGCCTATTGGCTTTGCTATTACTGACTGGAAAACAATGATATATGCTAGGGCATTCTCTTGGGATTTCCACCTCTATGTAATAGTGCACTTCTCTTTTAAAATTGTCCCCATCGAGCACCATTCGGTATGAATGCCAACGTTGCAATTTAAAAACACACTACGTCTTCTGCGATTATCGCAAACAGGGGTTTTCAACCTTTCAACATTTTACAGGGACATACCATTACATTCAACGCAGGATGTTAGATGTACCAATAAGTAAACTTTACAAGGAAATGCGCGATTTTGTGGTACAGGGGTCAAAGTAAGCATTTATTTACATTTATAACAATACTAGTGATTTATTTAGTTAGTAGTATTTAGAATTAGATATTATAAATTGGAGAAAAAACCTTTTCAATCTACTACTATTGCTATTCAATGGATTGTTATATGAAATGTCTTAAAAAGCATCTTTTAAGGTTAATTTTACTGACTGGATATATAAACAGACTTCTACAAACATATGTTCCTGACACTGTTACTCCAGCACTTGGACTTAAATCAGTAAAAGTTGTTAACTTTACAATTTTAATTAATTTCTGACTTTCACTTTTGTTTCAGTGCGAAGATTGTGCTTGTTTAGCTAAACACAGTTCTTTAATTTTTGGTTTCAACTAACTTAACTTTAGTCTTTAATACAGATTAACATCCAACGTATTTCTTTATTTGTTTTTTGGTATAAATTAAAAAAGAAAATGCACATTCACAAAGTAAATAGTTGCAAACATCAATTTTAAAGCTTTTTCTGATATCATTAGATATTAGTATTTCTTTCCAGCTGTTAAACCCATCTTCTTGATCATTTGCCTGAGATTTTCGTCATATGATAGCTTGATCAATTCGTCTTTTTCAAAAGGAGTTAAGGTTTCTGGTAAGATGTCAACAATAGAAAACGGGTTTCTAATTCAAGATTCTGAATCCAGGCTTTCAGAAAAGTAAATATTGACATCTGAGATGAGACTTTCAAGGTGCTCCTTAATATTCACTGCCAGTTCTCAATGAAGAGAAATTTCATTTTCACTTAAGAAAGCATCCAACAATAGAAAGGAAGATGTGTTTCCAATAATGATTTATGTTGTCAAGATGCTTAGTTTTTTCTTAAGAGTCGCAACTTCACCGCTTTGCATCTCGCAGCTGAACAAATGACAAAATGTACCCTATTGTCTGATCAAATAATATAATTTAAGTTGCGCCCTGTCATCGTCGTAGGATTAAAGTTGAATTTCCGTTTTATTTTTATACAATATTACAAATTTGTATAGTATAAAATCTGTTGTTTGCGCTTAGTATAGTAGAGCTATTAAATATTTTTTGTTTATAAAACAACTGTTAATTTATCTATTTGTTAAAATGTTTACGTACCTCCAGTCACGTACCATAGGTTGAGAACCCCTGCTTTGCAAGATTCAGCTTCATGAATGTCAGCCATTGGTCTTGCCTGCTGACGAAGCGCTAACTTCCACTCCTACTCTAATCTGAGCAGCGCGACGGAACATTTTTGGGTTGGGTAGGCACCGGGACTTAAAATCTTTCCGATAACGTCTTCTTGCCTCCAGCCTCCGTTGGACCACATTAGCCTAGCCTGTACTAAGCATGTTTGCTAGCACTAGCTTACTAATGGCTAGCGCCTTTGTTTTTGCATTGCTGTGGAATTTAATTTATACATTGTTCTGGAATGTTTCATTTAATAGGAATTTGCGGTTTGCGTTAACAAACTGGAAGCTTTTGGAAGCACCTGGAATTGTATTTTGAAATTAAAACAAAACAAGGGGCGCCAACGCTTACTGACAATGAATCTACTCATTTTAAGCTCGTTACGTTGGCTGTAAGCTATCGACTGTTCTGTTGTGAGAGTTGCACGTGTAGCTCATGTTTGTTGTAGCTATGAAAGTTGTCAGACCCGTGAAAATATTAACTCATCCACTTTGTGTTTTGTTTCTGTATTTTTTAAAGAATACAAAGAAGCACGTTCAGCTCCATCTGCGTTAAACTTGTACTTTGGAGCGGCAGAGCATGGGTACTTTATATTACAGAGGACAGATTCGTCCTCCCTTCATAACACAACGTACATGAGTAAATTATTGTTTTACCACAGTCATCTGTTTATACCAAAAAAAAAAAAAAAAAAAAAAACGGTACGTTTTTACTATTATTTAGTTACTGACTTAGGTGAGTATTGAGATAGTTCGTTCCATTCTACGAATTTTCTGTTCTCTCATTTCATGCATGAGCATGCACTGCGTAAAATAATTTCAATCAATGTGTCGTCAATCATGATAATATATCATTAATTATACCAGCACGGTATAAAAAACCAGGTTTTTATAGACAAATACTCTGATCTAGAATAGCAAATGCAAGTTTTTCTTTGATAAATGAGAAACATTTCAAGTGTAAATATCACCCAAGTTCAAAAAAAGGTATCATTCAAGTGTTTGTTATGCCCCACTTTCATTATTGTGATGTCTTGTATTCAAATCTGAATACTATGCAGATTACAATATTTTAACACCCGTAAATTTGATCGTGTGACGTCTGTCATGGCCGCCTCTAAAAATGTGGAACTTTCTTTTCCCTTAAGTTCCTGTTAAAAATGCTCCGTACTTCCATTCCTCAGTATATCGCTTATCGCTTCGTACATCTGTCCCTACCTCCAACCCGAAATGTGACTTTACTGTCTACTCAACATTTTCAGCGTTTCATTTCCCAGAATCTCTGAAGTCAGAGATTGTCGGACAATAAGCAATTTAAACGTAGATTAAACTGTCATCTCTTCAATTCTACGAATCTCAATAGTTAATCTCTCACTTCTTCCTCTCCTCCTCCTCCTCCCTTCCTTGTATTTGAGAAAGATTATTGAAGAACAAATGGAATTATTACATTATTTTTATCAACTTTTTAATAAAAAGTTATAATATTTACATATAGCATATATTTCATGTAGTTTGCATGTGTATACAATTAGAATGTAATTATTTAACTTATGTAGTAATTATCTCCTAGTTCTGTATTTTATATAACAATGTATATTGTACTCTACATTTCGCTCGTGTTATGCGCCTGGTATAGTGGAAGAAAAGGCCTCATTTAACTCTTGCCAGGGATATATAGAGATAAAGGATGTTGATGCTCCATTCGTATAAACAGTTTGTAAAATGATCCATGATTTATATCTCGACAAACAAGTGCAATGCTGGAGAATGCTAAATCAATGTATGGCTAAACATAAACTGTTATGATTTGAATTCCTGTTAGATGCACAATTTTTTTTTATATTTAGGGACTATAGTTTAATTATAAATGAATAAATAGGCTCCAAGTAGTGCCTTATGAACTGTTACCCTATTCTTGTTACAGGTTAAAAACGAAATAGAGCCCTATAATCACACAAATATTTATCTTTCATGTATGGAACACGCAAGATCGTTGTAGTATCACAGAAATTTGTAGAACAGATAATGTCAGTCTCTGTAATAACAATATACCGGGTTATTAACTACATCGCAGTATTTTCAGAGATTGTAGAAGAGTCTTAGATCAACAATTTGAGACAGGAAATGAAAGAAGAAAGTAATGGAGCCATATGGTAATAAAAAGTTGAAATTATATGATAATAAGTCATTGTTAAAAAGATATGGCAAAAATTTGCCTTTGCGTCATTTTGAGCCTACTTCCCGAGCGAAGAAATGCCGATTTCCATTAGCTCACCTTTAGTGTTTTCAAGATTTAGTAAAATAACAATTTGGAACATTTCGGACTAAACTTAAGACTGTACCACACCGAACAACGGTTAACTCGTTTGGCATGTTAGGTAGCTAAGTGTAAAAATAGCTATCGTTGGGAATGTGTGGCTAAAGCATAAAGGAACTTTCGAAATGGATGTATTTGGGTCTTATAGAGTAGTTCATATATATAAACAATCCAAGAAACACTCAAGTTTTATAAAAATGATCCATCTTTACTTGATACCAGTATTACTTGGATTGAACATCGATGCTCCAAAAGAAATAAGAAACAATCAAAGTGACGTTATTATTTTAGTAACCACAACAGGTGTAAATAAATTATTTAAAATATTTTCTAAGAAAGCCATACAATTTGTAAAACTTTTCTCTTAGAATGCAAGAAAAATCATAATATGACATACAAAGTAAACCATTGTAATATGACATTAATGTACAAGGGATTTGTGGTAATGCTGTAGTATGCTAGCAGAACACTGTTGGTTTTTAGTGCGAGATATTCCAGAAAAAAATGTGAAAGAACACAATGAAAAGAATGAAAATGTGAATCTCTTCAACACTCAAATATCGTTTTACAGCATCTGAAAATAATATACTTGTAATAAAATTAAACATATTTCTTGAAAAGTGTGTGTTATAAAACAATTTTAATTTCAGTTCTTATCTTAGGCAGTAATTGTGACATTTACCTGGAGATTCCAGCTCTTTCGTACATCTATTGAGGGACTACAGAAGGGACTCGACAAGGTAGCGGGCTGTTGTGACAAATGGGGAATGATCCCGAACTTCAACAAAACTAAATCTATCACTTAATAAGAATTAGAAATGTAAATACCAGGGCAATGATATAGAAAATGTAAAATATTTTGATTATCTAGGTGTAGCTCTTTGTGTAATTGGAAGATGAATTAAACACATGGACACGGCGTCATACATAGCCCGGGGGCGAATGTCTTAGGTTTAGCGTATGTTGTCCGAGTACCTGACATTCCTATAGAGAACATGTATAGCGCCATGGTTAAGTTCTGTCCTGTTCTACGGCTCTGAGATATAAAGCTGGGAGAAAGTGCAAGCAATGCACAAAGTACAAAACGAGTTTCTAAAGCGAGTTTCAGCAGTAGGGAGGAATACGACCAACTGTGGGGTTTTACGGGAATTTGAGCACTACGAAGACGTTATTGATTGTAAAATTAGAATAATTAACTACTGGTTACGCATAATAAAAGGGAATCTCATAACGTTAAGCTTTATTCTACAAACATCAGATTAGTAATTAGGATCAAAGATACTGGGCAGTGAAAATTAAAAGCCATTTAGAGAGCACTGGGATGAGACGAGTAGGGGAGAAGGGAACAAGGAATCGCAATTAGTTTGGAAGAAGATACAAAAAAGACAAGAAAATTAACCAACAGAATATAGAGGCAGAATGCAAAGAAAAAATATCACTTGGGCTAAACAACGAACTCAAAATCAGCTGTGGCAGAGAGATATATGTATATACTCCTTTAATTCTCAAAATAGACAGGGTCTAGCGTGGATTAGATTGGGGACTTGAAAGGGGACTAAAATAACAGATGAGGCTGAGCAGAAAATATGTACCTTGTGTAGAGACAGAGAAAACTGGCAGGAAGTTCAAGGTGCGGGACTGTGGGAATTGACTACGCTTGAAGCTAGTTTGCCAACTCGAATAGGGATTGGTTAGCATGTTGGGATCTGTTTGCACAGGAAGACATAAGTGACCAAAACTTTATTATTTTCTATATAGTAGTAGTAGTAGTAGTAGTAGTAGTAGTAGTAGTAGTAGTAGTAGTAGTAGTAGTAATAGTAAAATACTAGGAGTAATAGTAATAATAATAGTAATAATGGTAGTAGTAATAATAATAGTAATAATGGTAGTAGTAATAATAATAGTAATAATGGTAGTAGTAATAATAAAATAGTAGGAGTAGTAAAGTAGTAGTAGTAGTGTATTTATTTACAAAATGTATTTGTTACAAATCTAGCTCATCTCTGTCGCACGAGTTCTGGGGCTGTATGTGCTTTTCCAATACACTAGGAAATACATGAAACTGCACAAACCAATATTAAACTGTTAAGAGAAAAACAGAATCTATAATAATAAAATAAATAAACGAAAAATATATAATAGAATTTTTCCAAATGCATAAATAAATTAATAAAAAAGAAAACAGTACTAAATTAAATAACTTACTCCCACACATATATGTACAAAAAATTCCAAAAATATTGTGACTCACATTCCCCTACCCACTTCCCCGCTTGTCTGCCATTTCCGATCTGAGCTGTGTCACTTTATTTAAAAGTTTACCTACTCCCTCTTCCTCCTTCCAGAGCTTGGAATAAGCGCTTTGTGAGATAGACAGGCTCTTTGAGTATGTGTGTGTGTGTGTGTGTGTGTGTGTGTGTGTGTGTGTGCAAGCGCGATTTCAAGCGAGTATATATGAGTGACCAAGAGCCAAGCTCGAAATATAGTGTGATTTTAGTGTTCAATTTTACGGTTTTTAGTGTGAAATTTTATGTGAACCTTTTTATATTGCACTCTGAGTGTTTTTATGAGTTTTTATGCTTTTTAGAAGTTTTTATTACTCTATTAATAGTATATATATATATATATATATATATAATAAAATTAAAAAAAGTAACTCTTACAACAATTTAACTAAAATAACAAGAACCAGAGAAGCAGAAATAGACAAACACTTAAATAGACACACAATATTTCGAACAACTGATGTTCTTCTTCAAAGGCAGAAACTTGTGTGGTGTGTGGTGTATGCCAGTTTTAAGTGTTTGCGCTTAGGTGATAACAACATAAACGCATTTCATTTGAATTGAAAATTCCTTTTCTAAAATTGCCTGTGTAATGAATAGTATGTATGATGAAAATACCTATGCGAACGTTGTTGTACAAATAATAAGCAATGCATACACATCTATTACTTTTATTGGAACAGATCAGGACTATAAATTTGTAAAGTTCCTGAAACGTCAACGTGCAGAGTGAATATTTTTTTCGTGTATCATATAAAATATCTACAGGAGGTACACCGTCGTGATTCAGAATACAGAGTGTGTGCTTGCTAACTAGCTGTACTATAATCCCATTTGGTAATTATTTTCTGTGAGAAAGGGGTTGCTTTTTCTCGTCCTTAAGACATAATTTTAGGAATCATCATTTTGTTAATTCTACTTATTTTCTGGAAAACTTATATAGGATTTCTTAGAAGATTGAACGGTTATAAAAATAGGAAGTTACAACATTCCTTACCAGTAAAGAGTAGAACTACTTAGCGTGCACAAGATATGGTTGGTTATTATTTAAAATTTTCATAAACTCCATTTTATTATTTTCCTTTAGAATATTATTTTAACTAAAAGGATTTAGTTGTTGTTATACGTAGACACAGGGTAAGCAATCTCATCATAAATAGCGACTATGCTGACAGCTATAAATTCTTGCTAAGGTTGAGGTCACAACCCAATATGGGAAGCATTTTGAACCAATTAATTATTTACATTAGCAATTACGTTCCCGCATAATGCCACAACTGTTGGAACTAGTAGCAGCATATTTAAATATTTTATGACCTCTCTACTATAGGCAATGCCACTTTTAGAACGTAAAAACGATGACGTGGCCAACTGTATTGTCTGAGAGATTGAGGGACATCTTGGTCTCTCATGATGAACGGCGTCTCTCAGAAAAATCCACAGGAAAAATCTGCAGGATGAGATGTTATCTAATGGTTTTAATCACAATTACTTATTTCAACAACTAATATATGAGTTAACATTGAGGTTCTTTCAGGACTAGAGTTTCCCGTTACATTGTAACCACACCGAGTGTCAGATGCATATTATGTGAAAATAACAACATAAAAACAGAAGCGAAAGCGGGATGTGGTGTTGAACTAAATTCTGTACATCATAATTAAATATTTTCGATCCAAGTGAATCTTTGCCTACAGACTGTAGCGACAAATAGTGTAGCATTGAAAGCCCAGATTGTTTAAAAGAGTACTTTGTTGGCGTTTAATACATTGCATTTATGAGAACATTGAGTTCTACTGATTAGCTAGGTGCGCACTAGCAGAACACCCTTCTTCCGAAAAGTACACAGAAAGTTCAAGTTGCAACCTACTACTGTTTATATTACTTAAACGAATGTTGATGTGAAATCATTTATTAGTATTTTATGCTCCACAGAACTGCTAATTGTAAAGAAGTAATAAAACAGCAGATAACTGAATGTTCACAGAATATATTTCAGGATAATGTTCATATGTATTGTAGTTGTTACTAGCATATACTTCAAAAATAAAATCTCTAGCCCATAGAATGTGTGTGTATATATAATAAAATGAAAGCAGCCAGGCTTTTTCATCAAATATAAAAGTTTGAAGTAGATATCTTAATATTAATGTTTACAGGAACAAATTATTTGGATTGCGTTAAGAGTATATATATATATATATATATATATATATATATATAGTTTTAATCCTACAGAAACTTTCAATAACTTTTCTTTTTGAATTATTGTATATTTAACATTTTGGAACCTAATAAACACCCAAATATTTTCTAAGCATACTGTATATTAAGTTTCCATAGGTAAATTGATTTTACATTTTTACTTTTTTCAATTGACGCTCATTTATTAATGCTGTTCATTTCCTATTCTACTTGTGTATGTATATTAAATATAATATATTTTAGCTGACGTTGATTCTGGTCTGGTATTATTTCACGTATGTAAAGTATTTAGCAATGATAATTAAACAAAGGGACGATTATCAAAGCAAAAATAAATACAAAACATCTGTAGCACTCTCTCAGTAGTCAGATATTGACAGTTAAAAAATGAGCTGCTGCTTTTACCCAGCCCCTACAGGGTAATGCAAGTTGCCTATTCGGGAAGATTATACGGCGATTCTGGTACACCGTATATACTTGTCAGATTTACATCAGAATAATGAAGCATATAATATTTCAAGTATTATATATCTTATTACAGCATCGATATACAATTATATTTTGTATTTTAGGATATTTACTTTTAGAATGTTTAATAAGGTCGAAAATGTTAAAGTTAATGTCTTGAAAAGAAGGTTGTATCATTTATAAATTTAAAATAATGATATGATCGCCTTTAATATTAACTCTAATATTAATAACACAATAGTTTCAAGATTTTGGTTATTCAACAACAATTAAACAACAAGCCTCATAGCTCTGGCCTCATATTATAAACAATATTTTCCAATTTTTACGAAATAATAAAAAAAGTTTCGCGGACGGCTGTTCGTGATCAATGTGACATTCTACGATCATTCGAACTATCTAGCACTTCCTATTTTATTTATTTGCTCTTTCCCTTTTGAACTTCCACAGGTTTATAATGTCGCGTCTCTCATGCGGCTTCATCTGTTTTACTATTTACCTTGTGTAAATCGAGTTAGGTTTGAATTAAATTGGCTCGCTAGTGCAGGCAGTAAACAGCTCTTTCCGGCAAGATGATCAAAAGCTGTACAAATTACAACTTTTCCAATTCCTCTGCAAACTCGAAGCGAAGTTCAGTAACCGTAAGGGAGAACACGTTTACGCAGATCTAGAAATAGAACTGGGGGTGAGGGGGCTAGAAAATGCAAAAATTCATTTAATGCATACTGCAAAACAGAATAGAAGACATAAATGGTGATAGAAAACTGACACCAGGCAGTGAGAAATAGTTTTACGATTATAAATATTTTGTCAAATTGTTGAGTATAATAAATATTATTTTAAGTGCTAAATTGTAATTCTTTCATATGAAAGAAAACATTTCAACCATAAAAGACGCATCTGGAGTCATATTTCTGTCAGTATATCTTTATTAATCAGTAAAATCGTTGCATATATTTATAACCAGAGTCCGGAAGTTAGGTAAATCAAATGTTTCTGTACATTTGGGGTCTTTGGGGCCAGTTTTTATTTTGCTTTTTTGTCTAATTTGGCTTTGTTCCACCTGTTTTAAGGTTTAAAACATTTGAATTTTATGCGATTATTTATGAACTTTAAAAACCACATACAGAGTTTCAATATATTGAAATGAAAAAAGTTATAAAAATAAATGCCATATTTACCTCAGAAAAATATCTATTGAGAATCTTGTTATATATTTGTTTCTTTTCAAGCGGTCAAAAACTTTCTCCTCAACCTATTCACATAAGCTCTTTAAATAGCAAAACCTTCAATAGTGAAAGGAACGCACGGTTACCTCGGGCATACGAATATTAGGAAATAGAGAGAATAAGGAAAGTACTGTAGTTTTAATAGTCCTGGCGAATAACCTTGAATCGATCTGCTCGAGACAACTCTAGGAAATTTATAGTAGGGGTAACTTCTCAACTGTATGAATGTAACAAACAACTGCAAGCGAGAAAGATGAGAGCGGTACAGCTGTGCAATAAACCGTCCCTACAACGTGTTCAGTAAGAGAGATAACAACCTGATTCCTCTGTGAACGTATTAACAGAAAATGACCTCGTCCAAAAACCACAATACATCTATTGCTCATTCGCCAGGACTAAACAACTTTACTTTTCCATGATCAACAATTTCATAATGGCCTTAAAGGTGAAAGTTCTGTTGTAACTGGTATTATCCTTCCGAAATAACTTGAATTAAATATACTCCAATCACTTCAGTGGAAGCAGAACGTTCTTTTTCTATGATAAAAAAAATGTTCTCTCTGACAAGCTGCGGACTATGTCAGTTGATACCTTGAAAAAATATCCTGTTATTGCTTGTAACCGAAAAAAGTAAGCTTAAGTACTTTAACTGTGTGATAAAGAAATTATGCACCTTAAACTATTTTCTGATATCTCGAAAATAACCGAACAAACACAAATACACCTAAGCTGCATGGCTAACACGCATTTACATGTTATTTAGATCACATTTAGTAGTTTCCAGGCTAAATATAAGAACATTAAAGTTGCCATCTCTTATTCTAATTTTAGTTGCAATTTGTACTTGCATCATGCGTTGTGTGAGCAGCAAGGTCTTGCAGAACTATTGCTTGGAATTGCGCGATTTCCTAAGCTTTTTTCCTAATGCAGATAACTCAAAAATATAATTCATTTCAGTCATAATCTTCAAGATTTGACAAACGGAGTTATGAAGAACAGTTTTATTTCTTCAACACACGTAAAAAATGTAATTATTTCTTCAACACACGTAAAAAATGTAAAATCGCTGTGAATTTGAAAATATTAAATAAAGCACTATTATATTTAAATGTACTTATAAAAATGTGAATTTACTTTTCTATGCAAATAGTGAATATTTGCTGAGAATGAATAATTTGTGAAATGTATGTTGGTATGAAACGTTTATGTGCACCAGGGCTGAATAAAAATAAACAATTTAATATTTTTTTTTTGTTGACTAAAGCATTTTCGTTAAGATAGCAACTGTGAAATATTAATCTATCACTGCCATGCTCATCGTATACCCAGTCGGTAGCAAAAGACGAGGCAAAATTTTGTATGACTGTTATAACAATAACAATAACAGTAACAATCCTAACAATAACACTGATAAACTCTCCCGCAGCTGTACGTTTGTCTGTTGTTAATCCTAGATTGTTATTGGCCGAAGCTATTACGTACGCCCCTCTAGTAGAGTTTTGTTTGCTGTTAAATCCTAGACTGTTATTGGCTGAAGCTAATATATTATTGGTGCGGTAAGACATGAAAATCTATCGCTAAACAAATGATATCACAGGCTCTGAGGAAAATGTGGCGACTACAGGCTGCCATTCAACATCATTCCATGTGGAGTTTGTCTTTTGTTAAATCCTAGACTGTTATTGTCTGAAGCTAAAATATTATTAGTGCAGCAAGACAGAGAATCTCTATCGCTATATTATCAAAGACTCTGAAAAAAAAAAAAAGTGGCCACTACTTACACTGGCTTGGCCCGTCTTCTACAAGAGGAGGGAATGCCAGTGTGGGTATTTTGAATTGTGGGTTCTTGGCAGTGGAAGCACGAGTCACTGCTTTATCCCAATTTATATGAACTCAATATGTAACTTCTTTGCTCTATTGCTCTGTAATAACGTTTAAAAATGTAACTTGTTGAGAAATGCGCTTACTTTATGCAGCTCCAGCATGACGAACATTTTTTTTCTTGAGATATACCCCAGTTCCTTCAACTAATAACCAGCAGTAGTCGCTCATCACATAAGGATCTTGCCTTCTTTGATATTTTTGATTTCTTGATGAAATCTTTCCTTTCTTGATTTCTTACAGCTCTCAAGTTTTCAGGGAAAAAATGAAAGTGAGAGTAGGACATTTAACAACATATGACACCATGACATGATAAATTAATAATTTAAATTTTGTATCCAAAAAAACCATTAGCCACATTTTCCAAGGCTTTAACATTTTATTGAAGTTCTTGTCTTTAAGAATTTCCTAATTTGGGGAGAAACGGGCACTCCTTCTCCCTATAGTAACAACCGGGTTGGAAAATTAATTTGTCACAAATGTAAAACCTTCAGCATTTTTAGCCATACCATAACAAAATATTTCACGAAGCCCATGTAGAAGAGGAAGAACATTTTTCCATATATCAGTGGGAAATATTTAACATTGTGTTATCCAAGAATACAGCTCTCTTTATAAGTCAATTCTTTCACTTCATAGTATGATGCGGTAGGTCTGTTGTTTTATACACAAACGAAATTGAAGAGTTCAAATTTTATAGCACAAAATTTTAAAATATCAACAAATGTTCGATAACTTAGCCTGTTATAATTGTTGTTGATTTGGTTTATTTACGGACGCTGTTTAACATCTCAGGTCACCAGTGTGCCATTCAATTCAGGGCGTGAAACGGCCGACAAAGTTGTTCAGAGGCCTTTTCTTTCAGGCTTGAGGTTCTTTTTCGTGCCGTAAATGTACGGCATGGGATCCACGGCGTTACTTCCCTTCTGAAGGAAGCCATACTTACGCCCGAAAAATGCCTTCGATCCTGGCCGGGTTCGAACCCGCGATCTTGGGTTTAGGAGGCAAGCATGGTTACCACTACACCACCAGAACCGACCCTGCTGTGCTGATTAGTATCTAGTAACAGAGACAGCAACGTGTGCTTCTTTCAGCAAATAAGCCACCAGTATGAATGTCTGGGTGTTCCCATGTGTCGCAAAGCAATTTTCAGATTCACTATTTTTAAAATATTTCTTATTCAACCTCTCATCCATTTCCTTCCATCAGCGTGTATCCTTAAGTAATAAATCAATAAAAGGGCAAAATACCATCTGATGACTACATTTTAAAATCCAGTGACTAATAATTTTCGCTGGATTCTCAAGATGCAAACATAAATAGAAATGTATGTTCCAAAAAAGTTTAGTATACTATTTGAAGCCTTTCAGCAATCCACACTTTGATACAAAAACATTTTTTCTTGTTTAGAATATATTTTCATTAGTTGTAAAATAAAATGGAGAGTGGTGGCGTATTTTTATGCTCTTATTTGTTAACAAAACGTACACATTGACTTAAAACAAATATTTTCATGCATGTGTTAAGAATCTAGTGTAATGGATACCAAATTATCTAGGCAAAAATTTGTCAAAAGTGCAAGTAAAATAAAAAGTACCCTTAGTATATACAATCTTCCATGGCATTCGAAAAGCAACGCTACATTGATACCCAAGTAATCTTGTGGCGATGGAAATAATTGTTATAGTGAAGTTACAGAATCTACAGCAAGGATTCATAACCTGGGCCTAAATCACTTTGTTTTGAAACAGAACATTTGGATCTGTATAGTAAATGGAGTTGTAATGACTGTATAAAGCAATAACAACATAAACGGTTACTAACAGATAGTGACTGTGACATATTTTTAACAACTTCAGTATGCAGAGCAAGCTGATGATTCTAATGTGAGGAAAGCTTTTTAGGAAAAAATCTTAGACTTTCATCAACCAAATACTGCAGGCCCATACACGTTAATCTGTAGCAGGAATCAACCGATTTAATGAGTGAAAAGTTTCCTTATGTCACAGAGTAGAATGAAACTATTGTGCCTACATGAGTCACAATAGGTAAGTAATTACACATTAAACGGTAAGTTGATGCTGACAAAGGTAGAGGTAAAGTGTGCAATTTATTGCATCACCGAGAGAAATTAATCGTGTGGTGTCATGCGACATATGCCGGTTGATTACATTATATTTGCCTTCGGTTTGTCAACTCTGCATACATAGTTGCCTTTTTAGTATTTACTACATATGGCACCTACAATTTATTAAGGCACTCCGAAAGTCCTATCCTAGCAATGTTAAATTAGTTATATTCGATGCAGCTTTTCTCTGAATCTATTGTAATAGCCAACTGAATAATTAGTGTAGTAAATTTGTATTTTTATTTCAACTTTAACAGAGGAATTTTGGAAAAGTTCGTTTTCCTAATTAAATGTAAATTTGTTTCTTTACTGTTCAATACATTTTTGGCGTAAACCAAGAAATAATTAATATTTTTAAAAATCCCACGTTAAAATATGCACAACACTTTATTAAACGCATTAAAAGTTTCAATATCTCTTCTAGAAGCTCAGAATAGCTACATTAAATGTGAAACATTTGTAACTTAAAGAAAAAGGCCTCTGTATTTTTCAGTACATTTCTCCATTACATTGGGTCATCCTGCATTTCATTCTCCAGTTTCCCTTAACACCTTTTGCTGTGCTGCCCTGCCCTGTGCTCCAAAGGCCCTAGTCCTTTCTTGAACATTGCTTTATTATATTAAAACCCGCTGAAATACCATATTTTGTAGCACACGACTTGTAATTATGTTCCCATTAATAAATGTTGCCATAGCAACATACATTGCCAAAGTGTGTCACAGTATACAAATTCTGTCTTATGGTATCTAGACCACATAATACTACCGACACATTCATTGGGGTTATAGGTTCCACCATGGATACACTTTTGTAATAAATCTTTATATGCCAGATTCCTGAATATTGGGCGTGGTAGAGCAGGTTATGGTGATATTTATAACTTGTTTACTTCTCTTAGTTATATTTACACTAGTTGTAATTTACAGAGGGACACAAACCATGCTGAGAATTTTCATTGGATGAAGCTAGATGATAAAATAATGTCCATAGGCTATCCTCATGTCATCTACATTTTTAGTGTTTTATCTGACGCCCAGCACATAATAATTTTGTTCTATCTATGGTACCTGCAGGTGATTTGTTTTTTTCTTTCTAAGTCCATGCCCTTACTCAACTTCTGCCCTAATTTAAAATTTGTTTTTAACCTTCTCAACCTGATGCCCATTCTTTTTTTTTTTTTTTTTTTGAATGTGTCTAATACATTCAACTTTTTTTTATATTTACATCATTTCCATATTGTTTTGCTCCAATAACTTATTTGAATGATCTAGAATCCCCATCTGCTACATTGTTTATATATCTAGCCATGTAAGAAGGACCATTTTCTTTGCTCCTTGCACCTCCATCCCTCCAATGGCTTTTATAGTTTGCTTTGAGCTCGTTTCATGTTGCTATCTACTTTTATTTTTAAATAAACAGTGTTTTGAAGACATCACATTTATGACTTTTCCACTATCTACACTGTTTGATGTTGCACTCCCATATGACCACGTTTCTACCATGTGCTAGCTAAAACTTCCAAGCCACTCTGCCCAATATTTGCATAATACATTATTTAAAACTATTTCAGAGCAAATTTTCATATAAATTTCTTCATTCACATTATTCTCATTTGGTTCTTTAAATAAATTACTGCGTTCTTCTCCAATTTCTTCGATTGTCCAGCAGAGCTGCTAAAATTATCTGAATTTGGCCCTACCCGAGTTGGAGTAGATGGAAGATTAGAATCTCCATAACTTATTTAAGCATCTATTTTAGTCTTACCAACATTCTTCCTTTTATGAAACACTTTTAAATTACTCCTTACCCCTTTTTAACTGATTATAAAAAACAAATACATGAATAATGTTCACAAATTAACTGAGCTCATAAATTCACTATTCACATTGGAAAACAACAATTTGGTGCCATTTACGACAAAAATTACCGAACTAACGTTTTTAACAGATTGGTCAATGTCCTAATTTCCTATTGAACATTAACAATATCTCAGTAACGGAATATTTTAATGTTTTTATCAGAAATAGTGCAAAGTCGTAAAAACTGGCATTAAGAAGTGCCACAAGCATGTCACATCATTTCAAAGTCGTGTTAAGTGGGTTTAAAACTGAGTAAACCTCAGAAAGTATATATCATTTAAAGCTATTTTATTTACATTTACATTCAATCATATAAGTAAAAACTAAAAACAAAAAAGTGATTATTTTTCTCCCTTCAGAAGTACGTTATATAAAACACGTGGGAATGATAAAAAAAAAAAAAAAAAAAGACTGACAGAGAGAAACGAACTGCTTAAAGCACGAAGGAAGACACAACAAAAATAAGTTTCACTATATCTTAAGTAACTATTTCCATTCAACAGATAAGATTACGAAAATTAATATTAAAGTACAGTTTATGATGTTTACCAGTGCAATACTTAGGAAACTGTTTATGTAGCACAGACATTTTAATATAAGCGTTTATGTCCAGCAAACTGCCTAAGACCCTGAGCACGCAGAATAAAATTAATGCATTGGTAGGTGGAGGTTCGTAGCGCCTAAAGCTGCCTGGTTTTCTACTTCTCAGGGTAAAATCTCAGGCAATATATTAGACCGGGGATTTAACTCGGTACGCCAGTGAGGAAAAATAAAACTACGGTGTAAGCCAGGGCGAGGGATAGGCCACAGACTGGACTTGCGTCAGACTGCTTCATAGTAATTCACGTTAGTTTTACAGAGCTCAGATTAGTTAATTAACTTACATACACATAAGTAACAATCAAAGCATTCTTATATATGGATTCTGTTTAACAGATGGCAATCTTATGCGCCTGATAAAGATTAGATTGTTTCCCAGAAAAACAAATTGTTTCTTTTGTTATGAATTGCCGTGTTGGGGAATCTTCATTACTGTAATTAATACTTCATAGCATACAACACATTAACTAACAAGACTTATAAACCAATTCCCCTCAAAATTAAACATTTGTGCAAATAGCACTCTCTGGACATTCCTTTAAACTAAGACTTACATTGTACCAATAAATCAGACCTGGTAACTTTAAATGACATGTTAACTTAGCTGTACATTCCAATAGTGTAAAAATATAACCACTCCTTGAAGCGTCCCATTGACTGTAATGACGAATTACTTGCAGCAGATTACTTCGTTATTATGTTGCTTTCAGGAATGGTACCTTGTTTCATAATAGTCACTACCAGTATCGTGCACTTAATACTCAGAATTAATTACTATGGTCTCTCAATTGTAGCATGTATTACCCCTGGCTAGGCTTCTAGCTAAGGGGCTGTTCAATAAAGAATAATCATAATTATTTTTACAGGCATACTTTCTCTCGCTAAAATTTACCTTTAGAATATTCTGATAGCTTAATTTTTGTTCAATTTTTTGTCACTTCCGGTTCCCGCCTGCGATATGAGTGCAAGTTGAGACACGTTCAGTTCCGCTTAGAGCAAAATGGATGCCATGCTTCTTTAAAAGTCTTGCTTTCTTCTTAACAGATCTTCAGCTGATGTTTGTACAATGTTACAGGAGGCCTATGGAGAGTTTGTTTATCCCTTTATCATGATTATTTAAATAGGGGAGGTGATAAATTTCGAAGGAAGGTGGACTTGGCGCTCCAGTATGTGCTCTAACGGAAGAAAACTTTAATTTCGCTGCTATCATTGCGAGAAAGGATGATCGATTAACTTAAAGGAAACTTTCAGAAACTCTGAAAATTTCATGAGTGACACCCACAGGTTGGTAACTGGAAAGTTGAACATGGAGCGTGTGTTTCTTTCGAAGATAATCGCTGCTGCTGATATCATTTCGATCTTGAGAGCAAACAGCAAAGCTTGTATAGAAATCTCCATCATCATTAACACAAACGTGGTAGGTTCCGCTAGGAAATTTATAGTCATGTTATTTTTCGATTTCCAAGGTATGTTTTCTGCACACACAACTGTAACTGGGAAATCTATAAAGATGTGCTGAAAACTCTAAGAGGTTATCTTACGTACAAAGTCACACTTTCAAGCAACAAACTGGATGCTGCACCACGATAATGCATGGCTACACATTACAGTCTACAGAGTTAGCCCCGTGTGACTTTTTTCCTTTTATCCAAATTGTGGGAGGCGTTTTCCAGGATCAGAAGCAGTGGGGAAGGCTGCGGATCTGTCAAAAAATAGTTTCCAGCAACGCTGGGACAGACGCATAGCATCCAATGGGAACAACTTTGAGAAAGATCATCAAAATTATAGAATTAGTAAAGGTATGTTATGAAAAAAGTATTTTTATTATTATTTATTTAACCGTCCTAGATGAAGGAATCGATCACTAATGCTGCTTCAGAAATTCAAGGAACGTTCAAGAAGTAAGGAAACAATAAATTCAGCGTCTAAGATATGCGGAAATAAGGCTCTAAATCTTGCTCTCCAGATCGAAGTTCCTTGCTATATGCAGTAGGGCTAGTCGCTTATAACGGTAATGGCACCAAGCTGGTTCTATATTCCTAGTAGTATTTACATACAGTAATAAACATTATATTACCGATTTAGAGCACAAATAATATTAAATGAAATCAGATATATGAACTTAACACAACGAAGAAATGCAAACCTTTTTTTATTCAGTACATCATAGATGCTCGATGTGAGCTTCATCATTGAACACTCAAGATTCTACTTGTTAGAGTTTGCAATATTTCTCAGTTTGTTTTGGTTATTTTGTTTCTTTCGTTCCCAGAGAAGCTATGAGAACAAATGCTGATTTTAAAATATATACCAATGCTGTACCGAATTCTCACATTCACCAATTCGAAACAACTTTAGTATGGAACAACTTCAGTTTAGGCAAAGTGGGTATATCTGTCAGTCAATCGCCGGCCGCCAGTGCCGTGGAAACGTGGAGCAATCCATGCAAGTTTCACATGCAGCAGAGAACTGCAATCCCGCAGAAGATGGGGTGCAACATTTTGCGCAAACATTGCGGTATCGTTATTACCGACTACAATTGATACAGGACCTGAAACCGAACGACAAATTACAAGGACGTTCTTTCTGCAAAATATCAAAATTCTAATTGAAGTTGAAGCATTTTGACATCCTCAGTGACAAAGCCACTGGTACAGCAAACAAGCATAACGCTAACATCTGGAGGACTTATCCCATATTACATCCATGTTAGAAAAACGATAAGAAAAATGTTAATACATAGCTATGCTACAGCTACAGCTGCCGCAGCTTTAATAGGACAGCCTGGTTTCGCTCTTGCATTTTCACAACGAAGTCATAAGGGGACTCAATGACAGGTGAACTGGCTATGCTGACCAACTCCTCTGGTCTCTTCGTTTCCCAAACCTGACACCCAGTCACTTTTTCCTGTTAGTCTTAGCATAGATCATGCTTGAACTACAAGTGCATTTCTCAGAAATCATCAGGATTCACTTTGAAATCGAGCCAGGAACGTCAGATGTACTTTTTCCATGTTTTCCTCAGAGCTCATCAATGAAAAATGCCTGGTAGGTACTGCAAACTAAAGCTTGGAACGCTTCCTTTCCCCGGAAAATATTCTTTCTCAATTTATAGTTTCATTTTATTAATTATCTATTATGCAACAGTGTAAAAATGTGTTGAGCGTTATTAAAATTTACTTTATTCACTTCATAGATTGATAGTATGTATTTCCTAAACTAAATATATTTCTCTAAAAATTCAGTAAACTAATCTAAAGATATAATTCAACCAAAATAATATTTTTTCAGAACCCAACAAACATTTCTGAACGAAGTTGGGAAAATTATTGCAGAAGGTTTTGCAGCAATCCCTACATGGCAGGTATTAAGCTTAATTGTTTATATTCCATGTAAATAATTTTCCAAGTAAAAATCGAAGAAATAGTTTAACTTGGATAACTATCTTAACTTAAATTTTTGAGAAATGTATGACATTATATATTTACATATTATTTAATATATAAATATATAGCATCAATAAACATTTATAATTATGAACCATATGAGCAGTTAATTACTATATTTTACCAGTAGATCAGATTTTTACATTAACAAAACATTTGCGATGGTGTTGTCTAAAATGAAATTTGGAACCTAGTGTAACTCCATATTTTGGGATTCTACTCAAAAATTTCTTCTCTATGACTGATATGCGTTCATTTTAGCCTCATAAAAATAAGAATTCTAATAGAAAATTACTTTTGATTCATTTAATAAAATCGTAATTTTAAAGCATGCTTCCTTTAAGTTTTGGGTTAATTACTTACACCGTTTTGTTCTACACTCCTTTTACTAATGCTTCACATCTAGATCTGCCACAAGTAATTTTATTCACAAATGCTACAGTTTATTAATACTTGCAACTGCAGTTTGTGCTGCCGTGGGTTACATGCTACTTGATTATGTAATGAACAGCGAACAATTAGACGGAAAAAATGCAAACTTGCTATTAATTATTAATCTGGTACTTTAGAGGTTCTTTAGGTTCAATATTTTCATTTACAAAGGACGATAATACTTAATCTATTTAAAAAAAATCATTGGGTGAAACAAAGTACAAAATATGTTTCTTTATGTTTAATTTCTGTAAACTTTTTGTATCAATTATTCCATTTTTTTAAGAAATGTTCCTGTGGCGTGCACTTTTTCTTCTTATTTTAGCCTTATTCTCAAAATCATCTCTCATATCCAGAAATTATAAGGTTCTTTTAGCAATTTGCAGAAGGCAGTACGAATTTATGTTCCATTTTAATTCATTTCCACAATTTTTAATATTTTGGGGTTAAAACGAATTCCTTTGTGTTTTTATTGATTTTGGAATATGAATGAGACATGTTTTATATCTTACTTTATCGTGCATGTAGGTAATTACGCAATAACCTTTACGCAATAAATCATGCCCTTAATCCTAATTTCACCTTGCACCTAAAGCCTGATTTATATTACTTGTAAAACTACTACAAAGCAACACTTATCACTGAAAGTAGACTTATCACTGTGGATTAATGCTTGGTAGATGAATTATTAAGACATTTTCCACCAACAAATGCCAACCTGTCCTGTTCAAATGAATGGTTAAAAATGTAGCGTAAATATAAAATATACATTTTTAGAACTAAATTTTATTCCAAAACTTGATAGAATGTGACTTCAGAATTCTCATGTAGATCTTTACACTATACTTTACAGAAACTATTTGGCGTGATCTTTATATGGAGTGTTATTAGACTAAAACTTTGAAATGCACAATTAATTTGTATTTTGATCCTAGATTGCTACATGAATTTACAACACATTATTGTTTATACGAGGCGCTATGGAAACCCCTTTATATTTTATTTAAATCAATACATAAAATTGCTTTTTTGTTTAACATACGCACTTGCACAACTATACATTAAAGGAACTGTGGACTATGAGGTAAGAATTCACACAAACGTTTCGTTTATGTTTAGCATACATAATTTTCTGACATTTCAGGCAATATGATTTTGTCTTTAGATCTTGGGCAAACAGAGCACCTTCCTTGTTTAAGTTCTGCCTCCATCTTCATCCTCAGGTATGCCTGCTACTTACTTCATTATAGTTCATGAGGCATATTCTCGTTCTGCAGTCTCTGCGCCACACGTGCTTCACTGAGTTGGTAGGCAAGTTCTTGTAGATACTTTCTTCTTACAATGCGGTATTTCTTGTTGGCTGTCCGGAATTATATTATGGAATTAACCCTGGCCTGATCCAGGCTTCCATAGAATGTGTCTACTCCTCCCTTGTGTTCATTGTGAAAGTATATCACCTCCGTCTTATTTATCACAACATTTACATATTTTCCATAGTGCATTGTAAACAAGAGAATCACACTTTTTCCGAATTGGCCGAATATAAAACATTGTTTGTCAACAAAGTCACGTCCAGTTGTAATATTATTTGCAGTGCTCTTACTATAACGAATGATGTTTCCAACTGGAGTAGGGGAACTTCGTGGTGGGTCACGAGTCTATGGGTATCCATTCTTACCCATTATTACATTTGCACGAATGTTGCACTTCATTATGCAGCACTTTGTTAATCAGCAATATTAGATTCCACTTCCAAGTTATCGTCCTCATTATCACTGAATTCTTCATTACTCTTACACTCATATTCATCTGAGATGTTCCTAACAGTTCCTTCTAAGTCACCACTAAGAGAATTAAGACGTAACATATCTACCTGTAACCTCATTAAAAAAATAAAGTAGAAACACTCTTCACGTGTAAACGAATATCAAAGCATTAATGCATACAGGAGAGCTATAGAACCCCATGATCATAATTACCTTCAATAATTATTTAAATTGAAGTGAGAATCAACAAAACGACTGCAACAACGGAAATACATGGGAGCATGAGACATACATCACTTTTACCAACTAAACGTTTATGCTGTGGCACCCCTGTTAACAACCTAGAATTAAAACTGTACTTGAAAAGAACAGGTGTTAATAAATACAGACTTTTATAGATTGATGGGTTGATAATATTTAATTGTTTTACAATACATACAGAATAAATATATATTTCCTAATATATTTCAATTCGTTCAGTGTATCTGTAATCTTAAACCATTATTGCAGGAAATTCTTTTAAATTGTTCATTTGGTTTATTTATGGATGCTCACTAATATCATCACGTCATCAGCGTCCTATTCAATTCAGGGAGTGAAACGGCCGATACATTTTGCTCAGAGGCCTCTTCTTTCAGGCTTGAGGTTCTTTATCGTGCCGCAAATCTACGACAAGGAACCTACGACGTTACTTTCCTTCCGAAAGAAGCCATACTTAGGATTTTCACATCCAAAAAAATCCATCGACCTAGGCCGGGAACGAACCCACGATCTTGGGTCTACGAGGCTACCACTAATTCACCAGTAATAATGCATAAGCAGAGTACAGGAGTGGAAGATATTTAACATTGTTGCTATTGCGCGAAGCAAGAAGCAATTTAAATATAGGGGGAGGTGAAGAAGTGTTTTTAAAACTATTATTTTGTGTTAGAAAAGTTTTAAAAATAAAAAGTTCTATTTTATGGAGCTATATCATTCTCTCAGTAGATTCAGTAAGTTTTATTGATGGTAATCGAAAAGTATAAAAAGTGAGCACTCATATACGGTCTATTGACTATAACCTTTAATAGGCTATGCTTAACTAGAACAGAGTGCGAAATGCAAAGAGTATTTTTCCAATTCCGTCCATCCTTCTGGTTTATTAAAAAGAGAGGGAAAAAATCACACACAGGCATACAAATAATGAAGCGTTTCGCTTAGTATGTGTACCTCTGTCTCTGTTTCTCTAATGTATCCCACTGTTCAATAATTTACATACATAACGGCCATGTTTTTTAGACAGGAGACGCAATATATAGTAGCGGGCGTTGTTTACTGTAGAATGAGTAATGTTTCCTGGGACGACAAATGGACTCCGCTTCCAATGCAGTTCCCCGATTGGAATCGGATGTCGCTTGCCTAAAATTTATACACAAAGCTCGAGCGTAAGTGGGTGGAACATCCTCATGATGGGATTTGGCATTCGGATTTAATGGTACATTTTATTCTTATTTATAGTTGTAGCACCTGCATTTTAGATGTTCAACCGCCCTCGTTAGCTTCTAATACAAGCGAGAAAATATGTCTAGCTAAGAAAGAAGCGCCCCGAAAATAATCTAGACTCACCCAGGACGGAACTACCACACTCACAAAGTGAGAACTAAACTAAATCTGGAAACCAGCCAGAAACAACAACAACAACAACAACTACAACTACGAATACTACAACTACTACTACTGCTACTACTACTACTACTACTACTACTACTACTAGTAGTAGTATTATAGTAGTACTAGTACTAGTAGTATTATAGTAGTACTAGTACTAGTAGTATTATAGTAGTACTAGTAGTAGTAGTAGTAGTAGTAGTATGTAGTTGTGTAGTAGTAGTGTAGTAGCAGTAGAGAATAGTAATGTAGTAGTAGTAGTGTAGTAGCAGTAGAGAATAGTAATGTAGTAGTAGTAGTAGTAGTAGTAGTAGTAGTAGTAGTAGTAGTAGTAGTAGTAGTAGTAGTAGTAGTAGTAGTAGTAATGTGTTAGTAATAGAGTAATAGTAGGGTAGTAGTAATAATAGTAGCAGTAGTAGTATTGTAGTAGTGAAGTAATAATAGTGTAGTAGTAGTAGTAGTAGTAGTAGTATTGTAGTAGTGAAGTAATAATAGTGTAGTAGTAGTAGTAGTAGTAGTAGTAGTAGTAGTAGTAGTAGTAGTAAGTAATAGTAGTAGTTGTTGCTGTAATACTAGTGATAGTGTGGTAGTAATAGTAGTATAGTAGTAGTAGCAGCAGTTGTTGTAATAGTAGGAGTAATAATGTATTTATTTAAAAAATATATTGGTTACAAATCGATCTCATCCATTTTCCAAAAATATTGTGATTCATGTTCCCCTACCCCCTCTTCCCGGTTGTCTGCTTCTTCCGATCTGAGCTGTTTCACTTTATTTAAAAATGGACCTACTCCCTCTTCCTCCTTCCAATCTGTCGTAAAGTCCAGCACTACCACTGCCTCTATTCTCGTTAACAAACGGGGCCGATAGATATCTCTTCCCCCATTCTTCCGCCCCCTTGCAGTACGCCAGAACATGTTTCCAAGATTTTTTCTCAGCACATAAAGGGCAGATTCTCGTACCTTCTCTATCGTTTACTTTAGTCGTTTGCCACACGCCTAACTTAAACCAAGCGAGTCCCTGATTATAGAGTTTGGCATTTGTTTGAATGTAAAACTCCATCCCCTATCTAATTTTCAATTATAAATAATCTAAGAATGTACACGCTAAAAGCGAGAAAATGCGTGAAACAAATCGAGGCTCGAGGCAATAGAATTAAACTATTCTATAGAATAAAACTATTTGCACAAAAATGCATTCTGTTTTAATGTTATTATCGGCTATAACAGACCGTCAACTCGTGCAAATTCCGGCAGCGGGAAATCTTAACACCAGTGGGCGATATTTTCGTTGCAATTAAAGGGGCAGGAGATCCTTACCCAGCAGTATTGATAGAGTTGTCAAATTTTCCGAAATATTTTAACTCTTGTGACTAAGTTTTCCACTTCGTGATCTAACGTATACGGTTCTCTAATTTATCTTCATTTTGTTTATAAACTTATAAAATAAATTTTACTTTTAGATTTTCAATTGGGGCGTGTGATTTTGTTGGGAAATGTTCATTACTTGCTGAACTAGCTACGATCCATCGATATTCGACCCCATGTTTCCACGTTTATCAGTAGTTGAAAAGTCCATGGGGAAGGTGGAAATCCGTAAATTAGTTTTTTTCTCTCCCTCTCTCTAAGTGTTGAAAGAAGTTAACGATTTTGTTTATTGACGCTTTTTTTTCTGTGAAAAATTTTAGACGAAGTGATTTGGTTGGAGTTTTGTGTATATCTATTGTAGATTACAAAACTTTACTTTCAGTGATACATTCTATGTTTGGGTAATTAATCACACATTTAACACAAATGAATATATCCTCTATACTTTCCCCTCATTTTTATACTGGAACCATGTATTTCTACGGCTTCCCGATTACACACAACATTGTTCTCAATCTGCGTAAAGAATTTGAACCCAATTATCTCTTAAGATTTGGGCGTATTAACTACAATCTTCCGCAATTTTTAGCAAAAAGTGATGGAATTTCCCCAGTTTTTATCAAAATCATCTGATAACTCTTAAGTAATAGTTATAATCGAATATTTTTGTGTCAGTTTTAAGTATACACAAGTAAGTATAACTGTCGCATGGGCTTAGGGACGTACATGCTAATACCGTCCTTGTAATAACTATATACCTATCTACATACAGACCTTACATAATACGTACAAACACAATGATATACTTAAATCACACATTTTCTATCAATGTATTGTGCGCGCACATACACACACAATGACTAGAATCCTTAAACCTGAGCCGTACCTTTTCTTTCCTTTACTCACCACCTCCCGAACTCCCCTCTATAGCCATTAACCTCCATTGACAAGTTTTTGCTAGAAATATTCCCGATTTGTGTGTGTGTTTATCTGGTCAATCTTCTGTTGGGATTCAGAAATTGTGGTGATAGATGTTCATTCCTTAAAATCTCCGTTTTCTCGGCATTCTGCCAGAAAATGCCTCCAGGTATCACTTTCTCCATACAGTGAGCAAATTCTTTCCCCTAGAGCATTAATTGTTTTATTCCCTTTCTAAGCCCCTAAATTGAGCCATGCGAGACTTCTTTCTTCTCTCCCACAGATAATTCCCCCTCCCCCACACCTAATCTATTTGAGCCTGCAGGTTAAGTGATACTTTTTCTGTGCATTTAGTCTCAGTATTTTGTCTACCTAAATTTGGCAAACGCCTGTTAACTACTTTCCAACTATTGTGCGTGTTGTCCTCTCCCCTCACTCAAATATACCCTTTTCTTTGTATAAGCCCTTCCTTATTTTTATTCCTGTCCTATATAACACCCTTCCCTTGTTTGCTCCCTTAGACAAACTGCTAAGAAGAGCTTGATCCTGCCGTATTATTCTTAACCAGTATTTAATTGCTCTTGTTTTTAAACTTATACTTTCATTAAAGATACCAAACTCTTTAAGGACCCCACAATTTGCTGTACTCCTCCGTACTTGTAGCAACTGTTTTATAAACTGCGTTAGAACCTGATTAAGTTCCTCTGTGTTTTCTCATCCCCTAATTTCTAGTGTTTTTACCAAAATGTTTAATACCTTGAAAAAAAAAACGCTTAAGTATAGTTAGTATTAGATTACAATAGTAGTTCTACTTCTGAAAGAGATCTTATGGATTCTAAAGTTTGACCTGATTTATTTGTACTTTTCTTTCTGTTTGAGAAGAACTTTTTTATTTGTAGATCAGGTGATTTGGCTAAGCGTTTAATGTGTGGCAAGGTTATCACTTAAAATACGATTTAAAGAGATACTAAGTCATTCAAACTAATGAATGTCGAGCAATTGAGAGCTATAATAATAGTCCAGTTGTAAAACCTATGAATGAAGATGAACAATGTTAGTAAACAGATCGTATGACTCTGTTTTATAATTTGGCTAATAACGGAACAACTCAATCCATTTAAATATGGGGAATATGCAAAGCAGTGTATAATTGCTGCAGTAGAAGAGAACTAATATGCTGAAAGTATAAAACTTAAAAATATATAAAGTATTGCCTTCTAAACAACCATTTTGTTCGTTCAAAGGAAACGACTTTTCGCTATCTAAACGAATTCTACAATGAATATGGCGATCTATACCACTGTGAGATGCGGTAGTTAACTCGTGGTAAACTTCAGGAAACAGTTTTTGATTTAACACGTATAATAGAGGACGTGCATACTTCTTAACCTAAAAATGGAAAATATATTTTTAATCTGCTTTCCCAGCAAGTATCACGAATCATTTCAACGTCCTTAATCTTTACCTTCAAGGAAAAGGCAAATCATCTCACAGCTGACTATATCAGAGCCTTCGTACGGAAACTGTCATTGTGGAAATAACTAACTTTAATAATAATGAAACAACTTACTTTTGAAAACAAATAAAGGTTCTTAATGTCAAGAAATTAGTGAATTTAATAAATATGCCAAGATATTAGGCAAGCAGCATAATGAGTTTTATTAATTTTCCAGGAATTGGAAACTTTGAAATCCTATTTCAATATTTTTGCTACTTCTTCTTCTGTTGACTTCGATAGTGCTCTTAAAGAATTTGTAATAGAGCTTATATATGTGCAATGCGATGGTGAAGGATGCATTCCAAAAGAAGTGTGCAAGAGTATTCTCCCTCCGCATTTTCACGACTATACAGGCAAACTGCTGTTATTTTGACCATTTGTGTGAACAGTTTTTCAATAATGAAAATGTCACAGAAGCCAACATTCGGTTTCCAATTTGAAATGTCTCTTTGTGTGAATTGAAAAAGTAATTCGAGGGGAAAAAAAAAAATCGCGATGGATGAGCAAAGAATAACAAATTGATATTCTGAATACATAAACTGCTTTGTGGACTTAGATATTGTAATTTAACAAAGCGTCATATGAGTATATAATAAACTGCTCTTCAATAAAATTGTATGCCAGATAACCGGCTTTTATTTTAACACTTTAACATAAAAATATGATCGGCTTTAATTAAGTAATAAAAGTTCGTCATGCAGGTGCTGCATAATCTAAGCAAATTCCTCACCAAGTTGACTAACTTTAAAAATTAAAATTTAGTACAAATTGGGCCTTATTAATTAATGAAATGAAATACGCTGTGACATTACTGACTGGTATTAGGGGAACAAAATTAGACTTCTTGAAATCCCTAAGTATTACAAAAGATAAACACAATTTTATAAATACTATTAATAATATTAATATTTTTATTATTAAGAAAACCACAAAAATTAATGGTATACTATTAATTAAATAAATATATGACCACTGATAGACAAAGCTATACTATGTGGATATTTTAAATATTTTAAATGTAATCATGTTTATGAACAGAACTATGATATCGCCTTTACACTTACTAAAATAGAGATATAAAGTGTAGAGTTAAATTGTGTATTTAAGATGATGTTCAAATGTTTCAAGAAAGCATAAACGTTGCTATTCAGAAACAATTCTAATTTACCAAACAAATATACACAATCAATAATATACAATTTAAAGTTTCATCGAATTTCATCGGCTTTGAAATTTACTTTAAATGATATTGTATTAAAACATATAAGGCAAAGGTTTTCTGAAGGTTGTTACAAAGCGCTCTTACATACAAATATGATTCTTACAAACATATTCGATTAATAGATTAATTAGATATTAGATTAGATTAATATTTCACATTTGCTATCTTTACAACGATGCTTTTGTAAAAAAATAAATGTATATACAACGTTATAAATACATTTTATATGTTGAATTGAATTGTTCTTTTATTTTTAAACAACAGAGAGAAAAATACACGCAAGCGTGCTTTTTAATTGTCAGTTTTCAATTATGCTTGCTCCTAATGCTTCGATTTCCATGATTTTTAGAAACTATTTTTCTTATTTTATTTAAATAATATATACCTAATTTTGTTGTGAAGAAACAAATATTTGTGCCGCTAGCGGTATTTTTAAATGTTGCGTTTCAGGTAATTCCCCATTACTAATAATGTGATTTCACTGATTTTCATACACTATTTTTCTTATTTTATTTAAATGGTATGTACCGAGTTTCCTTTTAAAAAAAATTGCAGCTGCTAGAGCAATTTTTAAATCTCTCTTTAGCCCTCGCTCTATTTTCAGGTATACCCCCACTCTTACTGACGCAATTTCTCTGAATTTCGAAAACTGCTTTTATAAATTTATTTTAATGAAATAATCGAGTTTCATTGAGAAAAATTGCAGCCGCTAGAACGATTTTTGTTTTGTTAAAAAATTCGTTTTAGGTTAACCCCTACCCCCAATGGTCCAATTTTTCTGGTTAACAAAATCGATGTTGATTAATGTTTATGTGCCGACTTTGTTCGGGAAAAAACAAAAATTGCGACCGCGGGAGCGTTAACACACACTATTAATATATACTTTTTTCCATTGTCATTTTCGTAACCTAGTGGTTAGAATCGATGGAAATTTGAAGAAAATTTTCAAAAATCGTTTCATGGGTACAACCGCAATAATTACATTCCTTCGGAATTCGCTAAAACCCGTCTATTGTTGAGCATGGAATCATTTGACCTCTAGCGAAACTTAACAAGAACGCATCGCGAGAATATGAGCTGTCCGCTAGACGTTCAGTGGCCGGCAGAGCAGATAGCAGTGACATTGAGTTCAGGCTGGGCTAAAATGCAAAATAATTCGTAGGGGCTTCAAACACAGAAATTTGTTAAAAAAAAAAAAAAAAAAAAAAAAAAGTATACTCGCCATGGTGTGGAAGTGTCACAACCTCGCTTTTAGATTATTGTTTGGAGATTAGACACTGGGCGCGTGCTCCTGGTTTTAATCTCTAAAAATGCCGAACACCTTAAGTTAAAATATACATAAGGGACGAGGAGCGCAAATAATACAATGAACTGATAATTGAGTTGACTGCAGTCTTCTATATTCTGCACTATCATTCCTATTATAATTTCAAATGCTACCTATAGGACACTGTTGCGATGGTCAGGGAAAGGAGTTGTACCCTTGATTCGTCCAGGTCTCTCAATAGACTGACGCTTTTTTTTTTTTTTTTTTTTTTTTTTTACCAAAATCTGCAAACATGCACATATACGCATGCGCCGAGCTTGGCTTTTTCTGTTTCACATACGCCGGGCGAGCGTTAAATTATTCCGCAATTGACTTCAAGAATACTTTACTGTTACAATAATCGCTTCCATAATGTTTTATCAGAGCATATTATTGTCCCATTATTAATGCACAATTTCCATTATTAAATGCCAAAAGATCTACAAAAGAGTCACTAGTGATTATTAGCGCTAACACTAAATCATGTCCACAAAAAATAGATAGGGTTCCACAAGCAGCTTAAACTGTCAGCCACATAATTTCAATTCTAAATTATAAAAGTTGTTATTCATTAATTGGATCATGAGAAACCAGCCTTCATGTAGAGTGTCTGCAGACATATGTGTAAATAAGTTATTTAAAATAACCAGTGGATATGCAGGCCCCATCATATTCCCGGACTAGGTGCAGTATTTTTCTCTGCAAGGTTTAGTGTGGCAATACTACACCGACTACTTTATTAAAATATAGTTGCTTACTCTTAGAGCGATACGCAGCCATAATATTTCACAACTGTGACGTACAGTAGTGAAAGCAGTAACAGAAGTCTAGCTGAATAGTGCAAATTTCGGAATCTTCTAGATTTGAATGTTATCTAAAGAGCTTTCTAGGAATATTAACCTGCCATGTTATCCGATCTTGCACAAAGCATGTGGAGAAACCAAAGTAATCAGCAGTGCTGGGATAATATCGTAGAGTACCCTCACTCCAGCGACTCACTTTGGTAACAAAGCACATGCGCCCAACAGAGTAATCACGCCCTCAGGACTTGTTAATGGTTGATTGTAGTAATATTTGGCGAATGCAACATCTGCCTGATATTCGTTGTTTATTTTACATTAGTACACATATAAACAAAGTGTTTTCGGACATATGCGTTTAAAATGAGCAGTGCCAGCATCAGTAGATAGGGTGTGGCGTGAGTGCTTTTTCATTTCCTAAGATTGGTTTGAGGATTGGAATGATAGAGCATGTACTTTAATGCTTTATTATTTAATATTCCGAAATATTCTTGCTTTAGTATTCCTAGGGTATTTGTAATGCTCTTAAAGGAAAGATTATTAGAAAACTATCATACACAATGAGTTCAGGGTCCTATACCACAAACGTATGGTCTAATTCACACAAGTGCATTAGTAAAAGTCTTCGTAAAGCATGGTTCTTGTAACTTTCTGTTCCACGAAAGAAGTACAACACTTGTAAAGTATTAGTAAAAAATTACAAGTGACGCCATACAAGAGGAAGGTGGAGGAACATCTGTTCGCCATACGTCGCTCTAACTTCAATTAGGTTTGTCCATTTCTTAAGAAGTTTTAATGTACAGAGCGTATTATTGTCATCTCCGCAATTGGGTCTTGCATTTTTTCTGAGATATAATGATAATTTAAACACATCACTATGTATTTATCGACTTTCAAGCATAATAATCGACTTTGAGACAACAGTCCCTTGCGGTTAGGAGCATCAATTTCAGTCGTCCAGAGATGGCAGAAGAATCGAGCTTCCCGATTTCCTTTGGTAATTTATTTTATTAGTTCGTTTGATCATTTATATTTATTTGTTTATTTATATACCTTGACACGTCCTCATTATAAGTCAAATAACTGGGAAATTTGTTTCAAAATGGATCATTTTAAAAGAGAATGAAGAATGAAAATTAATTATTTTCGTGACATGTAGCAAGAACTTTAAAAATACTGCTTTGAAATATGTATTTGAAACAGGAAACACCTTTATCAGTCATTGCACTTAACCTAATTTATCACTGTACACAAATATTTATTTATTCTTCATACATATTCCTACTGACCATTATCACAAATTTTGCTAATACTTAGCACATTTAGGTCAACTGATTTCCAAATTAATTAAAAAGATAAATTTTGTGCTAGTGTTTGAGGCTACCAATATTCCTGCACTTGTAGAGAAAGTTATACAAATTACTTGTGCGCTAGTAATATTAATACTTTTGTGGAACACAACAACGAAAAATCACTTGTACGTTTGTAAGTATGAAGTTCTAAAGCACAAGTGTAGCAGAAACCTTTGTGAGGCAGAATTTTTACTGATAACTACAAGTTACAAGTCCATACATTTGTAATGTATTAGACCACATTTTTGTGGAACAGGGCCCAGGAGATCCCACTTTCCCTATTTCGTACACTATATTGAAGATTTAACTTTTAAGAACCCATTTTTGTTTTCAAAGTTAAAGTTTCCAGTACGCCTGCTGAAAAACATTTTGATACGATTAAAGCTAGGATTTTTATGAGATGTCATATTTTTATTATGCCCTATTTTTTCCGCCTAAGCTCAATTAAGCATGTTTCTAACTTTTATAAACAGAAGCACGTTTTTATTGGTCACACAAATGCATATTTGATTATATTTTGACTTTAAGTTATATTTTGACCGAAATGTACTATAAAGTCATATTTTCTGTTATACGAAAGGTTATTTTTCTATATATCATGAACTATTAAAACGCTATCATTATCATAGTGTCTTCGCCTCAAACATCAATTAGTATTTCTTTCTTTTTTTCCTAAAATTTTTTTCCTTGCGACTTATATCAAGGTATAACAAGGTTGGTATAGTAACATTGTGCTGTCTGTCAAAAGAACGAGGAAATTTGCTTAACGCACGTATTTACTACTGAGGCATCACAGGCGGTGGACACTGGTGATATAGGAGATGAAATGATAAACTGAGAAAGGATTTTTTAACTTTTTTAAGGAAGCAAGCGTTCCAGGCCTAAGTTTAGGGTACGTCCCTGGCATTTGCCATTTATGAGGACTGGAGAAAACCTGGAAAAAATCTCAGTCAGGGAGGACGGTTCTGTTGGGAATCGAAAACCAGACCAGCATCTTGACGACCTCGGTCACCTATGGCGGTAAAAGAAGGATGAAAATATTCTTTACCTTGTAGAGTACAGCCCTGGGTCACTGCGAGATGAAAGGAAGAAATGGCTAAGTACCTAACCTGTCACTTGCTCTCTGGTTTTCTTTTAGAAATGTTGAGAGGGATTACAAAAAAATATTCTATTGCCCTTTCCCAATTTCTCTTCTGCCCTTTGGTCTCTTCTGCTCTTACTTATCTCCACGTTGAATCTCAGATACATGAAACCATCATCTCTTTCACTCTGTTTACTCTTATCCCGATAGAAAAGCTTTTTTCTTTCTGAAAAATGAATACAGTTCAACCAAATGTTCTGTTTCCTCCTCCAGTATACTTTGGTCTCTTGTAGTGGACTTTATTAGCAGTCCACAATGCCCAAGGTTAAATGCTATGATAGAGCGATATTATGTGATTTTTACAGGGAAAAAATTTAGTACTGACGGTGATATTTTATTTTGTAAAATGTGGCAGAGACGCGTTTTACTATGCAACAATCCTGCAATACCAACAAACACAAAAGGTGTGCAAATGCGAAAGTTGTCGCAAAAACACACGATTGTTGTTTTGAGAAACCACACACGAGCTATTTTACATCAAGCAGTGCAACGGGTTTTTAAAACAGTTGTTTGAAATGGTGGTCTCATCAAACATTCCATTAAATAAAGACCCCCCTAAATCGCGAAAGTTTTAATATATAATTAAAAAGAAATGCACAACACTAGAGTGCATATATAATTGCTGGAAGAAAGTAATAGCAACAAATTCATAAGTAGCAGACCATTTTTGGTTTTAGAACGTGGAGACTTTCAATTTCCTGCACATTTATCACACTGTCACACTTCTGGAACATACTGGAATTCAGCTGAGCCGTATTTTGTTGATGTTTTAGAAGAGCGCCCTACTGCAACACTGCAATGTGACTTGTTCCGACTCCGTGTGAAAGATGGCATCAACTTTAGTTTGTGGCACTTCTAACATACCCGCAATGAAAAATGAGCGTATTACTCACTACAGTATGTGTGAGGGAATACCACACATTTAATTGCCGCGTTTATGCTCAATGTAGGCACGAGATTGTTTCTCATCCATATCCTGATTATGTGGGTGAACAGCCAGACACGTCACCGTTAAACAGAGTCTATAAGAATTGTTCATCATCGCCTATCTCATCAAGCAACTCTACAGAAAAATAAAATATTTTGAGCTTACCCTTTGGGCGGATTGCCAGTATTGCGGTTTACAAATAGCAACATGGAAAGTTTTCTTCAAAACTTTGTGAATTATGGTCTTCTGGCTTTTGACCGATTTCTGTACACTGCTTAAGTAACTCTCTTTTGCAGTTTCAAAGTTCCGGCACTACTGACACGGATGACCAAGTTCGCTAAGGCACAGAAAGATTCATTAATGGGAGGTCTGCGGTTCGATTCCTGCCACGATATCCTTCCTTATTAAGGTTTCTTGCAGGTTTTCCACAGTTCACATCAATGAATATTGCTGGATAAACTTAATACTAGAACGCCCTCTTGAAAAAAAAAAAATCCCATACACCGTCAGTTTCCACCACCTGCGATTCCTCAGTAGTGGAAACAGAGCTAACCACTGCAAAATTACATTATGTACCCAACAAGGAGTCCGTGCTGGCGATCATACAGGAATTTATTTTCATGTGCACGTTCTTCATTAAGCTCTGGAAGATATTCACGAAAAATTAAAATTCCTTTAATCTATAGATATAATACCCTCCTCTGAACTGTTAATAACTAAGTATCCCAGTTTGCGTCATCGTTCACATGACCTTCAAAATATTTTAAGATGTTCAACACTGTACGTACCGTGTGGTTATTGTTTTGTTTGGATACTGTGAGAGTTAAAATGTCATTAGGACTTTACGGACCACTGTATTTCAATGAGATTCTCCTTCACATTAGTTGTAATTTCAGCTGGTTGAACCCAACTGTCTCAAAATGAATGTAGTGCTTTATTATGAATGGTGTAACCGCTTTTGAGTTTTTCCAGAACATATAAAATGTTTTTGTTTAAATATAGTTTTTTTATAATATCGCACCCTCTGGAAGATCCTAGATGGCTCAGATTGAACATAACCTTAATGATATTTACATAGGCAATATTTTCTGTCACTCTCCACCACATATTTCTATTTTGATTTAATTTTGTATCGCATTTTCTACTTTAGAGTAAAATGTTGGTAGTTTATGACTTTAAAAGGATATTTTTTTCCGAGTGGTTTTAAATATGGTAGTAGAGTGTTGCTAAAATGTCATGCCAAAGTAGGTCGCACCTTCAACGAGTTTGTACTAGAACACGACTAGAAATCAACTAAGACTAAAAGATGCACTTTTTCATATTTATAGATGTTTTATTTATTAATACTAGGCTAATTGAAGTTATTAAAGCTAAAAATGATCACTCAGATATTTACAAATAATTGGGATGATCATTCTTGGAGAAATATAACTGTCAAAGAATTATGCAACTTAAATGAATAATAAAATACTTTTAAAAAGAGTAACATCTGTTAGCTACTTTTGGAATTCTTCAAAAACTGTCGCTTGTGATTAGCAAGTCATATCACAACATCAGATTATCTTAAAGTTGTGATCAGCAGAGTTTTCAGATTTTTTTTCATTCAGACGCTTTTACGCAAAAGACACCTGAAAATTCAACTGAGATCCATTCAAACTGCATAGCTCCATATTTAAGTCCTTTAATTTTATTCACGCGATATAATACAGACAAGTGTATCATAAAATGTGGGCACATTATGTGGATATTTATGAAATAGTATTCAACAAAGATTTCATATATGTATGGAAGTAATGTGGTACCTTCAGATCCATAGTAAAGATATCTGTTTAAAAATTATTCCAAGAGAAAGTTTATATGCTATAAAAGAAATACCAGATTATCGTAAATGTGTTTTCCAGTTCATCCAACTATGTAATTGTCCATTAAAAACATTTCCTATTATGCGCACACCTTTTACAGTTGTAATGCGGGTTTTCACTGACTGAAAAAATAAACGTTGTACAAATTGTATACATATAGGGGTGAGTCTTCTCATCCTGCAGGTTGATAACTAGGCAAACCTGTATTTTACAGTCTATGGGAAATGCAGGTGCTCTCAACTTACCCGCATTCACCAGACTGCCCTATAAGGGAGTTTACCTTTGATTACTGTGTACAAATTGTTCCAGAATGACTCCTATTTTTTGCATTTCTTTTATATGTAAAACTATCTACAAAGGATAAAATATCATTCAAAGTCTATTGTTTGTCATTTCATATTAATGTAAAGCTATTCGCATTTACTTATTATGTTCAATAAAGCGGATTTTTATAGTAATTTGTGATTTAATTGAAATCCACACAATTAAGATTTTTTCATTAACAAATGTCACAGAATAAGCACTAACTCTCTCCTCTGTGCCAGGAAAAAAAAAAAAAGAAGGTATGCTTTCATAGACCAGTATTTCCCGAGTCTTCACTGCTAAAACCAGAGCGCGCACAGTGCAACAGGAATCAGGATCGAGCCGAGAGGCACTTCATCAATTAGACCGAAATCGATATGAAACAGGAAACAGTGTTTAAGGGAGTCCGTTAAAATGTAAGGATTGTGTAACTTCCCAACCCGCAGGATGAAAAGACTCACTCGGTAAGAGTAATAGATGAAGAAGTTAAAAATACACGAAAGAAAACTTGTTTTTATGTAAGAGGTCCTCCATGTTACAGATGCTGTAAACACCGTTGTTCTATCTCGTAGGGCCACAGACAAATTAAGGAAATTGCAAACTACATACAAGGGTATTAATGATAAAATCACTTCTCTATTTTTTGCCAATATGAATGCACAGATACAAAGAACTAGCTACATTTATGGGGACAAGAATTGATTACATGTCACTATCTATTTAGAATAGTTTTTTGACCGTGACACAGTTCAAGGTAAATATATTTGTGGAATTTGTTTATAAATTTAATTTAGACTGAAGTACCCAAATCTGTTAGTACAAATATCTACCATTATAATGAGTAATTATTTAAGGGAATGGAGTTACTCGGCTAACACATTTTATAGCTTTCTTTTAACCCATCTTGAGGAAATGAATCTTCAGTTCCAAGCAAAGTTCACCTCTTGATTACATAATTGATTCGGTAAAGCTAAATTGAATTTACTGGCACATCATCAGTTCGTAAACAATATCTTCTTCTTCTTCTTCTTCTTCTTCTTCTTCTTCTTCTTCTTCTTCTTCTGCACTACAAGATCTTGGGGCATGACCTACCGCAGCGATCTTTCTCCTTACCAGGCTAAATGGACTCCGTTCCAGACCTCCTTAACTTAAATATTCCTAAACATGTTCCGGGAATTGAACCCAGATCCTATAAGAAATTCTTTAGGTCCTGTAATAACAGTTATAAGTACAGAATTCAATATTACAGATTTTCAGAGAACAAACTCAAGGAAATATGCCTGTTCACGTTTGATGTCTAAAACACCAGAGCCATTGCAACTAGAACTGATGCAAAAAAAAAAAAAAAAAATATATATATATATATATATATATATACATAAGTGTTCACGAAAAATTAAACTCAAAATATTAAGCCCATGCCAGAAAAGAAATTTCCAACTGTGCACACACACTTAAAGGGCGAATTGTCTCAATATATTGTCAGCAGTTTTTACCCCAAAGTAGAAAATAACTCAAATATTTCCAGGTCTAAGATCACCGATATGCATTTAATTTCAGCATTAAGATGTATTTCCTGTACGTTAGAGCAAATTATAAAAAAGAAAGAAAATTAATACTACAGATGAATGAAGAAAGATTTTGAATGGTCTCTTCCAAAATAATCAAATTCAATTTACATGGAGAAAAATACGTTCCCAGAATATGAGAACATTTTATGAACCAACAGTTCCAGAGAAGAGAGAGAACGACACAATTTCGTTTCAGTTTGAACTCATATACAGTTTTTACGTGTTTTAAAGTTAGAACTCAATTCTTCACATTTTCTTTTTAAACGAAGCAATTACTACATTGACTGCCGAAGTTGAGGACTACAAACGCTCCGACACTGGGAGATCCCCCCCTCCCCATTAGGGAGCTTTCTTACCAGAGAAAACTTTACAATCAGCAAGCCACCATCACACGGCACCATCCCACCTCGCCGTGGCACTTTCGACCCTGTAACAGAACTAACGAAATGAAAGTGTGTGAAATGATAGATTAGAAAAATCGTGGAAATAAAGTTCCATCCCTGCGTTTGTCTAAGCGACCAAGGGAAGTCCAAAGTCACAATGGTCAGCCCCAAGGAATTTGAACCTAGGACCTCCCGAATGCGAACTACCCCGCACTGTTTTCACCCAACTAAAGTTTTTAACTGGCATGTTCTTTTTATTTTATGTCCCGCGAGAATATTGTTCTGTTTTTAACGTCATTATGTACATGTATATTGTGGTTAACAATAATAATGTACTCGTAGATAAGTTCGATCTCAAAAGCTCAGATACTTTGAAAACAATTCGTAACTGGCGGGAGATTAATACGTTTAACAAAACTATCTTTTATAACAAGATTTATATGCTGCTAGTTCTTTGCCATTTTTAACGTTTTAATAATGTAGAGCAACTTTTTTCACTCTGATTACAGAAGCCAGAGTTTACGGCTCTTTAGAATTCACACTCGCACAGTGGTCGTATTTGTCTTATTGGTCTCCAAGCCAGTCCGCCAGAGAACATCCATGGTGATGGCACAAATTTATTCACGGCGGCATGCCTCATGTCAGCTTGTTCTCAACAGGATCGTCGTTGAATTTTATGAACCCCTGGAGACTCGTGCACTCCATCTTCGCCAGAAGGGACCTAACTCTATATATCTGGAATGAAAACGGAGATGTTCTATTCAAGTAGACGCAAGAATATGGCCATTCAGAATACAAATGGGACTATCGCTTATTTCAAACATTGTCATAAATCGATTTGAAGGTGCCATACTAAGTTTAATCAAATACAATGTTATTAATCCCTATGGAAAAAAGCACACAATATACAAGCCAGATATGTACAACGTGAATAATTTGATTTAGAAGTATTGAGTACTCCATATTATCAAAGATACTTTTTCATCCTGCTATTAAAATTAAATAGCTTGAAATATGTTAGCATAAAATACAGATTTTTACCAATTTTTAACTAAATTTCAAATACATCTACTGCTTGAATACTAAGCTTATGTGAGAGATGTTAATTGCTATGGATAATGCATAATGCTGGAAAGTGAGAACAAATATCGAATTGTACTGTCCCAGAACAGGAAGGTCTTACAGGAACTTCATTGAATCAGTATGTATCGCAAGCACGTTTCATGTATCTACACATAAAGTTATTTCACATTAGCCGTGTGTAGAACATAACTTGAAAAATGGGGTTACGGCCGGGTTTCAAACCACAGATCTCCAGCCTGCACTGGCGCTCTAACCAATTGTGCTACCATATCCTCTTCCAAGCACGGAACCACGAACTTTTCGCATCTGATTACAGAGCCTTCATTTGGACGCTGGCATGCTTAACGGGGATTTGCTGCCCTGTTTCTTACCGGTTCTGTTTACCCTCTACTTTCCCGCCTCTCCCTATGCTAACGCGAAGTCTTCGTGCTGTACAGGAGTCGAACGTGTGAGACCATGTGTTCCAAGTTATAGTGTGTTAGTTCTGTTATAATACCAAAAAGACCGTACATTTTAGCACACAATTGTAAATACTGTGCTGCCTAGTAAACCTGGATAGTGCAGATTGTACTTCCATCCAAAATGGGCATATAATTGCTGCTTTAGCAGTGACGCACTCTAACCATTCTCGCTGTCACTAATTTCACGCAATATGAGTACCCACAAATCAATCATTTGCTTCATCCTATATTAAGGATGAAAAAGATATTTATACTGAAACATATCATTTAAACAAAAAAATGTCTGGCCTGTTATTACATATTACTAAATATAAACACAAATTCTTAATTCATAATAATGCAACTAACCAAGGAAATGAGTATTTTCATTTTATAGAGACGCATTAAAGCAAATATCAATGTTTCTACAGGGTGACCCAATGGAATATGACGGTTTTAAGAATCTTCTTGTGGGATACTCGTATAAAATTAAATAAAAATACTTTGCAAGGAAAAAGTAGCAAATGAAATGTATTAATCAAATCTTAATTTTTAAAAATCACATTTTTAAGTGGGCTCCATGGCAACGAACACATTCGTATAATCGATTCTGGAAGCTCACCATAACTCGCTGCAATACAACATGATCAATGTTCCTAATTTCACATGTTATGTTTTCTTTGAATTGCTTGATGATCGTGACCTGATACAGTGCACTTTACTTTTCAAGTATCGCCCTAAAAAGTAGTCTGATCTGGAGATCGCGCTCGTCAGGCAACATCAGCAAATGGAGAAATTATGGTTCCAGGATCCGCAAGGTGTTCATTGTTTCATGAGCGGTGTGAGCTGTGGCGCCATCCTGCTAGAACCAAAACTCAGTTTCATCATCATCATCCATCTGAAAGTCCAGTATTACCAATATTTCTGGCACATTAAATTCTATCCTAAATCCTCTCTGAACGTAATTGAGCAGATTCAAGACATTTTAACAGCGAATACAATTTACAACCGTTCAATTATCCATACTGTTGTTTACTAAACGGACAATGAATTTCGCGTTTGGAAGGTTACATAACAACCAACAACATAACTGTAACGGAAAATCGCTAGAAACGGCAGCGCTCTGAAAACGGTAATATTCCATTCGGTCGCTTGTGATTTTAAAAAATAACTTCAGTTTAATAAATTGCATTGTGGACTTGTTCCTTGAAAAAGTACACTAATTTAATTGTATACGAGTATCCTACAAGAAGGTTCTGAAAACCGTCATATTACTTTGAGTCACTCCTGTATAAACGAACTGCATCTTTATTTCATTTTCGTAGAAACTGGCAAATATTTACACAATGGTGAGTATTATATAAATTTCCAGCGTGTTATTGAAAGTAGCATAATAGAATAAGTAGATCGATGGCTTCCTTCTTGGTCTAATATTTGGCGTTGCTGACTGCTGACCGAGAGTGATTTTGGTGTTGTAGAAGTTTTCGATCAAAGAAAAAAGGATAAGAGCACATCATTTAGAATTTAAAGATCGTTATTTAAAATTCGTATGTCTTTTGTAACTGGCTTGTGTATTCCACGGAAGGTATTCCCCTCTTGAGCATATTTATATGTTCATCCGTACATTTCTTCCCATACTGTCGTTTCTTTTCTTTCTCCCCCCCCCCCCCTCCTCCGAATATTTGTTTCTGTTTTTCTTTTCCGCGAACGCCATTTTTCTTGCCTAAGTGACAATAAGAGTTCAGTAAATTATTGGTTAAGAGTTTTACGCAGTGAATTACAAAACAAACTACATAGGATAACATTAAATTAGCTTTTATTTCTTTATTTCAACAGAATCATTTATTTTCCCCTCTTCGTGTAACGGGCGCTGTTCTCCTCGAGCATTCTTAACTTCATCGCAGTGATAGCCAAAGAGTATGGTACTTAAATTAGACAGTGCATAGTGTAATGCTATAGGGTTTGAAATTAATGTCTAATCACGCATGTCCACTGACCATGGTTCCTATGAACCTTTATTTGCATTATCACAGACGAATAAATGACATTTTCAATGACATTATATTGAAAATTAAGACATATTATTATTATTATTATTATTATTATTATTATTATTATTATTATTAAGAGGCCAATAAACCGCCACGGGTGGCCAAGGTCGTTAAGGCGTGAACTCGTGAGCTGGGGTTCGATTCCTGCCAGGACCGTCCTCCCTGGCTTGAAGTTTTTTCCAGGTTTTCCTCAGTCCTCATATATTGCAAATGCCGGGGAGGTGCTCTAAAACTTAGGCCTGGAACGTTTCCTTCCTTAAAGAAATCCTTTCCTAATATATCATCAGTGTGCACCGCCTGTAGTGCCTCAGTAGTTAAAACGGGTGTTAAACACTATTAATAAAAGTAAATGCATGCTTTTTAATACTTAGATATTCCAAATAATGTCCCTATCTGCCAACATAGATTGTTCATATTCTTGGTAATTGAGTGACCGCATATAAGGACTGGTTTTAGAAATACATTCAATAAAATAAATAAAAAAAAACAATAACAATGTGTGATGAAATTAGGAGTAAAAATAACTATACATTGTGCCAGCCAGAGACTTGGGTTGGTCCAAATGATATAATAGATATTAAGAACTTTAATTTTAATTTTTTAATAATAGTAGTGGAGTTAGCAAGCTTAGGAGAAGAGGTTAGAAGATTATTCATTAAGAAAAAAGAGGGAAGGGATGTTAAGGAAGTTTATATACATATGGAGGGAACGCTCTGCTGTTATTTAGTTACAGCTTTAATTATAAATATCTATAAAGCACCAACTGTAAAGTAAATTTTACATCTACTATGTTAATTTTGTGATTTTGTGAGAAATGTATGTGTTTTACTGCAATGGAATTCCCATATACTCCATAACTGCTTTTGATGGAGTTAGAACCGTAGGAAAAGGAGTGACGATATATGCGTACTCTTAATACAGATATGCATGTGTGTGTTTGTGTGAGAAGAGTACAGAGAAAAACGCTGGTGGGTCATATTTTAGTAATTTTACGGGAAACAAAATTTAAAGTTTAGCACCCACAAAATTTTATTTTCTTTGATTAATTTTTTTTTTCTGCTTTAAAACGTTAAAAAATAATTTCTGAAACTACATAAACAGTTTTAAGGTTAAGTAATGCACTTGATATTTTAGAGTCCATACAAATTTTACAAAGGAAAACCCTAAGTCCTATTAATCCGCGTAAACTCTTATACTAATTATTCTATAGCAATACAAAAAATTATACTTTTATTATATATATTCCCATGAATTTTAGAGTCTAAATGAATGGAATTATGTTAGGTTCATTATGCATATTTATTCACCAGAAAATAATTAAAACTGGTTTCAAAATAAATACACTCTCAGCAATATTGCCAACAATGCAGTTAACCACAACAATGACTATAGAAACAAACACAAGAAATTTTTCATTATTTTCCTATAGTGTAGGAAACTATAAGACATTTTATTTGGTTCTATGAACTTATCAGATTATTTCCCAGTTTCCCTAAAGCTGGTTTAACATCGGTAACTTTTTGCATTGAACTTCCGAAGATGTTCTGGTCGGTATGGAACAAATTCCTTCATGTTCCTTCATGAATGGATTCTGTAAATGTATAGGGCAAAATCCCGTACTTCGCTAGATGAGCGAAAACAATTCTTGTTCTGCAGGCTGATCATTTTTTTTATTTTGTTTATTTACCGACGCTCTTTAACATCTCAGGTCATCAGCGTCCCATTCAAATCAGGGCGTGAAACGGCCGACAAATTTTACTCAGAGGCCTCTTCTTTCAGGCTTGAGAGGTTCTTTATCGTGCCGTAAATGTACGACACGGGATCCACGGCTTTATTTCCCTTCCGAAGGAAGCCATACCCTCGAAAAAATACATCGGTCCTGGCCGGGATCGAACCCGCGATCTTGGGTTTAGAAGACAAGTATAGTTACCACTACACCACCAGAACTGACAACCTGATCATGCGGACATCGACTCAATTAACGGCATTCTTTTTTTTTAACCACAAACATGGAGTGGTCAATTACAAAAATATTAGTTTAACAGATTAAATGGAAGAGAGAAAATATATTTGAGATCCTCAAAATAAAATTTTCAGAGACAGGTATGCCTGCAAAGATTCTGTGCGTGAAATTGCTTCTGTCCTCAAAGTTGAGGTTAGAGAAGTGGAAAAAAGATACACAACTTAAAATCCCTGCACAACAAGGACGAAAATAAATAAGTAAAAAACTTCAGGATCAGACAGGAACGAGACATCTGAATTCCTTTTCAGCAAAAAAGTATTGTCCATCAACTGCGTTTTGCTTTTTTTCCCCTCCCATTTTCTTCAATAATAACAGCACAAGCAGCAGCTGCACAGAGCAAGAAAATTTCGTCCATGTTGAAAGTGCCTTGCAATAATGTCCTATACAAATGTTCCAAATGTAAACACTTCATTTGTTTTGTATGATACAAAATGTCTTATACAGCTCTACATAAATATTTCCCGAGGTGAGCCCATCTTTAGACTTATCAGATTGTCTCCTGTATGCCTTTTTAAACATTCAAATTTCTGGAATAATCCGCTTTTTATTCTGTACACTTGGACTAATGAGATATTTTCACTGTATTCTTCACATAAATACGTACGTTTATAGGCAACTAATAAAATAGACTTAAACAATGAATAGAACAAATAAGTATGATTAAATTAAATATTAACAAAATGTAAAACTGCTGAGAGTACCATATAAAGGATCGAAGGAGGGCAAATGCTCCGAGGTCTAAAGCTCTATTTTTGTTGCACCAAGAAACGCCAAATGTGCGTTAGGAAGTGGATGAATACAGGAAGCGGTCTCAGCTCCAGAGACAAGAGCGTCACCCATAAAATGACTTCAGACGTTGTTTTTCTTAACTAGCCTCAGTAACTCGCTTCTTCCAGCCCGTGTGCTGTGTCGGGACCGATTTCATACAGGCCACCAGCTTCAAAGTTACAACTTCGGTCTCTATGCGTTCGAAGGCAAGCCATAGGGAGCGGTAATGATGGAGCGCAATAAACATCGCTAGTCTCTAGCCACAAGTGCTTCCCTGCAGGGCTCTGTTTTACTGTAATAGGGTGCAAGGAAGAGAACTGCAACAATTTGGTAGATGACGCGCTTGTGAAACATATTCAGTTTTAGGTTCCTTCGGGTTAATTTTGAGCCGTTCTTGTACTTATCCTGTTTTCCGCGATCGATAAGTGAAGTTTTATTCATTCTTTTTTTCTTCTCCCTTGCTTTATCTATGCTATTCCTCATACACAGTCTGGTTCTCAGCTTCCCGGTCTATTGGTTGCAACACATCGTGTAATAGCATATTTAAGGGTTTCCGGTTGTGCAACCTAGGCCGTTCACCAGACGTTACTTCTCTTCTCGTCTGTTAAGATGCAGAAAGAAACTCCAGAGATTGCGGGCTTTTTCAGCCTTATAATTAGAAATGATTGATGGATCTTCTTCACTATGTCTACCCAGTGACCCTAGATATGATGTAGTATCAAAGGTTTTAATTGTAAAAGTATTATGTAACTATCAGTTGGTTATATGACGGAACTGGATTGGAGTGTTCATGTAATTTAACTTATAAGTAAAATAAGTGAAGTAATATTCAAATAGAGTGTTCTTAAAGAATCCCTATAGATTGAATACTTAATTATGGTACATTATGCACATATTTACAGCCATTTAAGTTACGGAACCCTTCTGTAGGGCCACAAAGTTTCTGTTTCTACATTATTCATTTTACAAAAAAGATCTGTAGGAGTTATTTGCGGTGTTGCATCATGAACTCGCTGTAGACAGCTTTTCGTAGATCTGGGAATACTTACTTTGTTCAATGTTTATTTTCGACCCTTTTTGTATATAAAAGGAAAGTCACACATAATTCCTATTTGTTCTCGCCAGTATTACTCTCCAACTCATACTAGATTGAATATATGTTTTAATAAGCTGAAATATATTACAGCAATGAAAAATGTTGTATATTTATTTCTCTTTATAATCTGTTCAATTTCTTATCAAGATGATTAGAAATTTACCTTCGTCTACATTCAAAAGAACTCGACTATGTTGCAAAATGCTCTCTATAGTATTGACGACTTTTTAATATTTTGACAATATCTTTTTCATTTTAATTTTAATCTGGTCATGTATTTTTGATTTGTTAGCCTATACAAATGTATGGTAATGATGCAAATAAATATTCAGTATTTTTGACAGTTGAATGGGTCAAATGTTTCAAGATTCATTATGCAACTTTTGTGATTTAAAGTTTGCATTTAAATGTTTTAATCGTGTTGTATATATTCAATGTATTACGTATGTTTTACATTTTTTCTTATGTGCGCTAAACTAATACGCTGATTTCAAACTTTCTTTTGATATCATTTTTGTCGCACGTGCTATGTATATAATTTTGTTGTTTAGCAAATTACAGTTATATGTTATTATTGGACCTTGTGTATGTTTATTAATATTTTCCCATACTGCTGAGTGATGTTTACATGGCCATATTCTGGAGTACCTCCAGTACCTTACTAAAGCAAGAGCTTGCCGACATTAAGGGCAGAATATCGCTTTCAGATTACTGAGATCTTGTGCAACTTCTTCAGTTTTTCTTGAATGTATAAATGTGTTTTGGCTACAGTACATATTTATAGAGCACAATGATTTTTTTGCAGTTAGCTTCTAAAATTAATTTTTAAGCAATTTTGATAATCGTTTCATTTTTTTTCTTTCCTTGTTTCATATTTAACTAGCAAACAACAACAAGATATTAAAATCTAGTAAAAAGAGAAACTGAACACTGCTAAATACGTCTTCCCTCAAATGTGAGCAAGCAATCGATACTCGATAAATTTAAAAATCTGAAACACAGTTTTAATATTTTACTACAAAACCCCAAATACATTTAAAGTCTTGTAAAGAATGCATTGCACTAATAGGGGTACGAAGTATTGTCAGGGTTCGCAGAACGATTTGCTCTATAGACTGGCAACAATTCTGAATCTCCAGATTGATTACAGGGCTGTTTTAGATCGTTCATTATCCCCTCTCAGCTTACTGTATAATCCGTGAATTGATGTTCCAACCCACCCTAATGCCCTGATTTCAGGAGAAGCTCGCTGTTTCTCTATTAATGTCAGATTGGTACTTCACCTTCCGCTCAACTAACCCTTACTGACATGGGCGGCCAAGGTCGTTAAGGCACGGGCTCCTGAACAGGAAATCTAGGGTTCGATTCCCTGACTGAAGTATCTCCAGGTTTTAAATGGAAATTTCCGGGGAGGTACTCTAAAATTAGTTTTTAAGGCCTCCGTACTATCACGAATATGGTAGGAGAGGAGAGATGAAAACAAGCATAGCAGTAGAATATAATTTTAATGAACCGTTTCAGCATGTGGGAAATAAATGCAAGCATGCATATTATGAGAACGCTAATTTAATAAAAATGAAATTCATGTTTCGTAAAGGATTTAATTTTCAGAAACCCTTCAAAACATAACATTTTTTACTTCTGTTCGTCGAAACAGAGAATAAGGCTCCTGGCTAAGACACAGACTTAATTTTTCTTTGCCTTTCAATCGCATCTTTGTCCTTGCGACATTTTTATAACATCGTTAACTAAATATAATTAACAAATAACTAATATAGCAACATTAAATTGTTTTATCCTATTAATAATTAATAAAACACTGTGCGACCGCATCCTTCCAGGCTGATCTCCAAGTTTAGACAGTCCGTTCTTTAAATTATATACATTACGTTTATGGAACAGCATGGGAATGCAACGCCTAAGGGTTGGGTTAAAGCAGTTGCTGATTTAAATACCGCCAGTACCTGAGTACTATAAATATTTCGTGTATGTATGTATGTATGTATGTATGTCTGTATGTCTGTATATACATATATATCTAGAAAATTATTTCCACTGATTCACTGTCATTGCATAATTACTTTATTCAGCATTACGAATTACGAACAAATAAAGGAAACTATACTTGATAGAGGTACACGAGTAGAGGAGAAAACTAACATACGTATATTATTGACTATGCATTGATTGAATATTAGTTTTGTGTTTGTTCGGTGGAGGAACTATTAAAGAAAATTAAAAGAAAGAGGAACAAAATAACTTTAGTCCAGAACGATCAACAATAGGAATATATTCATTTTTAAACAGTTATTTGAAAAAACGGAAAACCTTGATACCTTGCATTTATAGAATTTTCTACAGAGTAAATAGAATGAAATTGTGGCCAGTAAAGAAGTAACAGGATGTCCTCAACATCTGATAAATGTGGTGCAAAATCTGTGTATGCACAAATTCTAAAATAATAAATACAGAAAAGCAGAAGACAGAACATATACAAATAAATTGAGATGTTGGACAACGGTGCATTCCACATTATATATATATATATATATATATATATATATATATATAATGATATACTCCATAAATGAAAACAGTTTGTTATAAAAGGAATAAAAGAAGTAAATACAAAAGTTTAGCATTTTATTGTGTGCTAATTTGATATTGAAATAATTTCAATTTGAGACTGAAAATGATTTACAATATTATCTTTATGTTTTGAAATAAAAATCAAAGAGTTAATATTTTAAAATTTCCAATAATAAAATAAAAACAATAGTTTTCTGGGTAAATTTGTACATTATATCAAAGATTATATTAAATAACAACTCTTGGAGTAGGTTCATAATTTTAAATATTTGGAGTCTGAAATAAATATATGTCAAGGACACGTAAAGAACATAAATACAAAAGTAGCTAAATTTCAGAAAATGCGTGGTACAATACACAGCACATTAACAAATAAAACAATAAAAGACACGATAATGAACGTTTATAAAACCCACTGTACTCTATGGTGGCGAAGTATGGGTAACATACGGAAGAAAAAAAATCAAACGCAAATTAAGTGTGCACTGATAGATTAAAAACTTAAGACATAAGAACAGAGTTACAGATGCACTCCATTAATGACAGCATAGAAAGCTATCGCAATAAATGGCTAAATCAAATTAATAGAATTGAAAGTTTTAGAATACCAAATGGCATGTATAACTAAAACCAAGAGGAAAGAGGAACGTGGGGCGCCCAGAAAGGAGAGGGGGTGAACTGTGTTGACCGTACTGGCAATTTGTCTAATCCGTGAAGTAAACAAGACGACGACGATTAAAGTAAATAAAGTATATAGCGTCTAAGTATGCCCATCCATAAAATCCCTACAAGGTGCAGCTAAAATGACATGCATGCCATAAAAATACGTGTGAATTTATATTTAAAAATTCACGGCGATTCGGGGACACCGTGTACTATATTGCATACTACCTTCAAGATGGGTAATGTTTTCATATTTGGTGTAGAACGTGCATATTTACGTGTACTATCGAAGTCTTGGCTTCTTCTTGTTTTAAAGCCTTTTATCTTATCCCCACTTTTTGAGTAACTGTTTTAAGCATGTGATTTAATATGAACTTTAAATTAGTTACAAAATAAGTTACAATTTAAGACCAACATAATGAGTCAAGGGAAGTCAGCTCAGACTGTGTGAGCAATTTGCCATTTTATTAGGAGAATATTATTATTATTATTATTATTATTATTATTACAGGCTTTTAAACGTTAACATTAGAAAGTCAAATCTCCTACCAATCACTTAAAATAGGCTTAGTTATTTACTGTGCAAATATTGCAATCTTGCCTGCACTCTACATGGAAGGTGCTGGTTAAAATCTATTTATTGGGACAAGGCACAAACTCACTACCACCGCTGAACCTAGGAGTCAGAGGTATGCCCACATTATTCTTTAGAATGGAGCGATAAACGCACAAAAGCCGTGTGAATATGAAAAGAAAAAAAAAATATACGAACATCTCCAGTTCAGATATGAGCATTCTAGTATAAAATGGCAGGAGCGAATGGGCACAGAAAATCCACCATGCAATATTAAGTTAGTATAAAATAAAACGAGCGAAATGCTTAGGGGGTAACGCTTGAGATTTGCATTCGGGAGGTTCCGGACTCATATCCCTTGATCCGGTCATTCTGAGCTTGGGTTTTTTCGTGTTTACCCTGGTCACTTATGCTGAGATGGATGTTTACATTCCACCAACTTTTCGCTCTTCTATTTTCTTTCATTTCATTCCATAGTGTCAATTACAACGTGGCACAGTCAGGCGATACTAGGTGATGCCTTGTGCGGCGATGGCTTGCGCTTAGGAAGAGTTCTTATCCTAACGTCTAATGGGATCTGTCTGGGGGTCTTTTCTGGGTCCTTGATGGTTCTGGGGTTACGTTTGTAGGCCCGCCAGCATCTGGGACTTACAATCTCTGGAATCGAAGGGGCCACCCCTGCTTCCGGCTTCACCTCTTCAGGTTCCTGGTCGCTCGGTGTATCCTCTATCCCATCCCATCCTCCTAAAGTTACCCCTCATTAATTTATGTGCAATAGGCCTCCAGAGGAAATCTTCCTGTATCAAACTCTAACCCTAATATACAGGGTGTCCCATAAGACCGATCCCATACTTACTTACATATTTTGCTATTATAGGTAAATGATGCACTGAATAAGGAGGAGTGAATACAATTATATTGTTGATGGGAAGCCGCAGTCATTGGGAAGTGGCCAAAGAACTCATTTCCACGAATGAGATTTACAGTAATGCAAGCATAAAAATTGCTTCTTTATCTGTGTATGCAATATAATGGCGAACACTTTGAACAGATCCTGTAATTGCACTGTGTTCTTCTCCTATGGATCTAGACTATGAGGCACCCTGGTTAAAAATGTATAAATACAGGTTGAAAACTTGTCATTAGCAATGATAAGTGAGGAGGAAAGGAGAGTTCTATCTGCTTAACTCCGGCAGCAACTGGCGATAGCTTTATTTTCTTTACGCCCGTAACAATGCATTGTCATAGTTGTTTCTGTATTTGTGATTTCAGTTAGCATTTCTACACAGCTGCTGTTTTGCTACGAGTCAGGACGGTAGGGAAGAAACCAATAGGATGTGCGTTTGGTGCACGCATTTGTATTTTCCATCCTCTCGCGTTCCTTCCCATGATGTAACCAGCTGCCTGTATCTTTTTTTTTTCGTGATACATAAAGCGCGTGTTTCTTGTTTTAGAGGGAGTAGCGCTTTCATCAAAGTTATTTAATTTTGTAACTACTACTACATTTTAAAGTTTTTATTCTCTCAAAGACCTAAACAACTGACCTAGGTATCAAAATCTGTAATATATATTTTGAATTATAATTCAATCTTTATTTGTTTTCGTGTTTGAATGTATAGAATGTTGAACTAGCACCTTGTAAAATTGTTTTAATTTCAGTTTTGTTAATGTGTGTAACCTTTAAACTTTCATTTGTTATATTGCAGGCAAGAACTGGTTGAGAGTAATATTCAAAGTTAAATTGGGCAAGGTAAGTTTCAAACGAGTAAATGCAAACAAGCACTTTGTTATACGAAAATTGTTCTAATGGATTTTGTAAAGTGCTTGCTAGATTTCTGCATTTTAAAGTAGTTTGCACATATTTTTTCTGTTGTTAATAGCACCATTAAGAATAATATTATGATAAATGTTGTAATCAACATAAATTTCAAAGAATTGTGTCCTCTCGTACTTGGAAACTGCCTTTCCCGGCCATAATCTGATCGCTTTCTTTCGCAGGTATCAACGCGAAGGCGCCCATAAAAATCATAATTCTTTTAAGGAAGTAGCAAGAATTGATGTATAGAAAATGAGCAACTGTAAAATAAAGGGTTATAATTTTGAGAAAACAAATTGGGATACAGGTTTATATTTATTTCCATAGAAATTGTGAGTAATGCAAACGAAAAAATAGTGTTAAAATAGAAAGAGCAGTCCATGTCCATTGCCACAAATAATTTTCACAGCTATGATGTGGGTGCATAATTTTAACACCATGTACAGAAAAAAATTCATGAAGGTCGTTTCCATTCTGGAATATAACACGTTTGCAAGGATCACGTGATACCTTATAAAGATAGCATACTGGCATTCCAACAATATTATTGACAGATCAAGAAATGTATTTATTTATTTATTGAAAATTGTCTAAATTAAGTCTTGAGCATATTTGATCAGTGTTTGAACAGCTGCCTATCCATATGCCAAATGCTTGGTACTTGTATCAGTGTGAAGAAACAATAATGATAGTATAGATTTTTATTCGTTAAGAAACTGAATAAAAAAACTTGCTTATGAAAGCCAGAAACTCTTTCTAAAAGCCCAAGCTAGGGAGTAAATTAAGAAGGCATACATAAATTCTAAGCTCTTAAAAAAAAAGTGACAGTTGAATTCTGTTTGCAAGGCAATCGCGAAAACATCCATACTTTGTCGAAAGTGGATTTCCCATGAATAATGGATGTATAATGCTGTGGGCGAAAGAGGTCTAAGGAAAAGTATTATTCTGACAAATTTGGAAAGCGGGAGGAGAGAGATGTCACCAGTGTTGCCTGTAGGAAAATGGAGCGTGTTACCATGTCTGACATGCGACACCATGCAAATCACACCATAGCTAAAGTTTTAATGCAGTGTCGGACTTTACTGCGAGCCAATTTGAATGAATGGCATACTTACTAGTTAGCACCTTATCTTGACGGGCATGTACTGCTATGACTAGTCAGAGCAACCTGCTGACAAGGCAACTACTTCGTTAACGCAATGAGAATGGATCAAAGTTTATGTATTTAAATAGATACTACACAAGCAGTGCGTAATATTTTACTTGGCACATAAAGCCCTCTCTCTCCGCATACACCACTAGCCATTTCTCCACCTCCCAGCAGTACATCGAAGAGTACGATACTGTAAGGATTAATCGTATTTATAAACAAACGGACTTATAACAATGACGTGACACTATTAACTTCCCTCTCGTAGACCCACTCCCATCCTCAGAAGTAGATAAACTGATTATACTGATACAAATTCGCTCCATAAAAAATGGGGTCATTCTTTTAAATGACTCTGTAAAGACCAAAAAAATTGATCATGCATAATAACATTAAAACTAATTTTACTTTAACTATTTGAGCTGTGTTGAACTGTAACCAAAATTACGCCGTATAAATTTTAACAGAAAAATTAAAATAATTTTAGTATTATTTGTTTCGGAGTATCCACATTAACATAAATTATACATATGTAGCAATGTCAATGAAGTGGGAGTGGAGAGGACATTTGCCGAGACTAAATCAAGGTGGATTCACGCAGCCACCATGTGGGAGAACCCTTACAAGGGGAAAAGAGGCCGAGGAAGACCAAGATTTATGGACGATATGCGGGAAGATATTGGGCAAACAGTGTCAAAAAAGAGAAAAATACAGATAATTGTGGAACTAAAAAAAAAAAAAAAAAACACGAAGAAGCGTAGGGAAAATTGTATTCAGAGTAATTAATTAATGTTATAGTACGTGTAGCTCGTTCTAAAGTATGTAGTTGGTGTAAAAAGTTTAAATTGATGTTATAATGTGGGAAATTAGTGTTGTAAAGTGTATAATTAGTGTTGTAATGGGTAGATTAAAGTATAACACTCACAAAGCATGTGAGGCATTCCTTAAAAGGGAGCCTTTCGCCTCGGCATAGGAGGTCTTTTACCTGCACGAGACAACACAACTGAATTTATTCATTAATTCGTTCATTCATAAACATTTGGTAATCCATTCTGCAACTTATATTAAGTATATGTTCATTTTTAGAATGTTACAGTAAATTGCAACAATTTGAAAATTACTTTTAAAGATACATACAAGTGGGGTTTTCAAATGCACGGTTAGCTACCAATGATTTTCTGAATGTTCTGTTAATCAAGGGTGCCCTTTGTCAAATATTATGCTTTTTTTACTTTAAGAAAAAAAATATGCATAGCATGCTGTCAATGTGTATATCATAGTACTTAAAAAGTATATGTTCAACCACTTCGCCACTATATCATAATAAGAAAAACCGGATATCTCGAACCTTTATTCAATACAATCTGTAACTTAGTAGAAACCACACTATCCAATTCGCAAATTCCGACGATTCCCATTGCCTCTTTTAAAGACTTGCTTGAGATCTGCAGTTCTTTCTACTTAAGAAATTACTTGCATATTGACAACCCTTAGTTGTAAATCAACAAGGGGTTGTATGAACATAATAGAAATGTATGCAACAGAATGTTGCAAAACACAAGAGAAGTTAAATTTCTACGACGAACTTAAAGCAGTTATTAATACAATTTACAAGAATTACAGAATTATGTTTCCAGGAGATGTGAGATGCAAGATTCACCAAAAGGAAAAACAAGCGTTAAAGGTATTTATAGAACCAATAAGGAAAGAATAATCTATAGTAGTAACCAGTAAACTTTGCGATAATCACTCCCTTACAACTACTAAAAGAGTTTTCAGACTTAACATATATCTCTTATATATAACAGTTCAAAAACAAAATGTCACCTGATATAGATGCTATAAAATGTAGTTGACTAAACACTCACTAGTCGGCTAGCTCAAAGAAACTCTCCTCTATTGTGCGACTGTCCGATATTGAACTCGGCCTGCCTCAGTGACCGCTGCGACATCTACGTCCGCCTTGCGACATCACCGATATAGGGCGTCATTGCAGGGGCATGCCATCACGATTTTCGAGATTGAAGAATGCCACCTATCTATCAGACAACTCCGCAATTTTCCTCACGAGGCTGAGTGGACCACGTTTCTACGCCTTCGAAACTTGAAAAAGTCTAAGCAGGTACAGGGAATCGAAACCGGATTCTTCCAGTCAGCAGTCAGCAACGTTAATCCCTTAGGCCAAGTAGGTGGGTAAATTAACTGTACACTTTGTTAATATTTGTTGAACAACTGGATACATACAGAAGACTGGAATAATGATCTAATTAAACAAAGATTTTAATAAAGAAAAGGAATAGCTGTGAAAGGTATCACGTTAGATAACTCGAGCTGTAAACTTCACCAAAACATTTATAAGACGTGTCAATACATTATTATCAGAGTTTAGAAATAAATTATTTTATTGTTACAAAGTTTCCTGTTCCTTTTTTAGTATATTGGAGGGCACTGAAACAAAATTTGACATCCCGTTAGTCGAATCTTACACCATTTTTTTTAAAAAAATTGTGCACTCAATTTTTATTTATCAGTTTACCTTTTAAATGAATATGGCTCACTATTTCTTATACCAACCTCAACTATTGAACTAATTTACTTAAAAATACTAGTTGACTGATTTAAAATCGATAGTCTCAATAATCCCTTTCATGTTGTCAATTCAGATAATAAATAATTGTTGATAGAAAGCTATTTGCTAATAAACACTTTTATTTTTCTACCTTTAACGTGTGTAATATTATTGTGTATAACAGAACGAAAACATTTCTTTAATAATCCTAATACTTTTATTATGTCTTTGGCAGTATTACTGCCAAGAGTAAAAACAGAACAAACTTCGTTTTTGTAAAATTTATAAGATATGTTTGGAATTAAATCAACATATCGAAGTAAGACGTGAACTGCTCATACTATTTGCATTGTTTGCGCTGAACAATTCAAAACAGTCCGTAGGAAACCATAACATGGAGGTAAATAAGTATAAGGAGACAGCAGACATTACAGGATTATCATTATCACTATAATAAACACAAGTGAATATTATGTAACATGAATAATAGAATTCAAAGAATAGCTTTGCTTTAAACATAGCCTTCATTTGGACGCGTGCCCGGCTTAACGGGGATTTGCCTGCCCTGCTTCTAATCAGTTGTGTCGCCCCTCATATTTTCCCGCCTGTCCGTGTGCCGACACATAGTCTTTATGCTGTACAAGAGTTGAACGTTGTGAGATCCCGTTTTCAGTGTTATAGAGTGTTAGTGCTGTTATAACGCCAAAAAGTTCGTATACTATAGCACACAGAATATTCATGTATGTATAATTCTTATGTGGCAACAAACTCTTGTAGAGAAGTGAGACGGCAATTAATAGACAGATTCCCTGCTGTTCGTGAGCTTCACAGAGAAACGGTTCTTAATCTTTTGAATATATTTAAGAAGACGCAATCTGTCGTTAATAAGAAACAGAAAGTAAAACGTCATCCATGTTCTTATAGAGGGGAAAAAAATCGATGACATCGGAGAAAAGTTAAAGCGAAGTCCAAAGAAATCTCTAAGAAAGCTTGCACAGGTACCAAGAATTTCACAACTCCGACTTGGATCACCACTAAAATTTTAAAATTAAAACACTATAAGATAACTGTAGTTCAGAAATTGCAACCATGCGATAGGATTAGTGGAGTTAATTTCCTCAATTTGTTGTTTGCTAATGTAAATGTTTGATCTATTTCCAGCTCTCTCTCTCTCTTACGGAAAAACCATGAATTTATTTAAGATTCTGGAGTGCAGAAAATCCCCATCTTGTACACGAAATGTCATTGTATGACCAAAAAATTGGTGTTTGTACTGTAAAAAATCTATGTGGTTGAATATAAGAGGTTATGAATATCCGAATCCGCCGGCAAACAACGTGCTTCCCGGTGCCAGTAATACCTCGTAAACCGGCCACGCGTCCAAACGAGGGCTCCGTATAACCAAAGTTTTTGTATAATTTTACTTCATGCACACAAAATAAAGTATCTTCAAAGTATTTATAACATTTTAACATCGATAGAAAATTCTTCGCAGAAAGTTCTTTCGTAATGCTTAGCGATTTGAAATTTTTCATATTTCCAATACTCTGAAGTTTGCACCTTTTCTAATCACATGAAAAGTAGTAAAACCCACAATATTGCTTAGATACTTCTTTACTTGCTACCCAATTTGTTGTATGTAGCATAGGCGCTTGTATCGTTCTCTTGAACTGGCTTTGAGCTGCCATCCAACTAGCGTTTTTGCAGCACAAAGAGTACCAGAGCTTTACTAGATTATTGGAAATGGCACAAATACGAATCTCCATGAAGAACAAAAAAATGTTTATAGCGGACAGTTCGCAATTGAAATGTTGTAGAAAGGGTGCTGCCTTTTGAAATATCTACATAAATAATACAGCAGTCGATTGCTGGGCGCTTCAAAGAGATTCTACTTTAACATACAAGAGAGCTTTCAAGAAAATATTCCAGAGCAAGCAAATGGGATTCTGTTCATATATTTGACATCAAGGGAACTAAAAACAGTCTATGTATCTCTTGTGCTTATTATTTTTTTTTTTATTTGGTTTATTTACGGACACTCTTTAAGATCTCCGGTCATCAGCGTCGCATTCAAATCAAAGCGTGAAACGGGCGACAAATTTTGCTCAAAGGCCTCTTTTTTCAGGCTTGATGTTCTTTAAGTGCCACAAATCTACGACAAGGGACTCACGACTTTACTTCCCTTCCGAAGGAAGCTATACTTAGGATTTTTACGCCCGAAAAAACCCATCGGTCCGCGATCTTGGGTTTAGGAGGTAAGTATGGTTACCACTACACCACCTAGACCGACGTATTTCATGTACATTTACTAAACTTTGTACCTCCGACTTATGATGTAAAAAAAGAATATTTTACTTCTGATTTGTAAAGTGTTCTGATGTGATGGATGTTATGTCCACGCATTTAACATTTTAATAATTAATGGTGCAAATGAAAAGTAACTAGCGGTCGTTTTACTTAATGATTATTAAAATACTCGAAGTAGAACTCGCATTTCAGATCCTATATTTTATTCATATATATATATATATATATATATATATATATATATGAGAGTAATGTTTGCATAGATCGCTAGGTAGATTTACATGCATACTAAAATAAGTAAAAATGACCACTAAGTGTATAGTTCATTTACAATACCGCAGTTCACAAAAATTACATCATTACACAATACATTGCTCACATTTAGTACGACACAGGAGGCGCCTAAGCGAAATGGAAGTTGATGAAGCAATCACCGTGTTACAGAATCATAGAAGCTTTTGAGACGTAATTGAGAAGTTAATTGTGGCTCCCTCCGTCTCCGCTAAAACCTGCAGATATCTAATGAGAAAATCGAGCTAACTACCAGAATTGGATTAGCAAGACAAAGTTCTGCTTTCCAACGTTGGAGTACCACTGCCAGGAACTATTAAAATGATATTCGGTAGCAACCAATATCAATGTCAGAAATAAAGAAAAGGAACTTAGAACGCTCAAGAAGACCCCTGCAACAGATCATGTAGACTCAGATGTGAAAGATTCGGGTTGTGGCTAAACAAGATCGGGCAATTACAAATGCTCAAAAACTAATATGTTGTTCTTGTTGTTGTTGTAGTAGTAGTAGTAGTAGTAGTAGTAGTAGTAGTAGTAGTAGTAGTAGTAGTAGGTAGTAGTAGTAGTAGTAGTAGTAGGTAGTAGTAGTAGTAGTAGTAGTAGTAGTAGTAGTAGTAGTAATAGTAGTAGTAGTAGTAGTAGTAGTAGTAGTAGTAGTAGGTAGTAGTAGTAGTAGGTAGTAGTAGTAAATAGTAGTAGTAGCATTAGTAGTAGTAGTAGTAGTAGTAGTAATAGTAGTAGTGTATTTATTTACAAAATATATTTTTACAAATCTAGGTCATCCATTTCGTTTGGGTCCTGGGATTGTATGTGCCTTCCCAATATACTAGGAAATGCACGAAACTGCACAAACCAATATTTAACTCTTAAGAGACAGATAAACAATATATATATATAATTATACACATAAATTAATGGAATAAGAAGCAATATCTAATAGAAAAATTAAATACCTAAGAAAAATTAAGAGAAAAAAACTTTCTCTCTCTCTCTCTCTCTCTCTCTCACACACACACACACACACACACACACACAAGATTATGACTCATGTTCCCCTACCCTCCTTCCCAGTTGTCTGCCTCTTCCGATCTGAGCTGTCGCACTTTGTTTAAAAATTTGCCTACTCCCTCTTCCTCCTTCCTATCTGTCAGCAAAGTCTAACACTGCCAATGTCCTCTACCCCGTTAACAAACGGAGCCGGGGATAACTCTTCCTCCATTCTTCCGTCCCCTTGCAGGACGCCAGAATATGTTCCCAAGATTCCTTCTCCACACATGTAGGGCAGAATCTTGTACCCTCTCTGTTTGCTACTCTAGACTCCGCCAGACGCCTAACCTAAATCAAGCAAGCCCCAGATTGCAGAGTTTGGCCCTTGTTTGGATGCTCCATCCCACATCAAATTTTCAGCTTCTGAAACTTTTTTTGCACACTGCGAAAGAACCAGCTGCCTATTAATGTTTCTCAACGTTTCTTAAGTTTTCTCCAAACCCCACTCTTGTTTCCCCTCTCTATGTAACAAATAACTGTGAAGATTCAACGTGGGTGAAATAATTAAGCATGCAATTGGAAACGAACCTAAAATGCAGAAAGTATGTTTAACAATTGTATGGACCAATGGTCATTAAATTTGTTTTATGTAGTTCTGAAAAGTGTACTCAAAAATACAACAAAGAAGATTTACTAAACATAAATTTACATCCTCGTGTCATTGTACGGTATAAATTAAAACTAAAAATAAAGCATGTACGGAACGACGTTGCAAAGATTAAAACAATTCTTGAAGATAAAACAGTGCATGAATATTTAACTTTATTCTTTATGATAAGAGTGTTTAAAAATATTTATAAATATTTTGAAGAAAAATGTTAAATAATTATACTTATATTAGGATAAGAAGCAAATTATCTTTCAGATATCTTTGATCATTTAATACAAAAATAAAATAGCCGAAAAAATATACCTCTTAAAAGGTGAGAAATTACGAAACATGCCTTATAATAGATAACGTGTATATTTTACAAACTATATATACCATTAACTTTTGCATTATATCATATGGGTCCAGAGACCATACATGGTATAAACTCTTTATTGAGAGGGACTATTCGGAAGAATGGACGGTGCCTATAATGCAGCCAGTGTACTAAAAGAAAGGAAGCTACAACGATCCAAGTAATTTCAGAGGCATTTTACTGCTTTCTGCTTGGGTAAAGTATATTGCAAAATGTTATATGACCGCATAAGCCTCTGGACTAAACAGTTTACTAGATCTCGAAATACCAGGCGGTTTTAGGGAAGGGTACTCCACTATTAATAACATCTTCGTATTGGACACTTTAATAAAAAACAGCTTAAAACAGAAAAGGGCAAAGCTGCAGTGCAGTTGTTGATTTCAAAAAGGCTTTCGGCACTGTGGACAGAGATGCACTGTGGGAGAAATTGCACAAGGGTCTCTAGGATAAAATGATACAGGCTCTAAGGAAAACATACACAAAATGTTAAATTCTGTGTCAGAGTGGACAGTTATCATGTAGCTGAAAGTCAGAATGCCTCCAAAGACTCTATATTGTCATCACTATAGTTTAATATATTTACAGACAATATTATAGATGTGTTTCTTGCGCTGAAGATGAACGCACCGGAAACTTATGAAATTAAGATCTCAGTTCTTTTATATGCGAACGACAAAGCAATATCAACTATCAAGAGCTGGACAAAATAGCGGATTGCTGCAGTAAATCGGGGATGATTGTGGATTTCGCCAAAACCACAATAACTTCTATCCGTCTATAGTATGAGAGGTGCAAACACGCGGAATAGAACTAACAAATGTTTGAGTATTTGGTGTAACTTTTAGAATGAATAGAAAATGGACGCAGCACATGCCACTGCACTGTATAAAGCCCGGGGGTATGGCAGAAGTTCCATGTACGGTCGCAGATAGCGGACACTTAGTGAGCGTCATGGAAAAAATGTATGAGGCTATGATAAAATCGATAAGGTATTACGCATTTTACAATGATTTCTTAAAACGGCTCCTCGGCTTGGGGAGAGTACAGCGAATTGTGAGGTTTTAAGAGAACGTGGGCACTTTTTAAGTACCATTCACTGTAAAACCCTGGATGTATAATATTGGCTACGAATATTAAAGGGAGAACAATCTTCACTAAGGACAAGTTTCTACTTCCATCAGGTAAGAAATTGGCGCCATAGTTACTGGGTTCAAGGGGGAATTAGAAAGAATTAGAATGGGGTGGGTATGGGAGAGGGGATGAAGGAACAGCAATAATCTATGGCTTATAATAACGATTAATCAGAAAATACCAGAATACTAAAAAAATTGGAAGTTCAATAAACAAAGGGCATCTACTAGCGAGGAAAATAAGCCTATGACATATTTATTGGATACATTAATGCTGTTGAATATTCTTCTCATGTACAGTAATATTAATCTGTATTAATTGTAATCTATGCGTAATTAATTATGGAACGAGACGTTCTCTTATCAGGATTTTATGAATATGTGGAGAAAGATTTACTCAGCAGGTGGAAACTATTGTAGCTTCACTCTCATCTTTGTATCTAATGGCGTTTCTGCTTTTTAATGATGACGACAATAAAATATATTCTTCCTTATACTCAGGTTTTATGAAAAGTTTTGTATTTAAGACTGAAAAAATATTATTTTATCGATTAAAAAGTGGAGGAAACGGGAGAGTCCAACAAACTTTCGTGGTTAGCTGTCACCGAGAAATTGACAGTTCAAAGAGCAATGAGGTTATTTGAGTTATGGGCCGCCCGAGCGAGTAGCATCTTATAAACACGTTCAGTACCAGCTTCTGAGCAGGGCTTTAAATGCCTTGAGCAATTATTTTAATGCCCCTTCCACCTTCCATACTGCACTACATAAAATTTAGTATTGCTCCTGAACTATAAGTTAAAAAAAAAAAAATGAAATTTTGTACATGTGTTTCACTCCTAGTTTGTCTGATAGACACCGCTATCACTGAAATGGAGAAATGAAAGAATTTGAGAAAGCGTGTTCCAGATATTGATTTCGAAAAAAATTGGAGTTTTCAAAAACAGGGTCTGCAGCCCAGCATATTTTAAAGTTTAGCTTGTGAACAATTCTGTGATGAACATCAATTCCATAAATATCTTTAGTTGAGGAATGTCTACTGGTTTCCAGATCTGCATTATTCAACCTTTTGTGAAAGGCCGCGGCGCCACGTTTATCACCTGAATCGTGCACAAATTTGTCTGTTCGCATACACATTCAAAAAAAAAAAAAATCATAGTTCAAGAGGACATTTACGTAACCAATGACTTCACTTTCATTTTCTACTTGCATATTTAGACCTGAATTAGATGTAGAATAATGGGATATTAGGACAAAATTAGGATGTGGTATATTTGTCATCTGCCTGTTCTTCTGGCCTGTCGGGTTCGAGATTAGGAATTTCATTGTTACCGCTGCCAGAATCCAAATCAGAAATTAATTCATCACCGGAATCAGCATTGTAGAAAATGTCTAAAATTTGTTCGTCTGTGAGAAACTTCTTTGTTTGATAAGCCATTGTTAAATACTCGCAACACAAGCACTACATAGCAATGCTGACACACACTAATAGCATCAAGTAAGAGGGTAGGTTCATAAGTTTCCGGCATAACCAATTTCAAGGTATGATAAAGACTAAAATTATATTTCACTTTTCAATATAGTTACCCTTTATTTCAATACACTTCTCATGTTTTTAAATTAACATTTCAATTTCCCCCAAAGGCCTCTGAGCAAAATTTATCGGCCATTTCACGCCCTGGGTTGAATGGGACGCTTATGACCTAAGATGTTGAAGAGCGTCCGTAAATAAATCAATCAAAAAAAAAAAATCCCCCAAAATAGTAAGCAGTCTTAACTGCAAAATGGGCATAAACAGCATCCACAACTTCTTTGTCACACTTAAATTTCCTTCCTCGAAGGTATTTCTTGATTTTTGATAAGAGAATTTTGTCACTGAGAGTTAGATGTGGATGGTCGATCTCCTTGAAGCCACATATCTTCACAGCTTCCTTTGCAACGAGAGCTGTGGGCACAGACACATTGTCTTGAAGAAGGCACATACCGCCACTCAGCTTTCCTCGCCTTTTCTCTTTGATGGAAGCACGTAGTCTATGCAGTAGGCCAGCATAGTGCTCCTCATTTACTGTGGTATTCCTCTCCTTGAAGTAAATGAAGAGTATTTCTTCACAGTCCCTAAAGATTGTGACCATGATTTTCTTGGTTGACTGAGTGACCTTGGCCTTTAGAGGCGGTGCTTCGCCAGGTTTACGCCACTCCATTGATTCTCTTTTAGACAGGGGATCATAGTAGAGGACCATAGTTTCATCCTTTGTAACAATGGTTTGCAGAACTTTTCTCTCGTTGAAGTCTAGGCACCCATCTTGCACTAACTTTATTCATGTTTAAATGTGAGGAATAATTTGAAGGACTGTTGCTTTAGAAAGGTCACACCTTGCTGCTATTTGTGTAACTTTGAGCCGCCGGTCTTTCATAATTTCTCCTTCCACAAGAGCGATGTTTTCAGGAGTGAGCGCCTCCAAGGGCCGACCTGCACGCTCTTCGTCTTCAATGCTTTCTCGATCCATTCGAAAAAGTTTAGTCCATTCTTTTGAGGTAGAATATGAGGAGGATGCTTCCCCATATACACCGTCCAATCGATGTTTAATTTCATTTGGAGTAAGAGATTCTTTTGTGAAGAACTTAATAACAGGTCGATATTCCATTTTAAACATGTCACAATCTCCTACACATAGCCTCTTTATCTCAAAACTGCAGACAGTGGAGTGGATGTTACAGCTGCAATTATTTACTTAACAGACAAGGTATGAAACAAGATAAGTCTTTTGTGAAGGCGATAATCCTTGTCGGCGAGGCCGGAAACTTATGGACCTATCCTCGTACATGTTACTGATGCGAGGCAAGACGAGGTTGAGATATTTATTCTGTAAACACCGGGGATAAACCAGATCCCCTATCGCGTGATAAATATTTATATGGAAGAAGAATGTCAATTCTATTTTCATCTATAAGAAGTAACAATAACTAAATAACACGAATGTCTAGGCGCGGAATATGAATACAAATATTAATTATTATTTCTAACATTACAATTACAGCTTATCAATATTTCCTTGATACTCGAGTGCTTGTTAATTCCGGATCCTATAAAACTAACACCCCAGTTGCTGTGTACATGGATCCTCCATCGCTCTAACAACCTATACATATTATCAATTTTTACAAATACTTCCCTAAAAGTGATCATCTTCCCTCATTGTTACTTTATTACGTTCTTCCACTTTCCTCCACTACTTTTCTTTTACTTTCGCTACTTTATTTCCAAACAAATTCAAAAATTATTTTCTGCTAATCCCAAAAAGCTTTAATGCCAGAATTTCTGCCTGCAAATTATCCCACTTCTTGTTCCATATTTCCTCTCTCCATCCTTTGGTTTCTGTACATTCTAACATATAGTGCAAGTTCTTACCTCTCTTACCACACACTGGGCATAATTCTTTGTCAACTTTTACCCACCTAGCATCATTGTTCCTGCTCTTGCCCATGCTATGCCCTCCCTAGTCATTTTGTCACAAACCCCAAAATATTTTTCTCTGCCCCACTCTTGCTTAAAACTTCTATAATATAACAAGAGTTCTCTTTATCTCTTAGGCTACCAAATATTTCCCGTTTTTCTATATCATCAATGCTTGCTTTCACCTTAATCCACACGCCTTGACCATTTGGTGACTGTAAACCAACCATCTCTCCCAAACCAATTCCTCTTACAATTTCTTTTAATCTACCAACCCATTTAACCGTTTCTTTCCTCCCCCCCCCCACAAGCAGTCTTTGAGAATATTTCTTTCCTCCAATGATTGTTTCCTCTGTATTTCATAATGCAGAACTACTCCATTAGGCGCTGCTCTAGATAATCCCAATATCATTTTACAGACTTCTCTATGCATCTGATCTATACATTCCCACTACATATTTCTATTCCATGCATAATTTTCCATTCAACTGTCAAGTATACTCTCTATAACCAGCTTAAACTCATATTTGGTATTTTCTCTAAGCATATCCTAATACTATTAGTAGCTAATTTTACCTTCTCTAGTGCATTTTTCCTCGTACTGTTCATTTTCCATTACTGGGCGCGGAATATCAACGGAGTTATTTCAAATGTGGCGTTAAAAGTCGCGCGCCGTCCACGGCACATAACATGAAGGGAGATTTAAACGTCGCTTGCCGTTTACGGTCCTGAATGTTAAGAAATTACAGATGCTATGACCGGAAAAAGAAAGGTAGTGTTGCTGCACGTAAAGTGAATATTTTTATTTTAGTGTTTATATATTTTATATAAATTCTAAGCATAAAATGATACTGTAATTAAATCTAATAATAGTCACTAATCTGTGTTAAAAGGGGTGTTGAAAATGGTGCATTCTGCTATGTCTATAATTCATCTATCTGTTAATTTCTTCCGTAATACTTTACGGAACGCATTTCTTGTCATTGAGAGATCCTCATGTTTCTCTTTTTAACAGTTAATAGCAGTTTCCATATCTGGAACATGATTGCCAAGATATTTTTTGCGAATCTTACTCTTTCTCTGCAATAATCCGTTTAAATACATATATCGTGCATAAAAGCTCATTCTTTAATATTATATGTATCACTACAGAAGGAATATTACCACACAGTTTACACATAATGAAAGCATCGAGTAACACACGAACGCACAACCAATCACTTATTGATCTAAGGCCATGCAGGGAGATCAGTCCACACTTCGAGTTAAACGCTATAGACGCCAGTTGCAAAATATAACATCACCGTTTTGGGCTGCAGAAGAGGAATAGGAATTCAAGATATTGGCATTGTTTTGATATGGAAACGAGGTATTAAAAATAATGAATATGTCTAGAATAAGGTTAGAACAAGGCTAGAGGATGTCAGCGGGCAGGAAATCAAGCCAGAATGTAATACGAAAGTTTCTTTTAACTTTTAGAAGGAAATTAAAACTGGGGTAAAGACACGCACACACACAAACACACACACACACATGTTCGTTCTAGGGAGAACAGCAAGATCAGGAATGGCCTGGTTTAGACCGCGAGATTAGAATGCTCAAAAAATAACCGATGGTTATGGTAGGGGAATCTTCTCCAATTGTGAAGGTTTTATGGGTACATGTTCTGGCCGAATGTACCCACCGGGAACACCTGGAAAAAAGGCTGTTTCCAGAAAAAAACGTAAGGCAATTATAGGTCAACTGGCATGTTAGGATCCGCTTGCAGATCAAATTCACTGGTAGAAAATGGGCATTTTCCTAGACAAATGTGCGAGGCTAAAATCAATTTTTTTTTCTGGTTAGAATGCTATAACTAGTGTAATTATAAATGTACACATACATTTGTAAATGCTATTCTTCTCGTCCTTTAATTCTTTTAAAATTTATTTATTATTTTTGCTTTATATGTTTACTATTTTTTCTCTTTGCAGTTGTGTATCATACTTAAGCATGCGTCAGCGTGCATAAAATATTTTTTAATATGTTCATAGAATTTCACAGAAATAAAGATACTACTACTACTACTACTACTACTACTACTACTACTACTACTACTACTACTACTACTACTACTACTACTACTACTACTACTACTATGCTATAACTAGTGTAATTATAAATGTACACATACATTTGTAAATGCTATTCTTCTCGTCCTTTAATTCTTTTAAAATTTATTTATTATTTTTGCTTTATATGTTTACTATTTTTTCTCTTTGCAGTTGTGTATCATACTTAAGCATGCGTCAGCGTGCATAAAATATTTTTTAATATGTTCATAGAATTTCACAGAAATAAAGATACTACTACTACTACTACTACTACTACTACTACTACTACTACTACTACTACTACTACTACTACTACTACTACTACTACTACTACTACTACTACTACTACTACTACTACTACTACTACTACTACTACTACTACTACTACTACTACTACTACTACTACTACTACTACTACTACTACTACTACTACTACTACTACTACTACTACTACTACTACTACTACTACTACTACTACTACTACTACTACTACTACTACTACTACTACTACTACTACTACTACTACTACTACTACTACTACTACTACTACTACTACTACTACTACTACTACTACTACTACTACTACTACTACTACTACTACTACTACTACTACTACTACTACTACTACTACTACTACTACTACTACTACTACTACTACTACTACTACTACTACTACTACTACTACTACTACTACTACTACTACTACTACTACTACTACTACTACTACTACTACTACTACTACTACTACTACTACTACTACTACTACTACTACTACTACTACTACTACTACTACTACTACTACTACTACTACTACTACTACTACTACTACTACTACTACTACTACTACTACTACTACTACTACTACTACTACTACTACTACTACTACTACTACTACTACTACTACTACTACTACTACTACTACTACTACTACTACTACTACTACTACTACTACTACTACTACTACTACTACTACTACTACTACTACTACTACTACTACTACTACTACTACTACTACTACTACTACTACTACTACTACTACTACTACTACTACTACTACTACTACTACTACTACTACTACTACTACTACTACTACTACTACTACTACTACTACTACTACTACTACTACTACTACTACTACTACTACTACTACTACTACTACTACTACTACTACTACTACTACTACTACTACTACTACTACTACTACTACTACTACTACTACTACTACTACTACTACTACTACTACTACTACTACTACTACTACTACTACTACTACTACTACTACTACTACTACTACTACTACTACTACTACTACTACTACTACTACTACTACTACTACTACTACTACTACTACTACTACTACTACTACTACTACTACTACTACTACTACTACTACTACTACTACTACTACTACTACTACTACTACTACTACTACTACTACTACTACTACTACTACTACTACTACTACTACTACTACTACTACTACTACTACTACTACTACTACTACTACTACTACTACTACTACTACTACTACTACTACTACTACTACTACTACTACTACTACTACTACTACTACTACTACTACTACTACTACTACTACTACTACTACTACTACTACTACTACTACTACTACTACTACTACTACTACTACTACTACTACTACTACTACTACTACTACTACTACTACTACTACTACTACTACTACTACTACTACTACTACTACTACTACTACTACTACTACTACTACTACTACTACTACTACTACTACTACTACTACTACTACTACTACTACTACTACTACTACTACTACTACTACTACTACTACTACTACTACTACTACTACTACTACTACTACTACTACTACTACTACTACTACTACTACTACTACTACTACTACTACTACTACTACTACTACTACTACTACTACTACTACTACTACTACTACTACTACTACTACTACTACTACTACTACTACTACTACTACTACTACTACTACTACTACTACTACTACTACTACTACTACTACTACTACTACTACTACTACTACTACTACTACTACTACTACTACTACTACTACTACTACTACTACTACTACTACTACTACTACTACTACTACTACTACTACTACTACTACTACTACTACTACTACTACTACTACTACTACTACTACTACTACTACTACTACTACTACTACTACTACTACTACTACTACTACTACTACTACTACTACTACTACTACTACTACTACTACTACTACTACTACTACTACTACTACTACTACTACTACTACTACTACTACTACTACTACTACTACTACTACTACTACTACTACTACTACTACTACTACTACTACTACTACTACTACTACTACTACTACTACTACTACTACTACTACTACTACTACTACTACTACTACTACTACTACTACTACTACTACTACTACTACTACTACTACTACTACTACTACTACTACTACTACTACTACTACTACTACTACTACTACTACTACTACTACTACTACTACTACTACTACTACTACTACTACTACTACTACTACTACTACTACTACTACTACTACTACTACTACTACTACTACTACTACTACTACTACTACTACTACTACTACTACTACTACTACTACTACTACTACTACTACTACTACTACTACTACTACTACTACTACTACTACTACTACTACTACTACTACTACTACTACTACTACTACTACTACTACTACTACTACTACTACTACTACTACTACTACTACTACTACTACTACTACTACTACTACTACTACTACTACTACTACTACTACTACTACTACTACTACTACTACTACTACTACTACTACTACTACTACTACTACTACTACTACTACTACTACTACTACTACTACTACTACTACTACTACTACTACTACTACTACTACTACTACTACTACTACTACTACTACTACTACTACTACTACTACTACTACTACTACTACTACTACTACTACTACTACTACTACTACTACTACTACTACTACTACTACTACTACTACTACTACTACTACTACTACTACTACTACTACTACTACTACTACTACTACTACTACTACTACTACTACTACTACTACTACTACTACTACTACTACTACTACTACTACTACTACTACTACTACTACTACTACTACTACTACTACTACTACTACTACTACTACTACTACTACTACTACTACTACTACTACTACTACTACTACTACTACTACTACTACTACTACTACTACTACTACTACTACTACTACTACTACTACTACTACTACTACTACTACTACTACTACTACTACTACTACTACTACTACTACTACTACTACTACTACTACTACTACTACTACTACTACTACTACTACTACTACTACTACTACTACTACTACTACTACTACTACTACTACTACTACTACTACTACTACTACTACTACTACTACTACTACTACTACTACTACTACTACTACTACTACTACTACTACTACTACTACTACTACTACTACTACTACTACTACTACTACTACTACTACTACTACTACTACTACTACTACTACTACTACTACTACTACTACTACTACTACTACTACTACTACTACTACTACTACTACTACTACTACTACTACTACTACTACTACTACTACTACTACTACTACTACTACTACTACTACTACTACTACTACTACTACTACTACTACTACTACTACTACTACTACTACTACTACTACTACTACTACTACTACTACTACTACTACTACTACTACTACTACTACTACTACTACTACTACTACTACTACTACTACTACTACTACTACTACTACTACTACTACTACTACTACTACTACTACTACTACTACTACTACTACTACTACTACTACTACTACTACTACTACTACTACTACTACTACTACTACTACTACTACTACTACTACTACTACTACTACTACTACTACTACTACTACTACTACTACTACTACTACTACTACTACTACTACTACTACTACTACTACTACTACTACTACTACTACTACTACTACTACTACTACTACTACTACTACTACTACTACTACTACTACTACTACTACTACTACTACTACTACTACTACTACTACTACTACTACTACTACTACTACTACTACTACTACTACTACTACTACTACTACTACTACTACTACTACTACTACTACTACTACTACTACTACTACTACTACTACTACTACTACTACTACTACTACTACTACTACTACTACTACTACTACTACTACTACTACTACTACTACTACTACTACTACTACTACTACTACTACTACTACTACTACTACTACTACTACTACTACTACTACTACTACTACTACTACTACTACTACTACTACTACTACTACTACTACTACTACTACTACTACTACTACTACTACTACTACTACTACTACTACTACTACTACTACTACTACTACTACTACTACTACTACTACTACTACTACTACTACTACTACTACTACTACTACTACTACTACTACTACTACTACTACTACTACTACTACTACTACTACTACTACTACTACTACTACTACTACTACTACTACTACTACTACTACTACTACTACTACTACTACTACTACTACTACTACTACTACTACTACTACTACTACTACTACTACTACTACTACTACTACTACTACTACTACTACTACTACTACTACTACTACTACTACTACTACTACTACTACTACTACTACTACTACTACTACTACTACTACTACTACTACTACTACTACTACTACTACTACTACTACTACTACTACTACTACTACTACTACTACTACTACTACTACTACTACTACTACTACTACTACTACTACTACTACTACTACTACTACTACTACTACTACTACTACTACTACTACTACTACTACTACTACTACTACTACTACTACTACTACTACTACTACTACTACTACTACTACTACTACTACTACTACTACTACTACTACTACTACTACTACTACTACTACTACTACTACTACTACTACTACTACTACTACTACTACTACTACTACTACTACTACTACTACTACTACTACTACTACTACTACTACTACTACTACTACTACTACTACTACTACTACTACTACTACTACTACTACTACTACTACTACTACTACTACTACTACTACTACTACTACTACTACTACTACTACTACTACTACTACTACTACTACTACTACTACTACTACTACTACTACTACTACTACTACTACTACTACTACTACTACTACTACTACTACTACTACTACTACTACTACTACTACTACTACTACTACTACTACTACTACTACTACTACTACTACTACTACTACTACTACTACTACTACTACTACTACTACTACTACTACTACTACTACTACTACTACTACTACTACTACTACTACTACTACTACTACTACTACTACTACTACTACTACTACTACTACTACTACTACTAAGTATATCTCAAACTGTCTACAAGCTTCTACCTGAACATGCATTTTTCGGCTTTTATATCTAGTCTCTCCGTGTACACAGCCTTCCTCTGCCAGCCCTAACTTAAACTCAGTTACTTGAAAAGTTAAATATAAGTGCATCATTAAGACGAGTTCGTGCTATCCTTTCATTTTTTGTAAAAAGTAGAATAAAATTATAGACTATAAAACATCTTAATGATTTACTTTATCTGTAACACTCTTCAGCTTCCATTGGATATTTGTTCTTATACATAGAGAGTGTACACCTAATTTCTGACAAACCTAGGTTGCAAATCAAAGTGTTAAAAACTGAGAGAACAGCGCAGAAATATTATACAGGTGATTTTTAATTACAAAACGCTAATCTTAATAGTAACCAGCACTGTGGTTTTTAACGTTTAAGGATTGCAACATTCTAGTACTGAAATTCTGTGTGTAATTAGCTCACTCTTACATGTAAAGTTTATATTTGCGAGGACTCTGTTCTCGAAGTACGATGTTCTATATCTTAGATCAACATTTTCGCTGACGGGTCTGGCTTTCTACTAACGAGCGTTAATCACACCCGTCATGATCTTTGAAAGGCTCTATCCTCATTAGAATCGTATATTCTAACAACAAACACAATGCAATCTTTAAACATACTCGGATATCACAATATTCTTTTAGTGGTGTTAGGAGTTAATTGCTTTCTCTTCCTAACTGCATTAGCTTCTTTGTTGATGTAATAAGAACATTCTTCAGAATGCAACTTGTATCTGAAGGGAGGGTTGGAAAAGATGAAGTTTGAACTCCATTACTTTTCTGGTTTGGTGCGAGAAGGAACTCTACTAAACTTTTATTTGTGAGTGACTCATAATCACGTTACATCCATTCCTCACCCAAGTCATCCGCAAACCAACATGTTACAGAATTTCACAGAGTCTGATGGGTAATTCTGTGAAAACAGTTTTTATAGGCTGTACATGACCACCTCCTTGGTTAAGTGGTTAGCGTTGCTGACGCCGGCCGGGAGAACCCAGGGTTCGATTCCGGTACATGCTTAGGCCTTTTTCTAAGTATGGAAGGTCTGGAACGGGCTCGACCCAGCCTCGCGAGGAAAATTGGGGAGCTGATGCTTTGGGTTTAGTATCATGTTTTTGGTTATTTATTACCAAAATAGAAAGTCTGATGGAGAGCTGGCGGTTTTCGATTTAGGAAGCCGCGTGATAGGAGACCGGCGAGGTGCCGGTATGCTGATCACATGCCTATCTGCAATACTGCCCTTAATCAATAAAGTCGTAAGACGGAGGAAGAGGAAGCAGAGGTCCCTGCGGCAGGCTAAAGTTCACCATGGACTATAGCGCCAATAAGAATACATAAGATATCTCCCAGTTGGAATTCCTCGGGTGTTCAGAAACTGTAATGTGTCTAATGTAGTTTTTAACAGTTTTTGAAAAGCTGAGCGTTTTCATGACATGCTCCAAAACCAGATCCCCCTCTAACACATTTTCATCCTTTCCTCATATTTCGCGGAGAAGGAATGTTAATATTTATGGTATCCTTGAACCATATTTTTAGTGTTCTTCTCTATTTCTTCAAACATTCCTTATTGTAAGAAATATGGAGTTCAAGTAGTGAGCACTCGAGACATTTGCAATCAGATGCTTAAATTTCATGACGAAGCTTCTCTTTTCAATTCATATATTGGAATGTTGTATCAAAAGCAAATTGTTATATACAGGTATAAAAATGTTGGAATAAATTCCTGAAATTCACGCAAATATTCCAAATCAACTATGGGCTAACATATTTTACTCAGGGTGTACATTTAATTCCTAATCCAGATCTGAATAAATAGCCTAAACAAAATTTGGTCTCCATAAACTTTATATAATCACAATCCAATTATACTGGTTAAAAACGTATACCCTCACAACAGTTTATCAAAATTTCAGAAACCAAACATCCTGTTACAAATTTGATTTTTAAGTCTTTAAAACAAAGTTCTCAACTAGCAGAATAAGGAAAAGGACAAATGTTCCTGAAAGATAATTTTCAAAGGTTGTGGGTGTTATTATCAATTGAAACGAATACGGGGGAAACGTTTCAAATAAAATATGTAACGTTAAACTCTAATACAGAACTGATAAATGTGTTAAAACAATTATAGCATAAACGTTTTAACAAAATGCTACAAGCACTTTAGAACCAAAATGTCTGCAAGAAAAAATATACAAAATATATTAACAACCAAAGTATACCATATAATTGCTTATATATAAATATATAAAACAAGGATATACGTAGTATTTATAAAACCAAGCAAAATACTCACATAAGTAGATTTTAAATTCCTATCGCAATATATGATAACCCCGACACACAATAATTACAAAATATACCGAAACTAATAAAATAATACCAGAGTCACTAAAATGCATATAAGAATTAACTACAAGTGCGGCAACCTTGAAACTACGGGCACTTTGAAGGTGGCATACTTACAATGAAGATATCTAAAGGAAAGAAAATACTGTATTGACGGGAATCTAATGCATACCTTTATATGAAAATGTATTATTCAAAATTACCAACACGGGTAGCGGAGGTCGTTAAGGCGCGGACTCGTTAGTGGGCGGTCTGGGGTTCGATTCCCATCAGGATCGCTCTCTCTAACTGAGGTTGCTTCCAGATTTTCCTCAATTCTCATAAATAGCAAATGCCGGAGCGGTACCCTAAACTTAGGCCTGGAATACTCCCTTGCTTTAAAAAAAATTCTTCCCCAATTTATAATTTCACCTCATGCATCATCAGGGTCACCGCCTGTGATGCCTCAGTAGTAAAAACGGGCGTAAAATACTATTTAAAAAAAATCAAAATAATGCTGCGTATTAGATTCGAGTGCAAATCCGTTCCGTAGTTCGCCACTAACTTCATTCGAATTTATCCTTTGTTAGGTCATAATGCATTGCTATAATTCTCCACTTCGTTACGTTTATTAATCGCCTATTATTGCACAGAGCGTTTGAATAGTAGATAGTCACGAAATGGAGGACAACAGGGAACATCTTATGATTCTAAGCCTAATGCTGAAAAAATGATAACAGAAAGGCAGGAAGAGAGTTCAAACGTTCGTTTGTGGCGGCAAGAGATATTGGCATTATTTGCAACTAAAACTAGTAGAAAGAAATTCACTGATCCACGCAAAGGAAGACATCCTGACATTGAAGAAAAAGTTTTGGAATTCGTACAAGAAAGGAGGAAGAACAGGCAACCTGTGACTAGTGACCATAAGAAATAACTTTTTCTTGTTTGACCTGCGTCAACTGTCCTGACAACAGCACAAGTAATGGACTTTGTCCTACGTGCTCCATCTTGTAAGAATAGTTCACTTATAAACTGTGTTCTGATCGTTTTATGAAGCGGACATGCTTATCTCTAAGACGCCGTACAACAATGTGCCAAAATCTTTTTTTTATCATTGCAACTTTCAAATTTGGGGTGGCAATATGTTTGATGGCGCATTAGATTCGCGTAAATACTGCACATTTATCTCACATAAACGTATCGTACAGTGCATACACAGTCATGAGCCAAAAATAACTTTACTCTTACGACGGCTGACTGACACCGGTCGTAAATAATCCACAAATATGCAGATAAGACTTACAGAGAAATTTAAAGAACGCTTACTACATGCAAGAGCTAGGGTTGAAGTATTACATGACCTAGTAATTATATCACCACAACACTCTTCGATTTATTTTCTTGAATTAAATGAGTACATTTAGATGTAATATGTTGAACTATGCAGATATATGCAGTATCTTGCTAAACGGCGCGGATCGTATAAACACACACTCAAAAGTCTGGTGAGAATATTAACGTACTAGACAATCTTACGAAATAATATTTTAAAAGTATATGGCCTCGAATTTTGAACACTTTTTAACGTGTCTTTGGTTAATTTGTAATATGCTGATGTTTCTGTTCTAGTATAAGACATATGCGAAACACAAAGAATTAGTTCCCCCTTATACAGCGGGGGCCGTGTTGCAAAAACTGCAGTAGAGTCGACGCATTCCATAGTTTTAGTCTTCTAAATGCATTTTGTACTTCAGGTTCCCATTTCTTGGTTCTTTACATTTGCATTTCCATTTTATTATTACGGTTATAGTATATTAATATTTTTATTTATAGAGTTAGACAATTTTGTAATTCTTTAAATAAATCTTTACTAACATCTTTCTTCTCCTTCTTTAGAGGTATAGTGCCTATTATTAAGAATATTGGATGGGAATTTTTAAACTGACGCTTATAATTTTATCTGAATTTCAATAACTATTTATTCCTGTCCTATATTTATAATGAATTTGATTGCAAAGATGAAGATTCTCTTTCTTCTATCGGCACCCCACTAATAATGATTATTTATATAACTAGTGTATAAACTTGTTAATTGTGACACGAGTGAAAGTTCAGAATGTTCTGAACGAGTGTTCAGAATGAAGATTATACAAATGTTGCATACAACGTTTTATGCAATTTTAGCATTGAATTGTTTTTAAAAAGTATTAAAAATTTGCAAAATGCGATGTACCAAATGATTTAGTAGATATGACGTATTATATTGCATGGTTTCTTAGTACTCGTTCTATGACGATGTTATTTTGTTTTTGTTTTGAAGACTCCAAATGGAAATGGATGCTAATTCCGCAATTTTTGATGTTGAAAACATGAATATAATTCTAGAAGAAAGTATAAAGAAAGTTAAGTTAGCTGATGTTTTGTTAATTTCCCAAAAATCGAAAAGCGTATACAAAAAGGAATATGATAAGGTCTGTACATGGAAAAAAGAGTAAAATGTTAGTTCAACTAATAAAAAAGCCATGTCGGCGTACTCTTCAGAGGTGGTAAATATATAATATAACGTTTATTATTCATTTATGTGGTAAGTAATTAAAAATTTAGATCCTTAGATTTGTTTGTATTTTCCAGTCGAATATTGTATGCCTTCGGCGCTCTGGTATATGTATTAGAAAGTTAAATGCCTGGCGAAAGTGAAATAAAATATCGACATTTCATCTTTAGGTAAGATTTTCTATTTCTTGAAGTATTCGTGGGGTATAAGGCGAAAAAACCAATTAATTAAATGCATTTTAATGTTTCCAAGATAATAGAGGTTAATTTATGATGATTAATAACTTACATTTGTTGTAGTTCTAAAATATTTGTTTAATAAAGTGCTGCTCGTGTTTGAATGTTGGTATGCTTGTTAGAGGGATTATTTTAACTTTTTCTTACAGATAGTTTGAAATTTTGTTGTGAAGGTGGTAATGACTTTATGAAAGACTAATTGCTAGGTAACCAGTGCCATAATTAGGCTAATTGTGCACGGTTTATAGCGTCATAAGAAGCATGTTTTAATGCTAGGATTGCATGAAACATAAGTCTTTATTTCCCACCAGCTTCTTTTTTGTTCCAGGTAAGATGATTCTTATGTTTTGTGTTTGAGTTCAACTTCCCTTTATTTATTAATGAACTTATATTGCCAGATACACTTTTGAATTGAAATCTAACAAATGTTTGTTTTTTCTCGTTTCTTGTCCAAATCACCAAATGGGCAGCCCGGCTATCTGCGTTACACGAGTTTAAGGAATCTCCCTCGGTCGGCTAACCGCCGTGACGCTAGAAGGCTTGGTGGGGTGTTAAACTTTCCCTTCCCAAGCTTATGGAACGTTTGTATCACATTTCTTTTGTTTAGAAGGTCTGGCTTAAATTGGATTTTGAGTTCCTTCTACCCAGCTAGTTTTGGTCCGCCCCGATGCCTTCCATATTGAAAATACTGTGCCCAATGGGGGCTAGAGCCCCTCACGGGATATCCTTGGAGCAAGGTTTACAAATAAAAATATAGAGACCGTATATTTCTTTCATAAAAAGATAATAAACTGATAAGCATTACTGAATGTTATATTTATATGACAAATTTCTAACCAAACATCTTTCTAAACTCTAAAAGTTATAAAAAATTATCGGACAGAAATCTTTGACTACCTATGTTCCACAGAACAAGAGAAGTTGATTTGATTTATTTACGGACGCTCTTTAACATCTCAGGTCATCAGCGTCTCATTCTATTTAGGGCGTCAAACGGCCGACAAATTTTGCTCAGAGGCCTTTTTTTCAGGATTGAGGTTCTTTTACGTGCCGTAAATGTACGACACGGGACCCACGGCTGTTCTTCCCTTCCGAAGGAAGCCATACTTATACGCCCGAAAAAATCCATCGATCCTGGCCAGGTTTGAACCCGCGATCTTGGGTTTAGAAGGCAAGTATGGTTACCACTACGCTACCAGGACCGACTAGAGAGAGAAGTGTAATGGCTGACTGCTAAATAGTAGCATAAAGATGTGTATTTTTCCTTCACACAAAATCCTAATATCATTATTCCCTGCTGATTTCAGTTTGTTCTGTACAGAAACATATAATAAGGGATCAAAGAAATACTTTTTAAAAAGGTTTGGAACTGAAAAAAAGATAGTTGATGCAGGTTTACAGTAATGATATCTATATTTGAAAGCACTACATTTTTTCAACATGTTATGCCGCATTTTAGTGGAGCTCGGTATTCGGTTGTGCATGGTGCCTACAAACTAATTTGTCAATTCATTATTCTCGCTGAAAACTATGTTCGTTCGCAGTTATGACAAATGTGAATCGGCAAATCAGATCATGTTCTAAAGAGCGCATTAGTTTTGAAAATCTGTTGTCAATACCTATTGCTTCAATATTATTTTTCAATATTATTGATGGCTTGGAGACGGAATGTCCCGAATGAAATATCTTTGCTGTCAACTGGGTCCCGGCCAGCGGACGTGGCGATGAATGTGCATTGCATCGATTATAGCTTTGAACAAAGCCATAAAAATGTAACTGTACTAGTTCCTTACTTACATTTTTATTTATTGTTCCATTCCTTCAAGATATCCCCCCAATCTAAAAAAAATGTATGGGAAATAGTTTTCAAAGCATGCAGATTTAAAGTATTAAAGCAGTATTAAAGTTTTAACAGCTTAATTTAGAAGGGTGTTATTTTTTTTTTTTTTTTGTTTTTGTTTTGTTTTTGTTTGTTTGTTTTTTTTTTTTTGAAAACTTCTTCTTAAAGAACGTAAAATTCAGAAAAAAATTTAAATGGTAAAGCTATGTAACCTAAACGCTTATGACCAAAGTTGTAAAAGATGCATACAAAAGGTATCTTTTACAGTTTTGGTCATAAGTATTTAGGTCACATAGCTTTACCATTTTAATTTTTTTCTAAATTTTACGTTCTGTAAGAAATTTTCAAAAAAAAAAAACACTATTCTAAATTAAGTTGTTAAAACTTTAATACTCATTTTTCAACATATTGCGTATATACTGCCTTAATATTGTGGCTAACTACAAAGCTACTCATAGATTTTGATAAAATCTATGCAACGAGATAACCTTAGAACTGTTCGAGATTGTAGACTCATTAGCGACTATACTCGGTCAGGATGCGTAGCTGAGATGTGCATCGGCGCATAAACTCAAGTTCTAGGTTTCGAGTTTCGGTCTTCAGCTCAAGTTTTTTCATCTTATTCTGTTTCCAAAAAATATTATATATTAATTTATTATTCTTCGTGTTATGTTTACAAAAAATAATAAAATTACATATTTTTGGAAATGTAACATTTAATTTTAATCAAAATATTTTATATTACGAAATTCTTTATTTAAAAGCTTTGTATTTTTTCTAATTTTGAAGTCAACTGTAAAAATTAGCATTATGACAGAGTTTTCAACACCACAAAATAACAGAAGCGAAAATAAGCGGAAACGTTTACTTTAAAGATAAGATATAATGTGCTCATTAATTGTACCTCCAAGCAACTTAAATCTCCCCAACTTCGTATGTAGGACCCCCCCCCAATTTTTATCTTCGACATTCATGACAGTTTTTGAGAGTTGAAGTCCGTCCTGAGGATTTAGTATTTGTAAGGGCTGATAATCTCTTTTCTTATCTATAAGACTTGATTTATCTCCACCACATTACTCCGAACTTATCTGTTGTGACAGGTCTTCACACCCCACCTGCCTGAGAGTGAATGTACATAAATATATAAATAATTTAATGGTGATAATAATTAAATATTTTATATAGCCTGTAGTAGTGAGTAAGGAAATTTCATGTATCAGGAAAATGTATTTAGGCTACTGGCCGCGTCTTTTCTAGCCCCGAGTAAAAGCTTGCCTATTGTAACAAATCAGGTTTGCGGTATGAGTCGGAACAATAGTCTTACTTGCTGAAGATCCTCCGAAAATTCGTTAAAAGTACCACAGTAGCAAGTGTAGACGAGGATGCTTCCTTTCACTTTGACATCGGTTGATCACGAACTCCGAAACAACCAATCAGAGACCAAAGAGTTTAAAAGTTTATAGCGAGGACATATGGGGGGGATGAGAGCTCACCAATAATATTTCAATATTTTGAAGGCTCAGCGAGCCGTGAGTTCTATTTTGAGGATCCCGTGAACACTCAGGACCACGTGGGGGAACTTTGAAATTAGCATAAAAGGAGAAACTTCCTTGCGAAGGATATACAGTTTAGGGCAGTTTTTGGGCAGCGAGGCACGAGACGCAGAGATGAACTTTTGTTTGGGCAACAGACTCTTTGATAGATTGCAAGTCTGTGGTGCAAGTGAGCCAGTTTAGGCGAACTGAATACAAGACGAGGGACACAACAATATAGATTTAATGTAAGCCATTGTAGGTGAGTTAATGGCATTCTTCAGTGTTCAGCTCAGGCATTCAGTGTCGCAATCGCAGTTCCGGATTTCAAGTCAGGCGATGTAGGCAAGTCGACGATGTTATGAGATGCTTTAGTTCGTACAGCTACGAGCAGGCAGCCTCGCGGTTAGGCGATTTAGTTCAGTTCAATAAAACCCGCTAACTTCTTCGGCAAAGAGGAAGCGAACCAGATGGCCGTCAACAAATTATCAGAAGAATAAACACTTCCAGGCGTTGAAAGAAGCACTTCTGTGTGATTTAAACAATTTCCTTTCACCTCCCTTTCCCCCTGACTACAAGGGTACAAATGGCGACTTTCGGCCCCTTAAAGACCCGGGGTATGAAGAGAGACTCTCGGATAGATGCTGTACCAGACATTATTACATCTAGGTGGGCGCGGCTGGCAATAAATAATCATAATTCAATCACTTCGAATTAACGCCACCACCGCGAGCTGCCAACATCAACATTGACGAAAAACCTACTTCATATTTGGCGCCCAACGTGGGACCATATTGTTGACGACATCCTATAGAGATCACTTCACAGTATACATCCTATGGTAAACTCAATCATGACTAATGCCATTTAACTTTCAGTTCTTTTTAAATACAAATATTCCTCTATCGCACTTGTTAGACAATAGCTTGCAGATATTCACTGATGTTTTAGTTTTATTAAGAGTGAATCTACTCAGAAACTTATCAGAGGCAAGTATGCGGTACATGGCATGATTTTAGCTAAACATTGAGCGTGAACATTATTTTCAAAGTGCAGCTATTATGCTATGCTCTTGTTCACCTTTATGGCTGGATCATAAAATCACCACATTTTCGCCTCCAGAACACTTTAATGCTCGAGTTTTTTATCGTTGGATTTTGCATGAAATAAGGTAGTGTAGCCCAGTACTTTTAATGTATTTTACTTTAGAAATATTGTGTACAATGCTTTATTGTAGTAAATATCAACTGCCAAACTTCTCTTCTGCTGTCTCAAGCTTCAGTGGCTGGTGTCAGTACAACTCTGTGTTTCGTCACGTCGTAGCAATAAATGTTTTTACTGATGTTTCGCACATCCTGTGCCATGTGCTTCCTCAGAGCACAGGATGTGTAAAACGTTAGCAAGAACTTTTATTGCTAAGACGCGGCGAAACCCCAAAGCCAAGACGAGTTGTATACACTTCCTTTTTGTTTCCCGCCAATAGTAATATGCTTTTTTAAAATCTGCTGTAATATGTTTAAGGCTTATTTTCTCTCTCTTCCTACATGATTCATGTTATCTTTCTGTATAACCACACTTGTGATCCGGGACATGTTTGTGGGTTTCTAGTATCTCCATCAGGGCGGATTATGATAAATCTTATATTGTAGTCCATAGTATTTCTGATACCTCATTTGCATTAGTTAATTTTTTTACATTTTATTATCATTTTTGTGTACTTTCAATACTGTATATATTCTATTACTTCTAATCTTCATTTGTCATTTAATCGCATATTTGCACACGGTCTATTTGTAACATTTAGACAAAATATCAATCAATCCCTAGATCAAGCAAAAATATATACAATGGTAGATGAGATACCAATTTTTTCGACATAATCAAAGCTATCCATGGTATTTGTCTTAGCATAAATAGAAAATTAGTTTTTCTATTCCTTGGCTATAGAGAGCAAGATCCTACTCGTTAATTCATTTCATTCCTTTGTTTTTCACTTCATCGTCTCTATAAAATAGGACGTTTCTTCATTTTGCCAAACAGATGGAAGTCCCAAGCTATCAATTTCGGGATTTAAGTTGCCCATGGCTGGCGAGCAGCAGGTTTGTTGTATCGTGGACGATATGAGGCTTAGCATTTTCGTGCAACAAATTCACATGTTGTGTATAAAGACCATGTTATGACCTCGAATGTCTTTCTCATGACCCGTCAATTACGCAGCTGTATTTAAATTCGTCCCACGTTCCACATAAAACAACATGAATCACACCACTCGGTTGATGATTTTGGATATTTCCTGTTTTCCATTTTTGACTCTACTTTGAAGGGTGCACCCATATCTCACTACTTGTAACGATGCGCGATTAAAGAGCGTCATAACTTTGCAGATTGGATAGCAAGTTAGCCGTTATCTCATTCTTTGGTTGGGCGGAAATTTCTTTGGAGTCCATCTGAATAGCCCAAATATTCATGGACGATGTCATTTGCCTTCATCTGATTCAGCGTCACACGTCTATTCTCCCACAACATTTATGAATGCCTCTGTTTATGATGGACCTCACCTTCCCGTCGTTTTTCACATTCCATCTCCTGCCGGCCCTGGTGGTGTAGTGGTAGCCGTACTTCCTCCTAAACCCAACATCGCGGGTTCGATCCCTGCCAGGACGGATGGGTTTTTTGGGGTATAAAGGTCCTAAGTATGGCTTCATTCGGAAGGGAAGTAAAGCCATGAGTCCCGTGTCGTAGATTTACGGCACGAAAAAGAACCTCAAGCATGAAAAAAGAGGCCCTTGAGCAAAATTTGTCGGCCGTTTCACGCCCTGATTTGAATGGGACGCTGATGCCCCAAGATGTTAAAGAGTGTCCGTAAATAAACTAAATAAAAAAAATGAAAACTTACCATCTCCAGAATCCCAGCACATTTCCCCACTTGAAGTAAGCGTATCTCTGCATGCAGTACACCCCCTCTTTATTACTACTAGTACAACACTTTCGCTATTTTGCAACTGTCGTTGAGTCAAGATTATGTTTTATCGGCTTTCACCAACTTTTCACCATCTATCGGTGGGGCTACAAGCTAACGGATACATAATTGTAGCGAACTCCGTTCTTTTGTTTCGGAGTTACAAAATAGGCAAACCTATCTACTTTTTGACTTGCCCTCCTATCATTGTATGATACCTACGTCATATAGTGATGTATGACCTATTTCATGCTATTAACATCATATGACGCACATATATCAAACATGTCGCCCTCTCGTAACCCATGTGAGCCGGCTGGCGAATACAATAAGGTCACTTTATATAACTTTTTAATTGCCACATTATCGATAGTTATTTTAGATAATTTCTTTTCGATACCGCTATTCTTGTACAGAAGTGTGCAATTTCTGTATCTCTTCAAGCAATATATAAATATTACTAATGGGATCACAATCCTTTGATTGATATAAAATGGGCCACGAGATGACTGAGGCGAATCTTCTCTAGGATTGGGTGTCTTTATCCATTTTGAGCATTGTATTCAAATTTACTATTAAAGTGCTATTTTTACAGAGTTCTTCCTAAAAATGAATGTAATACAATTTTCAAATTATCAGGTTTTACATTAGAAGGTACAGAAACATAATCTATGTCAGCTGGAAAAGAAGAGTATGTTTATTTACATAATTAAGTTTATTTTATTTACCTTATAGTCCAGTTCCTTCTTACTAATGCTGTAATTACAAGTGGGTTTCAAGTTCTTAATGAACTTGCCGTTTCGCAGGTTCTCATACGATTTTAATATTAATATTGGATTTTCAGCGCTTATTTCTACCTTTCTGAGTATTATTGATTTGATATCTATCCTTACAATAACATTTGTGTTGTTTAAATTGTAATGTGTTTGTGGATTTAGTATTATCGTTACTTGGAGGCGGCGGTGTTGAAGTTTATAGCGTTAGTTTTACGTGGAACGTTCGGAAATGATTCCAAAAGTATTTTCATGTGTCTTATATACTATGCAACATGTTTCAATTCACATTAGATCTGTCAATATATGCCCCACCAATATTCCAGATAACGTCAAAATGACTTCGCGAAATCATTGTTTGGGAGTACTACGTCATCACTTGAGTACAGCTGTCTGAATTTCTTCGATGTTGCCGTACTCTTTCATCTCGCAGGAGTCCTTCATGTGGTCGAATAAGGCATTATCAGACTAAGGGAGGTCCAGTGAATAAGGTGCACAATGAGTCTGCAGTACTTAACTTTGCGGTCGTAGTGTTGCCGGTGTGGTGTTGTGCATTGTCATGTTGGAGAAAACTCCTATCCATTAGCAGTATGCCTATAGTGTCCCAAAAGATGGCGAACATTTGCTTTCCCGCTGATGGAGCAGCACGAACTTTCTTGAGCCGGGGATTCCCTGGATGTTCGCGTTGAATGCATTGGACTTTCTTCTGTGGTGCGTGATAGTGACTACATGACTAGTCACCAGTCACCAGCTTCTCTCAAAAGTCCGGATCTTATTATGCATTTCCACTCTTTTTATCCCTCTGTGTCTCTGACATTTTCATATTCAAATCATCGTGAATGATGAGTGCAGAGTTTCGCGGCCGAAGTTCTCTGACATTCCAGTTGATCAAAAACTGTATGCCTATCAGCCATAATAAATATATACAAAACCTCAATGTTCTTGGTAGACTGCGATGTTGATGAACGACCAGTACTCACATTCTTGTATGCTAATTCTCTGCTGCTGGCATACTCCTTGACCCAGTTAACATCATCTGTGCAGGAGCTTCTGATCGAAATACCGCAGTTTTGACGCCTTCCTTGCCCACCTTTGTTCATGATTGATGTGTTCCATCATGTCCATGTCTTTCTCTGTTCGATAACAAACGAACACTATCCTTTCGCTACACATTCAGCTTACAACGGCCATCTAGCGTCTGTATGAAATAATTGTATCAGTTCATCGCCCTAGAAATAGTGTGCCCATAGATTAGGCGTATTGTAAAACACCGCTAGCTATTGTATATTATTTCAGCGAGTAGTTCGAGTAAGGTTTCCAAGCCGACCAGACCTCGCGCCACAACATCTTCGCCCGTTCCATATGATCAGCTTAGAGTATGAAATACTAATCTTGTTCATATATACAATAATTCTATCTCTTTGATAACTGTATGGTGTAATAGATTTTCAAACGTTATTAAGTTAATTTTCAGGCTTTTTATTTAATTTATATTCAACTCATTTTCCCAGTCAAGCAAGTATTATAATAATGGGTTATTTTCCAGAGAGAAAAGCCCCGAAAGACTATGCCTACATCCCTGAAGTCTTAGGTAGTGACAATATCTTTTAGGTGTTCACATCTGCAAACTTCTAATAATACACTAGACCTAACCAAAATAGTTTGGTTGTTCCAATAAACACAGTCATTTATAAAAACATAGTGCGGATGATAACAAAAATTTACCATTTTATAATTTATTAAAATAAACCTCTTTCTATATTACTTGTGTCACACAAGCAATTGGAAAACACAATGAAAAATAACGCATGTGTTGATATGATTGATTTGCTATAATTCTCATAAAACGTTTTTATTTCATAACATAAATGACAATGTCCACAGTGTTTTATTTAAAAATTAAGCAAAAGGTAAGGAAGAGAGATTACTTCATTCAATTATTTAAAAATTCACGCCCATATGCAGAGGCTTTTAAATACTACAGCGAGTGATGGATAGTTTTTAAAAGCCGTTGAGTAATGTTGACTATTAACGTCAACTCCCGGATGTCATGATAAAATGTTTCTAAAATTTAACAATTCTTAAAATCATCCGTGCACTTTGTTTTTCAGAAAGTTACAAATTTTTAGGAACGTTTTCTGCTAATACTCTATTAGCCTTTTTAAATACGCGCCTATGGAACAAATGAAAATAAATAACAAAAAACAAATAAAATTATAACCAAAAAGACATAAATAAAAGCACGAAAGGTAAATCAAACAAAATGAAACAGAAAGGAAAACAATGATTGAGGAATGTGAGAAAAATATCTGTAGCAAATAAAAAGTCCTGAATGAAATATGTTCTTAGAAAAGAACTAGAGGAAGCAGAAGTCGCCGCGGCAAATGAGAAGAAAACGAGTGGAAAAGAAGGAAGATTGAATTTGCGAGGCAATCACGGTTACTGTTAAGACTACAAGGACCGCCAAACAAACTTATAGCACTGGAATATTTTATTTGTAATCATGGATGTTATAACATTTAGCTTCTAATTTGAAGCCTTTTATTAAAATAACTACTTTTGGAATGAGTTGCTAAAAATAATTATGTATGTACACTTCTCTGCCTTCAGAGTATACTACTGCTGTAAATGTTCTTTTCTTGGGTTATTTAATAAATTAAATTAATGAAGTTTTTCCTATTCTACGGAGCGATTCAAAGAATTATGAACCAGCTTTCGGTGTATTTACTGAGCGTGTGAACACGTTTCCCGCTGTTGACTGGAGCAAGGTCACATAAGCTTGTAGCTGTCAGTATGGATCTGATCATGGTTCAGTTCAGTTCAGTTTATAAGAGTGGTATGTTTTTTCTGCATTTAATTGCGAGGTGAATTATTGCCATGTATATATTTTCACAGCTGTATTTATTTATAATTTTAATTGAATCAGCTCGTCAAGTTCAAAAATGATTTGAAGAAAATCTCCAGATATAAACGTTCCAGGCGTATAACAAACTTTATAATACATTTTAAAATAATCGTTATTGAAGCATTGAAAGTTCTGATATAGTTCCTTCATGATGAAAAAATATGATGTAAAGAATTATATTTTTTTGTCCTCAACACAACAATTAATGCCCCCACATATATGAAAACAATTTCTCCAGCCTCTTTATTATAAAATTAATAGACTGGGAGGAGATTTCGTATTTTTTTCAACAAGACTGTGCCACAACTCATACAGCAAATATTTTGATGACAGAAATTTAAAGTGTGTTTCAGAATTACGGATTTATTTGTAAGGATTTGTGGCCTCCTTGACCTTGTGACTTGTATCTTCAGGGTAAGTGAAAAAATACCATGTACAAGATAAACCCATAAAGCCTGGAAAAGCTGAAACAAAATATCCGCCAGGAAATAGCCACCATTACTCAACGTGGACTACAGCGAGTGATGGATAGATTTTTAAAAGAGGTGCAAAAAAATGTATGGTCAAAGGCTGTGGCCAGTTTCAGCACCTCCTTTCATAATCTTGGTAAGTAAAACCTTTAAAAATACTCAGCGCTACTCTACGATAACCACAGACGGTCGCCGGTATTTTGAAGTAAAAAACAATGGAAAGAAATTTATACATATTCCTACTTTTAAACAGAAGCATTAAAATATATCAACATTTTTTTAGCGCCGCTTAAAGTCATATTGAATGAGATGGAACGATATGCAGAAAGGTCTGTAATATAAATTTGTGTGAGAGCAATAAAAAATATGCACTAAAAATCAATGAAATGATGGCATTATATGAAAGCAGCTGTGTGGCAAATAATGTGTGCCAGTTACGAGCATGTCAACCAATGTATAGCATACAAAGTCGCTCGATCCTCATTAAAAGTACTTTTTATATTTTGGTGTTGCAATATATATGTGTATATATTTTTTTTTTGTTGCCTCTGAAATCGGTAGAAATCAAATAATACGAAGCGCTTGCGAGGGCTGCACAGAGGGAGGGAGAAGAGCAAAGCATATCGGGAGAATAAAGGAAATTTTGTGACGAAGCATTGGACCATAGCTCAGTGTGGTGGATAATTGCAATTGATAATCTGGAAGAGCTGTCAACCGTCTATCAATTGTTTCTGCAGGCAATCATTTCTTCTCAGCAAACATCAGGTAACCAGCACTAATTGGACATTGATACATGCTGGGATGTTACCTGATTTCATACTTGAGATGTTTATAAAGTTTATTATATTACATACGAACAGAGAACCTACTGCCGTTTGCATCTCATTGCCGTTATCATCGCTAATTAAGCTCAAAAGTTTACTTCTCTCATGGCGATCTTGTTGATTAATCCATTTTTATGCAAATATGTTTTCTTTCAATGAATACATTTTAATTTCTGATGGTTATAATTTAAATTTCAAGCACTCTATGTATGAAAATATTTTCACATTATTGAAATATTCTTATTAACTATTCTCAAAAAAGTGCATTGTACATATATATCTTTAAATATGTTCGCTATTTCGAGTTTTAGTTTTAAGGTGTACTTAAAAGAACATTTGAAAAAAAGTAAACTGGCCACAAAACCATAACACACAGGGGAAAATAATTCTATTATAGTGAAGTTCTTTTGGATAGACCTGGGTATTGCAGGAGGATATTTCGGTATTTCAGTCTTGATCAATGGCTGGCCGTTTGTGCCTACATCTCCAATTCCGAGAGGAAGAGAAGAGGTGAGAGACACTGGGCCAGAATTCACCAACGTAGACGAATAACTAATATTGTTTCAAGATAGAATTCCCCGAAGGCGGCAGAGGGTTTCTCCAAGCATTTGAGGCTCTCCGTCACACAGAGCCAGCCCACTTGCCATGGCACTTTCGACCCTATATCAGAAACAATGGAATGAAATAACATGAAATAGCAGAGCGGGAAATTCGTGTAAAGTTAAAATTCTTCCCAGCATTCGCCTGGTGACCAGGGGAAACTACGAAAAAGCCCAAGATTAGCATGACCGGCTCATCCACAGTCACCAATAATGAGATTGTAATGAAAGTATGGGAAGCAACCTTAATTTCCCACCTGGATAAGGAAGATAGCTAGACGTAACAACAACCGATTCCGCACCTACCCGAAAAGAGCGTCGCACCGGCTCTTTCTCTGGCAATAATAAAATATTATGGTGGCACGCAAGTATGGACTTTTAAGTTCAGTAACTGCAGATATGTTTTGAGGCTGTCTCGCTAGGCAAAAGAGGATGACACACTAAGGCCAGACCAGAAATCGGGAATAAAATGCAAATGGTTTTTCGTCGAGAGATATTTAGTTTAAGAGTCAGGGGATTTTTTTATTTGATTTATTTCGAACGCTCTTTAACACCTCAGGTCATCAGCGTCCCATTCAATTCAGGGCGTGAAACGGCCGACAAATTTTGCTCAGAGGCCTCTTTTTTCAAGCTTGGGGTTCTTTATCGTGCCGTAAATGTATGCCACGGGTCCCACGGCTTTACTTCTCTCCCAAAAGAGTCATGGGAAACCTTATCACTTTCGTTGTATGTTCTTCCAATGATTAATGCCAGTAACAAGTATAAGTAATAAAAAAATAATTATATTTGCTAACGGGTTATCGACAAGTTTATCCGCACTAGAGTGATGTGCACGGCACAGGAGAAAATTGGTACTCCTACACTTCTGACATCCTTACTTCGAAACCGGATTTTAGCAGGTAATTCGCCCATCTTTGCTAAAATTTGAACTTGCAGTATGTGCTTGTCTTGGTGGTTAAGTGGACACAATAACTAAACTATACGCTCGGAGTGCGGTTAGTGCTGCCACCCGAATTCACTTTCCTACCAAAATTCGGCTACACAATGGCTGCGGGTGACTTCTCGATGCCCCTTTATAAACCAGTGTTTCTCGACGTTCTTTCACAAAGCACCACTTCCAGTGTTCTAAATACCTATAAGAGTCACTATAAATATGAATGATATCCCGGGGAGGCAAAAAAGTACTGAATCATATCGTTTTCAAATAATTTAATGCTACTAATATATTGTACGCACTGTATTCCAGAATCATCGTATACTTTTTCGAATAGACAACGAAAATTATCCGCAAGGGCTTGGTAAGAACAGCAGTTGATTTTACAACCGCCAATACTCGACTACTGAGATCGTGCTCCAAATAGTTCATACATATATTCTCTTTGAGATTTGTTCCCTCTGTTTTCGAAACTTCCATTGCATAAATTCTTTATTCATGTGATATGACACTGCATTACTTCAGAATCACTAGCAAATACAAAAGTTTACTATTATAGGTACCCAAGTAGAGGAGAGAACAAATATACATAAATAATGCATATCGGTTTATTATTAGTTCCATAGTTTATTCATTTATGGAAATATTAGAGAAAAGAAATAAATATACATAGCGTCAAATTTTGTTCATCCTTAAAAATCCCTATAAGAGAAATCAATATGACATGTATGCCATAAAAGTGCATGAAGGTATAACTTGAAATAAAATGTTCGACTCTTCAAAGTAATTATGGATATATCATAATGTCAGAATGTATTATTAATGTGAAAAAATGTAATCATGCGCAAATATATTATAATTATGCATATAATGAATAAGGACGGAATACGTTATTAACGAAATGCGTTTGAAACTAGCTGTTTGAACGCATCCCCCCCCCCCCTTTTGCAAAACTGCTGGCAAAACTTCTCGATCAGAAAATAAGTCGAATATCTCCCTAGAATACATATGGTAAAACAAATAATTCGGACGCTTAACAATCTTAAAGCTCCATTTTATCGACCACGCTCTACTACCAAGTCTGCTACATATCCCCTTCTTACTGCAAGCCTCTTCAGTTTAATTTCACATCAGATAGAGCCAACAGTAGATGACTGCAGTACTTGGAGTTATTCCTAAACCCAGCAGCTCTTAGTTTAAACCAGATAAAAATTGTGACAGAATTATTCAGAAACAAACACAATTGCCATTTAATCAAATATATTAACAATATCCCAATACAAACTAACCGCCCGAACAAGCATATTCTATGTACATTCAAGAATTAGCAATAAAAATTCACGTGGATATATCATTAAAGGGCAGATGTTTTTAATAGCAAAATAAACTACAATAATAATTACCCATAAAATGAGGGACAGGAACAAATGTACAATAGTGTACATTTATCTCCCTAAAATAATATTAGAAACTAATTAATTTTTTTTCTATAACATATCAATTCATAACAGAGTAAAATTCAAATGGCGTAGTTATATATGTAGCTTTTAAACATAAATGAACAGATAATTATTAAGCAATCAATAAAAATATGGAGGGTCATCTGAATTAAATACGGAGTTAATAATAAACAAAGGGAAACAAAACTCCAATCCTAAAGAAAGTAAGAAATATAGAAGTGGAAAGATTAACTAACGCCAAAGCAGGAACCCTCCTCCGCTTTACCAAACGAACTTCTCCTGTCCCCAAACATGTCTTCTGTTTACATTGCCCGGTATGGAAGGCGCAGGTTCCGAGGACTGAAGTCAACCTGACGACGGTACTTCGCATCCTCTTTAGCTATTGAATCGATTACATAACGAACTTCTAATTGTTGCTGCCTGCAAGTTGATTTTTGTGTTTGTTTGCTAATAATTTATGTTTTAACATTAGTTTATATTATCTGCTTTACTTAATGAACCGCTGTAATGTTATTATGAGTCGGCAGTTTTTAATATGCCGCAGATTTTTATAAATAACTAATCCCTTTTAAAAAAATAAATATTCAACTCTCGTTTATCCTGCGGTTTTTAACTACAGAAAGGGCTTTGCTAAAAAATTTAAACAAACGTATGTTATCTGACTACTGCTCATTTAAATGGAATAAATTACACGCTTTAACCTTAATATGGGTTATGTGGATTGATAGCGTTATTTCAACTAAATGAGAGATGATGTTCTTATTTTTTGAGAATCAAATTGTCTCCGTGTCTACTTTCATTTCTTTTCGAACAACTTCTTTTTAAAATAAATTTGAAACATGAAATAACGTTGATTTAGACATTCAAATTTAAAAGTACTTTGGATCGCAAGGTCACTGGAGACCCTAAAGATGAACTGGAAACATACAGACAAGTAAATATAATTGCATGCCACTTTCTACAAAGTTTTTCAAGGATTGAAATTTCTTGGCAACATTTTTTTTCATATTCAGCACTTTCAGTGAAGAGGTTCAAAAAGTTAAAGGCGTAATTTCAACGTCATTTTGCATTGCATGATGTGATTGTAATACACATAATTACACAATTTTTATTTTCTTAGCTATCTTATTTGAAATAAACGCTGCATATATTGATTTAAATCTCAGCCAAGCAAATTTATTTCCAATGCTATACCGAGATCGCTGCTTCTATCTGTGAATCAAAGAATCATTTAGATTTGGAGTGAACAACAAATCTGCTTCAAATGTCCACTCAGGACCTACTACATTTATAACACTTTAGTACGCATTTATAATCGATAAGTATCCTTATATTTAGGAGCCTAAATGCTACAGGAACAAATAAATGAATATTATGAATATGCTGCAGCACTTACCTTAGATGAGCCAGTCCAATGGATTATATGCATGCCCCAAAATCTGAAAACACAGATAGTGTTATTGCAATAAATTATTCCATCATTTTGTGGCACTCTAAAATTACTTTTGTTAACATATTGTCCCCAAATATTCTATTTTTGAAGTCTAAAATACAACACTTCTGTTTTAAAAAATTGCAGAGAGGAGGAGATAATCGAACGATTTGTATGATTACGTGAACTGAATATGTTATACAGAATTGAAACTCTGGATTTTCAGCAGAAGTATCGATTGTATTTTGTGTTCTGAACTAATTGTAAGAAGTTGTTCTGGAACTCTAGTACAAGTTTTATTTTGGGTAATTGGAGGAATAGAAAACATTAATTAAGATATTGAAACTGATGTTTGGATTTAAAAGAGAAGCCTATAAACTTCTTTGTGATGAAAGAAACGATCAATATCAAGAGTTCATAGTTTCCGTCAAACAATAGTAATTTCTGTTTTAACTGTGTTTTGTTTATTTAACAAATGCAACATACAATTTAACACTTATGCCATTACTACACCGGTTCTCGAGTATTTTTCAACAATACAATTAAACCGCTTAATGCAGAGCACACGTCCAAATGTTCGGTCGTCACAGATTGACGAGAATCACAAAGGGCACAATTTGGAGAAAGAGAGTCGTGTTTCGTCAACAATCGCTCATTTTTTGTCTTTACTGTAGCTTGTCTATTTGTCAAAAGCTTTAGGGAACGAAATGGTATTGTTCTCGTGGGTCTATGAGTCAGCAAGGCTCCTTAGCAAGTAGTCCGCGTGTTTGTTTCTCACGATGCCACAGTGTGCAGGTACCCATTGGAAAGAAACTTTATGGGCAAGATTCTTCAGCATTCTGCATTCCAGAATTCGTTGCAAATCGCAATGATAGTTTTGTGATAAGACCTGGAGTGCGGACTTTGGATCCGAGAGAAGTACTACTCTATTAAAACTAAATTTTCTCAATGATAATTGTTGGACCATCACAGCAATAGCTTCTATCTCACCATCAAAGGCTGTGATGCGTGTACCCATAGGTAAGCAATAATTAAAAGCTTACACAGAACTCCAGCCAGCTCCATGGTGTCTTACTTGGAGCCGTCCCTGAAGACATGTAGCAATTCACATTCCGGAAATCGACTTCCAATACTTTCGAGAGCTATAGCTTTTAATTGTTCCGGTATGACATCTTCCTTTAGTACTTAATAGTAAGATCGAGATTTACATCAAGGGGCACAAAGGCAAGGACAAGGTAAAAGTCTCATGATATAGCCCTAAAGATCTGGCGACCTTTATAGCTGATTGTATAAAACCATCTTTCGTTTTTAAATTCCTAACTCTATATTTATTATAATTCCTCCAAAATTATTTTAAGTATATGTTTATATGCGTTTTATTTGTTATCTGGTCCGTTCTTGTACTTGCTTCTTTTGTTCCTCAGGCCCCTCCTTTCCCCTCGACATACATTCCTTCCTTGTTAACACCAGAAACGTTCGTTCACTGGCTCTGGTTTCCAAAGACTTGAGCAAGTATAGACACTTTTAGAGGCTATGACGTAACCTTTCTGTCTTGCTCGCCCCGTCTCCGTTCCTGATTAGGAACATCTCTTGGGGACCTTGCGGTAATCAGGAACGTCTCTTTTTTTTTTTTAAATTGGTAGGTCCGAAACCTTCTTTGTTAATCCGACCCAGTGGCCATGTATTTAAGCTTTGGTTATATTTTATTATGTTATTATGAATGTTCATTCAACATTGCTTTTAAGTTTCATTTATATTTTTGTTAATATAGTGGAAAATTGCAAGGTAAGGTCATGTTCTTGAAAGTAAAATAATTTCAAGTCTTTATTTCTTGGGCCACTGTGAGATTTTATAAAGTGCTTGAGCCCTGTTAATTGTTTGAATGTTTCAATGAAATTATTGTATATTTGGAATTATTTCCAAGGTTTGTGGTTTTAAAAGTTGCTTTGTTGCTTTTATCATTAAAGAGGGAATTTTTCTAAGGCAAATATTATTTTGCATGTGAATTATATGCTTTGCTTATTGTTGGACAAATTAGAATGTATTTTGAATTTATTCTACTCCCCGGCCATGTTCTGGAGTTTATGCTTCCAGCTTACTTGCTAATTTAAATTTTATCCGGGCATCAAAAGAAGGGTGTCAAATTAAAGGTAATTGAAATTACTTTGGTAGCAGAAGGGGGATAAGCCATTTTTTTTACATTTATACAGCGTAAACTGCATTTTATGTATATGTTCATATATTACTCTAATCGTCAAATTCCAGTATTAGGAATATTTAAACCGAAGTGATTACTTTTATATGAGTTCGGGAACAAATAAAAAAATTAAATATTTTTCATGCTCTTCAATTGTAAAATATAACATTTTCAAGCAGGGCTGTACATCCCAAAACATTTGTTGAAAGCATTATGTATAACTTCAAACAAGTGAAATTCACGTAAGTTATATAAAAAGAACGCTAGCACAGATATGCCACTAGAGGGGAACAAATATCACGCCCCAAAAGTTATCTTTCAATGCCAGGATATATAACCCTACATAAAGACAGGAATTATATACATTAATAGGAAATACTCCACTGACCCTATAAAAATACTAAACTTTATTTTAAAAATAATATTTTAGAGAAAAGTAATTAAAGATTATTTCTTCTTAATTTTTGTCTTTAATTTTGTGGTTATTAATGCCTTATTTGAGAGATGTGTTCGTTTTTAATTATAATAATCAATATAACCACTGATAAAACAAAAAGAACAACTAAAACATAAAATGACTTGTATACCTTACCCCTATATGGGTAGAACTTGTCATATATAACATATAACATATTTATGTTGTACCTCATAATGATTGATTTTATGATAAAAGATAGTTAACAACAATTCATCATAACTATTACTATTCTTTCTTTCCTGTTGAAACTAACTCACTATTGCCTTAAAGGTTGTTACTTCAATTTTTGCTGCTGGCATTCTCTATGGTAAAGATTATTGAATTTTAAAGTTAGCTGTTTTGTCGTTTTTACCTAAAAGTATATCACCCTATGCTAATTAATATATTACATGATATTAATGAATTTTGGAGAATGTAGAGAGGCCTGAGACAAGAAATCTATTGTCTACGAAGAAAAATAGCATAGTTATATGGTAATAAAGAAGTTGAAATTAGATGCCGACAAGTCAACTTTAAAACAAAATAGGTACAAGTTTGTATTATAGTTCTTTAAACCTACTTCGCGGAATTTTAATATCGTTCTAAAGATTTGGTGCTATAAAAATGTCCAAGCACTGAATTGTACAACAGTTAACTGATTTATTGCGTTATATAACTTTGTCTAGAGGGAACTATTCATCTTGTGGTCAAATATATAAGGTGACAGACTGTGGTCTTACAAAATGGTAGTTTAGGGTCTTGCTGATTAACTTGTTAATTTTTTATTTTATTACCAATAATCTTTATAAATAAGATGTAAAAGTTAATATTAACGAGAATTCATATAAAAACAAATAATCCTTTGACAAGTTGGGCATTTTCTCTCTGACAACAGCTACAGTACTGATAATAGCGTGTATTGAGATTATTTAAGAAATGTAACGACACGTTAGTTCCAGTATAATTGGTTTATTAGGTACAGATACGTTGGCTCTACTTTTTTCCAACACTCCTATTTCCTAATGTCAACTGGATCCAATTAGGAGTAGATAATGCCTACAAAGACATAATGGTGTGACATATAAGGAAATAATAATGTGGGGAAATACTTTGTAAGATTAAGTTAATTAAGAAGTAGAAATGACGATTGGGAAATATACGTAAGCAAAATTAGTCTGCGCCTGCGCAATATGAAGAAGTGTGCTATTTAACGGTATAAAGATAGTCGGTTTGGAAACTCAAGATGAGAGGTTTTGCCATGATACCCTACATCATGAATGAAAATTCGGATTATTCATTATAAAGACGACTATATAAATGTATAAATAATGTTTGTGTTCTCAGTGAATACCTAAGCCTAATATTTCCTCAATATGATTCCGTTTTAGGTCAGGATGGGTGGAATTTATTTAGATTAGTGTTGTGAGCTACGGCCCCAGTTCGATAAATTAGGTATGGAATGTCATTCTAGGAGAATGGAAGCAAGTAGGTCGTGAACACATAAGAGAAACATGGGGAAGGTTCAGAAACTTTTGTGTAAGAAGTAGAAATGAAATCTAACACTATACATGCAGTCACAAATTCCTTTCCATATTTCTATTATATCTTTAAATAAAATATTTAACGTAAAAAGTAAAAGATAAACTAAGAAGTAATGAAGTGAAACATTAACTTAAGTGTATTTATGTGCTATAAACAAATACTATCAGGAAATTTAAAATGTCAAAGCACGTGTCAGGGCTAGGGGTACACGGGCGCCAGTGCCAGTTACGATTCCACAACTTCGACACACCGGTGCTACGACGACGGCGACTAATAATAAGAATAATAATCTAGAATAAGCAAAGATATGAAATGATGTTTATTCACATAATTAGTGTGAAATTTTACACTGTATGCTCGCTGCAAATTGAGGAAACTGGAACAACTCTCTTAAAGCGTCATCCACTATGGACAATACTTCTTACTGTCCACCAGAGTCCATAAATTGACACATTTTGCGTAGAAGGATTTCTTAGAAAGGTCTGACTGAAAACTTACAATTTCCATTTCTACTTCTTTAGGATTATACTTTTCGAAGATTTCACACGCCCTGCCTCCAAGCTCACAAACGTAAACAGAAGGGAGTATTGACAAACATTATCACTGGTCAAGTATTGAAAACTGACTAATCTATTACCAAATTCGAAGAGTTTAAAGATGTTTGGCAAAAGATGAAAAATCACGCATGCAGTCATTTACTGTTTCTACCATAAATTTAAAATTTGTAAAGTGTGAAAGGGAATTTCTTTTTCTATTTAAATGGAACAAGCAATAGCTTTATTTGTTTTCAAATGCATTAACAACATTTATCATACTATTGTCATCGATTGTTCAAAGTATATCAGATTCTGAGTACGGTGGAGTAATTCTTCATGCAGAATAAAAATGCCAATGGGCTTGAGGACGGTGCTTGGAAGACAACAATTAAAAATCTTTATTCAAACGCAAAAGAAAAAATCTTCAAATATTCATTACAATTTAATTTGGAAATTATTTGAGAAGGTCGCCTTAAAAGGACATTGCGGGCGACATGATGCCTACGGGCGTGGCGCCCGTAGAGAGTGCTGTATGTTATACGTATTGTAAATGTCCAATTTTGAAGTATTTCAGTCACAAGGTGGTTCCTGCTTGATATTGAACTCCTCCCTTTCAAGCGAGACCCTAAAGGTTGCGCTGTGAAGCTGCACGCTTGACCGAGCACGCAGATGGCATAGATATTATGAATCAACCTTCTCCATTCCTTCTCTAACATGCGTTATTCTACAAGACTAGAATTACTGATGAGGAAAATCGCCACAGTTAGACACAATTTTGTTCCAGGCAACTACTCATATTTTTCCTTCATAAACTTTATTTCTTATAAGAAAAATGTCGCCTTCAAAATGTAAGAGTAAAAAATGGTATTGATGTGATAACATTTGTGTTACTCACGGTTCGATAAACGCTGTTAACGTTCCATTTGAACAAAACGGTTTGTTTCTTGGTGAATTTACATTTAAGCACACATACATACACACAGATATTTAAATTGCTTTATCGACTCTTAAAATGTAACAAATTCCTAATCTTTCCTGGTTTTCTGAAATTAGGAAACACACTTCAACGACTGCAGTTAATAGCTCACTACAAATTCCAACTAGTGTTAAACACTATTTGAACATCAGATAAATACGGTGAACCGTTTGGGTATAGATAAAATGCAAACACTATAAAATATTTACTATTAAATTTTACATGGGTTTCTGTGTATAGACGGTGTCTAACAAAGCCCCACACGAATAAGTTTAGGAGTAGATAGACACGGGGAGTTTGGAGGCCAAGAAATTCACGACCTACCTGCGATTGAAAGCGGTATTTAGAAAATGACGAAGCTCCCTGGTACACCCTTTCTGGAATACAATGTTCATATTGTTGTCTTCATCAAGTTGTGGCAATAACTGCAACACATCCAAATAAGATTCATTGCGCTCGCTGTTAATTTGCAGTAGCCATTTCAATCATCTATCATTTTCATTTGTCATTATGCATTGTTGATTTCCATTCTTGCCATGTACGAAAACTATCATCTTTTAAGCAAAAAATTACTAGCAAGAAGTGACTCCTATTATCATATTACCTTTTATAATAATATTTAATATTATCCATTTCCAAACGGATCACTCTATATTATATAATATGTTCCGTACTACTTTCTACTTTTAAGCTCAGAGGTACTAGGTTATAAGAGGCCAATTTTTTTTAAGCTTAGCAGCATTGGAAAGCACAAGTGGATTTCAAAAGGAGAATTACTGTATAGTTTGTTTATATTTTCTATACAGAGTGTCGATGAACAACACTGAAATATTTTCACTGTAAATAGAAGGGCCTTAAACAAGTAATTTGATAGAGGGAACCTATTTGACGGATGTAAAATATCAAAGTTATGAACTATTGAAGTAATTACAGTTTGGTGCTTTCAATTCATATTGAAACCAAATAGCGTTAAAATCTCTTTAGCGTGAAAACGAATCCATTTCTTTGCATTCCTAAGATATCTGGCTTACAATTATTTGAAAAATATCCTGCGGCTGTTGCCCTAAAAGTTCTATTTCATTTCCTTGGCAGTATTCCAAAATCCACAAATGGTTGTTCACAACAAGAAAGACTCTTTCCGGTTATTTTTATGTATTAAACTCTTTGTAAGGTTTCAACAAGGCAAGAAGAGACTGCGCACTCTATTGAAATATCCTGAGTCGCTCATTTCCACAATCAAACCGAAGGTAGACATTCTGAAATGCTGAATATTTTCTAATCCCGTTTTTATGCATTGATAAGAAAAACTGTTCTCTTTACTGTTTTTGATGCGTCTATACTTGAGAGAAAATACATTCTAAACATTCTGAGGTTTATCTGAGGTAAATTAAATTTGTGTGTTAATAAATTCCTTCAAGTTGCTAAAAACGTGCATAACTTATTTCCTACTTAATCCTTGAGCTAAAAGACAAATGATACTTTTAAACAATGCACAGAATCAATCAATTCCAGTCAATTAGTCTCCCTAGTCCATGTTTGTTAACCTTTTGAATTACCATTTAAGTTTCTTTCAAAAAGCTCTTAGAGCTGTCAATGAAGAACAGGAAAAAATTCCGTCACTAGATGGGAAAAACTTAAATATATTTAGTCCCAATATGCTGGCTGACTATTGCCGGACAATAAATAGAAATTTCCCGTAGGCAAAATACACCATAGTAGGAATGCGAATGTAAGAATCCGTTGAGTTTCTATAATTTTTTATTCCTTTATTTCAAAAGTGTTTTGCAACAAACCCCTGTCTGATGGAGAAAAAATCTAAAGTGTATTCTAATTATCAATAAAAACACACCTAGGATAACTACACTTAGTTATTTCGATAAAGTAAAAGTTCGGTTTTGCAAACCATTAGGATTATTCCCAATTTAAAAGTAAATTAGCACTTCCATATCTAGTAGTGATAGCGCTTCCTGTTAAAGTTAAATTACCGGTCAGAGTAACCTGTATGGGTCTTTTTCCCGTGTATGCTGCTGAGAAGGCTGCTTTAAAAAAAAAAAAGAAAAAAAAAAACCTATTTCCGCTTTAATTAATTAATTTCATTTTCCTCACATAATACAGCATATATCAAAAACAACATCCTCCCGTTGTTGATGTCTGCAAGCGTTTTATTTTGGAATATGTCAAGAGTAAAAACTCGGAAGGGTGAATCAACAATATAGGAGAAGAATGATAGTTTTGCAAAAGTCAACAATAAGCATTGTAATATAATTTATTAAAGAACATCAATAATAAACATAGCATACGCAAAATCAATGAATTCAAAATGTGATAAATATTATCCAAAATAACTCTTTAAGGCCCCTATAACATATCCTCAAAGAGTGGGCCCATTTAACTAGCAGACCATACTAACTCTTCGATTCTCGGTCCTGTTAGTCTACTGGTAACCATACTTTCCTCATAGACATAAGATGACGCGTTAAATCCCGGTCAGATTTTTTCGGCTGTAAAGATCCTAAGTGTGGCTTCCTTCGGAAGGGAAGTAAAGCCGTGGGTCCCGTGTCGTAGATTTATGGCATGTAAAAGAACAGGCCTGAGGGAAGACGTCTCTGAACAAAATTTATTGGCCGTTTCACGTACTGAATTGAATGAGGCGCTGATAACCTGAGATGTTAAATAGCGTCCATAAATAACCAAACCAACAATAACTTTTAAAACTACGGAATAACTAACACCAAGAAAACATAAAATTTGTCATTTTACAAGAAAAATATGTTAAAGCTTTGCCAGGAATTTCCAATTTTACTAATGCACAAATTACAACCTATATATTAAAAACATTTACAATTAAAATAACCTTTGTTAATTCACAAATACCTGAGTCACTGGATATGCACAGTGAAGAAGCTCAATATAATGTATCTAATTAAGAAGCCGAATATTTCCCAACTACCGGAGCTTCATGGTAAGAATAATGCAATCGTGTGACAATGAATAAAATAATGAAAATTGAAATGTTCCTTTATTTCATTAGAATATTCAGCTTTGACATGGAATATGATAAGTTTCTTTCATCTCATGCCAATAACTTTCTGGTAACTTTTTCAGTGACGGTCTTCAACGGCAAAATGGGAGAAAACATTTCAACATTTAATGTCGTTGGCTAAAATACATCATATTGCTGCTAAATGAACCGTAAAATATGATATCTTCACAGATAGTAAACCTTAATATTACTTCAAACTAGCAGCTTTCAAGAATAATATCAATTCAGTCAACCATTTACTAGAAAGAAAACATTAACAACACTAATAACTAGTCTATTCACATGAAACCAAAATACATCTATCATATCACTGTGGAATTCAATCGATGAATGACACAAAAAGTAGAGAAAGTTGGAGTAAGCACAGATGAGGGAAGCAATAACCAAGAAAAGTGTTTTTTACTCGGAGCAATGATGCTAGGGATTTTCAGTCTCTCTGCTATAGATCCGCGCTGTGAGGCAAGCTTCGATAAATACGGACTCCATCAATTATTTCTGAATCACTGAAGCATTAGTGATTTATTCGACACTTTTCGATACTTTCCCAACTTTTTCCCCCCAAAACTGCTCAAACCTTTCCTCTTTTCTGCTCTCCTTTTTGCCATTCCTGTTCAAACTGCATGTGTGTTAGCCATTGCTTTCCCTTACGTTTTGCTCCTATATTCCTGTTTCGCAATAATGAAAAATATTCATAGCCTAAGGATGGCGAATTTCATCCCGGCTCTGGAAGTGGATATTTTTTCTTCTTAATTCTATTTTATGTTATTCTGTACGGCGAAACAGAGGGAGGAGGTTATGCATAATTTAATAACATTAGCATAATTTCCCGCTTTGCGAATTACACTTAGTGCAATCCCTGCGTCATATGAATACTCTGCTCGCTGAAAACGAAAGATATCATTGAAAAGAAAAATTGGCAAATTAGAAAATGGTATTAATAACTTCCTTCATATCTTAGGTACGTAATAAGCTAATATGAGTAAATATGCCGCATTATTTAATGTTTAGTCGCAAACAATACAACTTAATTGCAAAGAAACACGAGTTTAACTACATTGGTATACATTTGTTTAACTAAATCTTAACAAAGCTGTCAAAACCTTACTTACATTTCTTATATTTGCTTATAATTGGAATGGAAAAGTACAGTTGTAGTATAATTTGTAAACTAAATTGCTATTGTTTTCTGACATATGAAACTATTCCTGTAGTCGATTATCTATCTATAGATAGATAATAGGTAATTGCTAATTTTTATTTTGAAACTTGGAAAAATTAAAGTAATTTTTTCAATTAAAAGCCTTAACCAATTATAAATGTTATAAATGCCTTAGAGTTTAGCTTATTACTTGCTTAATCATGAAACTATGGGCCATTATTTGCATTTTTTCTTCTTTGGTTTTTAAAGTTTTATTTATAATATTTTCTTTGTTCTTTTAACATTACCTTGCGTTCAGAATCTTTTGTTACATAGTATGTTTTAATGCTTACAATAAAATTGCCAGACGCTTTTTTTTATTGTTTTTCCCTTGTTTTTTCTCTGTTTGTATAAGTGAATAAGGGTGTCGCCATATCTAGCATTAATAAAGCAAGGAACCCTGGATCAGCGTTGTAAATAGGCATACGGCACACAACACTAAAAAGTTCTCATTAAAAGAGCAAAATCTCACAATTAGTGATCTGATTGTAAGGACTGAGAATATAAATAAAATAAATAAAACAGTTTAGCATGTTACCGCCATTGTGTATTGATGAGTGAAGAATTGTGCCTACAGCTACAAGCCCTATAGTTAGTATCTACAGAATTCTAGTGCTTATATATAATATTAAATGTACCGTACTTGCGTACATTCCTTTGGTTTCTGATCAATATACTAGACTCACTTTTCTCTTTCTATTCATCGGGCATGTCAGCATGGTACACAGAGTGGGCCTTGTTTGCCATTTCAAGCTTATAGGTATACAGAAAGAAAATCCCGGCGGAGTGGGATTTATACACATTTGGATTCTTCATTCTAAATAACTACTACTAGGCCCGGGGCCTTCATTGCGCATACGTAACCTAGGTATAATGTAGTTTTAAATATTTTATTAAAGTTCTCGATTGTTTTGTATTGTCTTGAATTTTACTTTGTCAGCCGATATATCGAAATTATTGCAATTAAGGGGAAAATTCTTAATTCGTTGTTAAAACAGTAGATTTTATAATATACTTGTACTGGCATTTATTTTCTAGCAATTTGATTTATTATTATGTTATAAGCTTGGTAAAAATTAAATATTTATAGCTTCAAAACTTGTACCCATTCAAAGATTTCAAGATTCTGTTTTCAAAGCTTCAATGTAATATTTCCAGTGATTTATAACTATTTAAATGATGTATTGCTGAAATGCGCTTACACCATTTGCATGTTTAAAATATTTCAGTTTCACCACAATTTGCTGCTGTTCTAAATTGAAACCTATTTTACATGCGTTTTATATATTCATAATCATTGTTCAATAAACGATACTAATTTTCTCAGTGTTAGAAACTTTAAATTATTCTCCTTTCATGTATTGCAAAGAAATTTGTCTATGGTCATATACTGGGGGTTATTTTCCAGAATACTCCTGAAGTTATAATTTGTCTAAGGTGATTATTCAGGCTATTAAATGATATAACGTGACATGGTACATAACGTATTCTAATATATTAATGTATTAAATAACTTAATTAAGATCATCTTTAATTATTATCTCAAAGATATAAACAAATGTTACAATAAAATGAGTGGTTTTTACAGGAAATAGGTTTTTCCATTTGTGTAATTTGAATTTTGTGATTTATAAAGTTCTGTGGTATGGAAAAAATGCATTGTTTACAATCAGAACCGAACTTTACGATAAATTTGGAGTGATTTATTTCTCAAGGCAAAGTATGTAACTTTTATTCTTAATTGCATAGAGATAATCGCCTATCTCTGATTTTATTTAAAAATTGCCAAAGCATTGGGAACAAAACCACAATTGCATCCTGCATGGATAGTTTCTCTAGATACTGATACCATGAGTTCGATTGTGCTACTATCTGACCAGCGCTTAAGTGTAAATATGGCTGAAGTGAATATGCATCATCTTGAAATCTATATAGGGACCGTAGGATTGATAACCGCAGTTTTCTCACTACACAGCTCCGTTATTTTTTGTCTTAATTCATTCGAAAGCGATTTCCTTACTGCTTTCCTTAAAGTTGTGCTCCCATCCTTAAAATCGATGTCTTCATTTAATATAATAAATCATTTTGAAATTTTGGAAACTGCGCTAGGTGATCCCAAACAATGCCAGCAAGGATTTCTGCAATAATAAGACCAGCTAAGGCAGCAGTAACAATTTATTTTGTGTTTTTCACGTTTCATAATAGCGGACAAAAGGTGTACACAGTGCATTGTAGCTTATGTACATGGTGAACATGTGTATTGTGCACTTCGCCGGTCAATATACACTGTTGGTATTTATATCAGTAAAGGTATGTGTTCTATTAAAAAGGAAGAGAACTAAAATGTCTAAGGTAGGCGGGTTTATTAAAGATTCTGGAAAATCGTTTATTTCCTTTGCGTTTCTCCCTTAAATCGGTAGGAAAATATTTTTATGCTCCTTTCGGCTGGTGTAATGTAATATTTGTGTCTCCTATTTAACGATGCACTTCTTTTCATCATTCTTAATGGAGCTTCTATGATTGATGATGGAAGAGTCAGCTGTTACCTTTTTTCAGCGCGTTTGTGAGTCTCTCACACGGCACAAGAGCCTCTGTCTAACAATAAGATGGAATCTGAGAACTTCACTATTGATGGTTCCTGGAGCGGAGGTCAAACGTTAAAAGAGTTCTGGATGCCTGACTCTGTTTTTGTTTTTTGTTTTGCGTTTTCACAGAACATCCGTTGTCACTGAGATGAAGATAAATGTTGAGAAAAAGCAAAAGAAAGCAGCACAATATAATCAAGTGTTGTTTACAGATGTCACTGCCACATTTCAGAAATATCCGATTAACATAATCACTACACATTCAAATATAATATTTATATGAAAAAATAACACCGAAATTCAAAACTTTCAAAACACAATATAATAGCAACATATCGGGTACATGTTTTCTTATGAGTGCACATACATAAGGCTCACATTTAAAAATCTCCGCTCTGAATAAATACTATTTAATAAATATTTAATTTAAATCAAAGCACATGAATTTAGATATTTAGAAGTAAATGTAAGTCCATGTAGATTACATTTTTATGTTCACCCCTCACACTAAACAATTTACATTAAAATGTTAAAATTGCACAATAATAGAAAATTGGATCTAAGTTTATAACTATACAATAATAAGAAACGAAGAATTAAGTAGATTTAGCTTAAGTAGATTTAAGAAATAAAGTTCATCAAATTACATAGATATAGTTTCAATAAAATATATATTTGTATATATAATTTGTACATTTGATTAATGACTTTCATTCTTTATGACTAATAAGTAATTTGTGTACTTATAGTTATTCAGTACCAGTCTAGTAAATATTTATTGTAACTATCCTTTGTTAACAATTTTGTTTTAACGAAACTACCCCGCACCCACCTCTTGCCTACTCATGTGGTTTTAATGAATTTATATTATTCACTAATATTTGTATAAAGAGAAGTTAAATTTAATTGAAAAAATAAAATAAAAAATCTGTAATATTACATTGTTTCCTACACCAGAATGTATATTCCAGAAGTTTTATCGTTTATTTGAAGAATTACATGTTTACATTTTTTACATTATTATTTTTCAGATTTATTTAAATCTAAAAGATAACTAAAATAAAAAGCGATTAAAATAATAATTATAATAAAAATAGATATAGGGATAACAAAAGAAAAATTACTATAAGAACATTTACTTTAACATATACAATAAAACATACATAAACCTAAACTAAATTATAAATCCCCAAAATTATTGGAAGCCAGCACTGACCTACAATTGGTAACCAGTTGTTAAAACAAAAATGCAAATTACGATACAACAATATCATTTACTTACTAAATTAGAACTGAGTTTAATTGAACCACAGTCTGGGATGACAGGTGACGATAGCAAGCAAAAGATGCCATAACTAAATGCTCTTTAAAATTTAAATATCAAAATTAGGGGTGGCATTTGAAATTTTAAAATGTATGTGGCTGGAAGTGAGGAAAGTTTAATACAAATAGTTTATATTTCTTGCGTTATTTGATTGTTGTTAGAATATGAGCAAAAGTAATGCAGTTTATTTAAAAGTCTGACTATTCCACTCACATTGTGTTCTTTTTATAGGGAACCGATATAAAAAGTTGAAACAATCTATTACCAAAACACAACTATTGAATTAAATGCTCAGTTTTAATAGAATTATTCTGTACAAATTCAATCAATAACAACACTTCAGGTTGGCAGACAACAATGTGATAACCTGCAGCTATTTAAATTTTAAACATAAAATTATAAATTTTAAATGTACCTGTAAGATAGATCAAGTACAAGATCGGCTTATATAAAATTATAATTTATTACTTATATGAAGCATACATGACGAAATAATTTTGCTTTTTCTCGATTATTAATATCTTCTAATGTAATTTATTGCTACCTAAAAATGCTAGAATTACAAAACTGTGATCATTAAAATAAGTATAAAATAACTCAAATATAATATATTTAATTTTTTTTTTAAATTGAAAACCGTTTCTTATAAAATGTGGGCAAATATAACTTAACAGTCATTTTTCTCATTACGCACATCTGTCACATATTTTACAAGAACACTCAAGCAAATTCTTTGCAAGTTTTTATTTTTTTTTATTTCTGATATGAATAAATAAAACAAGTAGATTTTTTAAAAAATTACATTCTTTGCTGTTTAGTGTATGTTTCAGAAAAAAATTTATGCTTAAAAATGTATTCGTGTGCCACTATGTTTAGATAGCTATCAGTATCCAGTAAAACTATTAGAAAGAATTTTGAGTTTATTTTAAAATTCTCTAGAGCCCAAACCATTTTAATATATATTATTGTTCCCCGTGTCGTACGAATCCTCCTCCACAAATTTTATTATTGTCAACTGTATTTCTCATCTTCAATCACATAAATATTAATATCATTGATAGATCACTGCAACTTCATAAACTAATTACAGCAAATAAGGTTATTTCAATCTTGGGTCTGCATTCAAATTAATAATGCCACAGAAACATTCAGAACACGTTGTCTATTCTATTACTAAACAGTCGACAGCTAAGAGTAGTAATAATATAAGACACTTCAGAATGACTTACATTACAGAGAATAGCGTGGTTGGGTTGGTGCAACTTTTTCAAGTCTAATTCTTCCTTTCCAACTCGTCCTACACACAAGTAGTGTGAGGAGGTATTTCCATGTAATTATAAATCACTGTGTTTTCCCGCATAATTGCCTTTCTTATTCACCCTTATTATAAGTTTCCACAAATTAAAAGCAAGTGCATTTTTGTGAGTGAATATACCTCGTAAACTGATAGAGGATTCTGAATGTTCTGAAGCAGGACAGGAGATGGATATCTCACAATTAAAAAGGACGCACATTATGCTATTTAGTTACTTAAAAATTACATATGCTACATTTAAATATTTTATTATATTTATGACTATTCTGCTAAATTCAAACTTAAAAACATTTCATCTGCTTGTTCTCAAAATATATGAAGTAAATATAATAAACAATATAATGCTTTATTCTATTAAAACATGCAGTTTCGCCGAGAGTATTTTCTCAAGTAATTTTTCTGCAATTATTTTTAAAATGTCAAATATATTTAATATATTTCTTCATACATTTAAATAAAGCACAAAAATGAGTTGAACAATATTAGTTAATAGTACCACTAGTAGGGGGAAGGATAGACAGATACGCACGCAAACAGAAGTGGAAAACTAATTATTGTAGTGATGAGTGGAAAACGAAAAGCAGCGGACTCGGAGAACAGAATAGAGAGAAGGGATTGTAATTAAACCAGAGTAAATAACAGCGGAGAGAAACCAACTCGCTCATAGACCATATCTGTAACATTCACTCGGAACTCTTCAACCCTGTTTCTGATTCAGTTTACAATATCAAATTTACAAAATAACTGTTTCAAATAGACATATTTCTTGATTTCATCTTTCGCCTTTTCTACATCATGTTCTTTCTTTCTTTTCTTCCCTTTTTTATCCTGAATATAAATATGCTGAACACGCTAAGGCTTGTAGAAATGTCATCATTATTTCAACTACTCAAAGAATAGTTACCATTTAAAACAGTCCACTAACATTTTCATGTTATTAAAAGTATCCGATATATTTACCAATTTAAATTTATAATCATGTTTTCCAAATCTAATCCCTTATAAAATTAAAAACACAAGATATTCTTTAAAAAAAACTAACATAATTTATATTTTCTGATTTAATTCTGTCCCTCTTTTAATTTGCAACATATGTAATTTAAAACTAGAATCCGACATCCTTCCGTTAATGCCAGAACAAGGTAACTGGAAGGTAAACCCACAGAATGTGGCCAGAGAAAGACATCTTTACAATACGGGAATTTAATGAATTATAATGATAAATACATTAAAAAATAATAAATGTAAACATTTTGACGGCACACATATAATACCAGTCGGTTCCGCCAATTATGTCATAAATTCTTTTATGATAGTTAAATAACCCCCTGAAAATAAAACAATTATCTATTTAAGTAGCACTCGCTTGACACTATCATCCTACCATTCTATAGAAATGTATTAAGATACCGAGGAGTAATTGAAAAAAAAATAATTAATTGAAACACATACTGGTTGGTAGTCAAGCAGCTGCTACTCCTCGGCTTCCGTTGCAAAACTCAAGGCATCCTTAGCTCATAATACATCGACCAATCGCTATCATCCCCTTCTATTTTTATTTAACGGACTTTGTTAACCATTGAAATAACCTGTCCCTAAGCACCGTTGCTGACAATGACTAAATACATTATACATTGCTACTGGATTGTCAATGCCTGTTATTAGTTCTAATTTATAATTGCCACAATATAATGCACAAATTAAATACTTCTCAGTTTGAAAATGTAAAATTGTTGCAAATGTAACTCAGCAATATACACAAATGGTAAAATTTGGAAATATGTCTACAAAATATACCAAAAGTTGAATAAATGCTTAGTAAAGAACTTCATGGGCGAAAGCATTTCATAAAAGCTCTAACTTAAAAAATGAATAAAAACGGTTTAATACTGAGCAAAATGTGCAATTAGTTTTAACACATTGGCTTTTAAAATCCAAATTCCCTGCTAATTTTAAATAATTACAAAAGGAACTTTTAGGCAATATAACAAAGTAGAATTCGAAATATTACAATAAATTATTAAAATTTACATTATATCTGGATCACAAGGCTTACATCTGGAGAGACGTCATTCAATTTAGAAGAAATGTCCAAAAGCAACTATTTCACTTCCGTTCCGCATTCAATTGAACATTCAATAGAGGGAAGAGAGAATGTTATATCGCCGCTTACTTTCAATGGACTAAAGAACCAATGGCGAACAAGTTTTAAATAGACGAGTCCTCCTCATTTGGCAAAAAAAAAAAAAAAAAAAAAAAAAAAAAAAAAAAGGATGGCGAAATTGGGAGGGAAAGGCATTCGGAACCAAGAATTTGCACGCAACAATTTATTGGATTTTACAAATAGTCAGTTTTAGGTCAATCTATCACTGTAACACTGACAACCAGAGACTTTTTCTCTTTGTGTTCATAAAACCACTTTTATGAGTGATCTAAAAGTTCTCGAAGATATCGTGAAGATGGCTAAATAGCCATGGTAGTTGTTAAATATCAATTAGATATTTAGATGACGCGCTGCATAGTTTCAAAGACACTAAGTTAGTCACTTATTTTAGACGATCGTGTAAACAAACTAATGTTAACATTTTCTATAAAATGGATAAAACTGAAATATGAACTGTGATGAAGTATTTCGCTTTGAAGGGCTTCATCCCAACAGAAATATTACAGGAATTAGGTTCCAAATTAAAGGATTCCTCCCAGATAGTTAAAAGTGAAGTGCTGATTTTAAGCGTGGTTGTACATTCATTCAAAATGATGAGCGCTCAGGGCGTCACAAAACTGCTACGATCGACGAGATTGTGATAAAAATTCACAATGCCGTATTCAATGATCGCCAATTAAAGTTATGCGAGTTGTCTGATATTGAAAAGACCTCGATAAGCCGTGTCCACTACATTTTACAGGAAAGCTATCCGCTCGATGGGTGCAGTTAGTGCAAAATTGCATGATTTTCGCTTCAAAATACTTCCACATTCATCATATTCACAGGGTTTGGCTCCTAGCGATTACTTTTTGTTCCTAAACCTGAAGAAATAGGTCGATGGACGAAGATTCACATCAAACGAATGCGGTTGAAGCTGAGACAGACGCTTATTTTTCACAGTTTGACAAATCTTATTGTACTGAGAGTATCAAAAAGTTGGAAAGTCGTTGGGCAAAATGAATTGATTTACAAGGTGACTGTGTTGAAAAAATTATTTCTCTTAAATCTTGTGTTTTCTTGGTCAGACCGCGGAAACTTTTAGAATATCCCTCTTAGATGGGACTAAGTAGAGTGACGTGCAACGCAAGTTTTACTTTCTACTATAGTTTACAGCCAATTATCCACTTGAGTTACTAGAGAGCCGGGCTTTCAAAGCATTGAATTCTGAATCATTCCAAAACCAAGCAAGCATTGGCTGTCTTAACTGGCCTTTTTGAAATGTAAAATACCTTCTATGTTCAAGAGCTTCACGACACCTTTCAAGGTGTGCTCTTGATACTCTTGGATCCAGTTCTTGCCCCCTTGTTTACCGAAAAAGGAAAATATAACACCTTATGCGGCTCTAAACACAAACCATCACTGATGCTGGATAATGTCCTTTTTGAACCTTCTTTTAAGGTATCTTGGAGTTTATTGCATGCACTTCGTTCTTTCGTTTATTAAAATTTCTCCCACATAGAAGAATGTTGCATTTTCAAAGAGTATATTTTGCATCTATTTTGAGCGTGCCCCTGAAGACTTATTTTGCTCTTACACACACAATCTTTACTGAATTAGTTGTACAACCAATTGCTGACAAGATTTAACATCAAGACCGTTTTCAATGATATGAAGCATTAATTGGAAATAACTTATTCTCGGGTCATCAATTGGCTACGAAGCGAAATACGGAACAAATTTAATTGATAAATAAATAAACGTGATAAAATAAACGTGTCTCAATAATATCACAATTTATTAGCGGCTGTCTTTCGATGAGGATTTATTATTATAATTCATTTGTTATTTGAATAATCTGCTGATTTTAAAGATATCTTCTTACCTCATCGCCAGTGCTTCGATATAAGATTACTGTTATTCAGGAGACCCGCTTGTTTCTAAATTGTTAATACTTTTTAAGTGTTTTGACAGTGTTTGTACTGGAATAATTTCTTTGGAACGTCTCATCATGACTCTTATTTGACTTGCATTAAGAATCTGCTACGTTTAGGGGCACCTCCAAGTACCACAGTCAATTGCTGTTATAGACAGCCATGACACCATCTGATGAGGCAGTAGACTAGAAAGAGTTACAGTAAGGAGACGTGTAGCACATTTCCTCTCGGCTGTCTTGCAAGAGTGTGACGGACTTTTTTACGTCACAAGTCATGTGACACGTGTTCTCCTTCACTGGCTGGCGAGGTTGTTCTGCTTCGCAGTGCGCACCGAAAGGGGGCTACTGCTTATGCTCTGGAAGGGTGAATATCGCACTGGGGATCTCTTGATGAATGCGTAGGTTCTACACGAATAGTGTACTGTTTTTGTTTTGGGCTAAATTTGTAAATTATATTCAATATTTATTTAATATTTTTGGGATAAAATTATTTTTATTCATGAGCTTTTGGTAAGTGGGCTTATTTGTGGCTCAGAAGGTACCTAATTCGGCTAAGGGGAATGCATATTCTTGCTTTAATTTGATCCTCATATTCGTAATTTAGAATGTACATATGCTTTAGAGGTATCACTTTAAACAGATTATTGTGCATTTTTGCTAATTTCATTTGCATGTATTTAGAAAGTTGCACAAATAAAAGATTATTTTATTATTAATTATTAAAATATATACGCATAAGAACAGCAGTGTACAACTTGTGGAACTGTGTAAAGCAAACAAAAAGAAAGTTATTGCATAACCATAACTGATATAAAAATATTACTTTATTTATTTATTTGCTTTCTTTTTCAGAATTTGGCTCGCTTTTAATTGCATCAATTAAATCAATTGCAACTCTTCACGTTCATTTGATTTGATCCAGAAGAAATTACTCATTTCTTCACACGATTGAAAATAACAATAAACCACAAACAACACAGATTACCAAATGAGGTGGGCTTGTTTCACTTGTCTTGAGACAAAATGAGCATCAGTTTCATTTATTCATAATTTTACGAAGATTACAACGCACATATACGCTACTGAGCATTTTCCACAGAAGTATAAAGACCCTAGCCTAATAGCACCGTTATGAAAAGTGTCCGTATTCTAGCACTAAAACCTGAAACTAGTTTATTCACCATGTTCTCACATTACTAATCTACTAAATATTACGTTGCAGTTACTTAAGATCTATAGCAGAATTATAGTTAACGTTTACCTATATTTTAGTATGTGTAATTTATATTTTTGCATTTGTAGCCTTTATGTTCTGACAATTTTATTTTCTCTTGTTGCTTTAATAATTTCATTTTTTTTAATATTGTAAACGTTTCTCCCTCTCTTTTGATTTTCTACTCCACCTTTCCTCTATTTACATTATTTTCATGAATTAATATTTTATTTCAATGTAAATCTGAGATGCTCTATTGATTTGATTAAATATAATATGACTAACATAAATGCAGTGTTTACCTTTATGTTTTGGCGATTGTGGTCGATTCCAAACTTGAAATATATTTTTATTTTGGAGGTTAGTGACTAAAGAAAATTCATTCTTTATAGTACGTGCTAAATGTCTCTCTCCCTCTCTCTCTCTCTCTCTCTCTCTCTTTCACACACACACACCCACATCCACACCCACCCACCCACCCACCCACCCACCCACACACACACACACACACACACACCGTGAATGGGCTTCGATTCCTATTCGGCTCTTCAAGTTTCGCCACAAAGCGTGAGCCAATGCTTTAAGGCTTGCGAAAAACTGACATTCTCCCTACAAGCGCATTTCATCAAATGATGTAATATCAAAGCCACTAAATTGCATTATTTATCCAGAGGCTAGTAATCTTTTTTGTTTCATTTGCATTGTAAATTGAATTTATTCTTCCATTTTGAGTAAGATTCTCTTTTGATGATTCTATAACGTTCCTAGTACGAGGGGGGGAGGGGATTCATAGTCAGCTGAATGAGTAGTATACGTTGCTACCAGCTTAAGTAGAACAGTGAAGATGTATATTCATAAAATGTATTGTTTCGATTTTATCGTGCAAAACAATATGCAATTATAGTCCTTCAGTACATTATACACCAAATGAAGAAACAATTACAAACGTGAGTTTTGTACAAAGAAATTTTTCCATATTCCTTTTTCAGCTTTGATGTATATGGCTCTATGCGCATTTCCTTTCTTTCTAATATCGTTTCCTCTTCCATTTTCGATCTTGTTTACTTGACCATGTCAGGATGGCTCGCAGACTAATACTTGGTTCCTATTTTTTCTTGATTCTAGATAGCGTGGTATATAGCTGCGTTTGACTTTCTATACAAAGTCGTTAGGCCTGGAGCCTTCTCCGAAGGATAAGCCTGTGACTCAAGTACCATGTGGTTGTAAAACTGTTACTGTAATGCATTGAAATCGTATTTGGCGTTAAGTTTCTTTATTTAATTCATTTAATTAGTAGGAAACTTATCTAAACGTCAATTAGTTACAATTGCCATTTTTGGCAGCATTAAAACGCTTTTATCTATCATCTGAATATATTTTATTAAATGTTTGTGCCTGTGTAATTATGTATTAATCTTTATCCAAATCTTTTTTTTATTGTGGTAACATTTTGAAAGTTTATAGTTTTTTAAAAATATGTTGCTTATTTCCATGTTGCATAATTTTGCAGTTTTTAAACTGAAACATCATTTTAATAAATTATATTGAAAAGTTTAATTATTCTACTCCCGTGCTCTAAAGTTACCTTTTTCCGGTCATATCTTGGGGATTTTTCTTCCAGTATACACTTCAAAGAATAAAACTTGTTCAGAAATTAACGGAAGGGTGTTGAAATTTGCTTATGCAGCTACAGAACTGCCATACGTGGCATGTAGATAGTTTTGTCATTCTAAGACCATCAATCTGCTATTATATTTTACTGAGATTGGCACTCATTAATTATCATTCAATACTTTTGTTTTATAGAATTTTTCACTTTTGCCTCTACACAGCTCTTATTTCACCTAACATAAGACAGAGTTTTGAATTAAATGAAAAATAATCCATAACTATGGTTGATGTGTGCTTGCTAACCAGAAACTAAATTAACAATTTATTTTAACGCAATAAAATAATAAAAACGTTAAGTGATTTTATATCTTCTAATATGGCATTTATTGGAATAAATTCATTTGAAACAAAAGTTACAATGATGAAAGAAGTAATTTATGTATTTAAATGCGGCGATTCATATGCTGTAGAGTTAAATTTGTAGAAGTAATGAAAAACTAGTCAACAAACTGAAACCTTTTTTAAAAACAGTTAAACACTAAGTTTACCAACTGGTATCATTTAAGACACAATCAAAAATATTCAGAACACACTAATGCTTTCCTGGTAATATATTTGCGGACATGAGGCCGACCGATGCCTTGACATTTAATATTTTCGAAATGTAACACTAAAATGGGAAAATAAAATAATTCTTTTTTGATTGTGTTTCATAGGTTTCACTAAGTAGAAATAGTAATTTTCATTTTTGAATGTTTTAGTGTTCTTGATAGTCATCTCTATAGTAAGTTGGTGAAAGCGTTCATCCAGCTCATCGCTAATGGCGTTCAAGTTTTTCGGAAAAAACTATAGGTGCAAATATAAAAAGTGATTTTTTTCTTGATATTCTGTACCCAGGCAGTATTCTTGTAGTATCCAATACATCACTCACTACAGAAAAATGTCATGGACAATCATTTTGTAAGAGAAAAATACGAGTTTGGTATCTTTCAGCAATTTCCTTCGTTTGCGACACAACAAAAAGGCCCTCTTTAAGCTCTACTTCACTGAATTTAGGAAATATTTGTTTTTAATGAATGAATGCCAGATCTTCAAGAGCTTTGTGAAGCCTTTCATCACATTCAACTTTATATATATATATATATATATATATATATATATATATATATATTTTTTTTTTGAATATTGTTTAACGCCCGTGTTTACTACTGAGGCACCACAGGCGGTGGACACTGATGATACATGAGATGAAATGATAAATTGGGAAAGGATTTTTTTTTTAAAGGAAGGAAGCGTTCCAGGCCTAAGTTTAGGTACCTCCCCGGCATTTGCCAGTTATGAAGACTGGGGAAAACCTGGAAAAACCCCCAGTCAGGGAAGACGGTCCTGGCGGGATTCGAACCGCAGACCTCCCGCTCACGAGTCCGTGCCTTAACGAAGTCGGCCACCCGTGGCGACCCAACTTTATATGAAATAGAGACAAAATCATTTTACTCGCTCAACCAACAAGAGATTTATTTTCCAGCAATGTATGATTTTCTTGCAGGCCATTCCTTAATTTTTTGGTGGTTCTTGGTGTCTCGGTTTTTTCACAGTCACAAAGAAAGCAGTATTTGGTGAACCCATACCATACTGTGAACAATACTACTTTTAAATCACAGCATTCACAAAGCCATGCTTTCACACGTTTCTTTCGTATCTATTGCATAAGGAACAGACAGTAAATGGGAGTGTGTCGCGATATTCATTTTAAGCTCGTTTTACTTGAATGTATAAATAGTTTTCATTTCTGTAGTTTATGCTAAATACCCAGCTCCATGATCAAAACATTTACATTTATGCATACATACGCATTGAATTCTGCATTTCAGAACATTCAGAAAAAACTATTACTTCTTGATCTAAAATTCTAAATATTGTTCATTGAGCTAATAGATTCTGTTTTTTTCAGTCTAAAACCCAAAAATTCAGCTTTCTGTTTAGAAAAACTTAAATCGCGTACCAAATTGCTCAACTATTTCTGTTCTCTTATATAAGGCTGAATCTCCCATTGTCATGATATTTAGTGCTGTACTCTTCTACAGTTAGTGCTTCCTTTGGTTGGCTTGATGCAGTAGTTTGCAAGTTACAGAGACACAGATTTATGCTTTGAAAATGCTTCTGGATATTTTACTTTATAGTTACTTTTGCTGGAAATATCCTGCAATGTTTGCGAGACAAAAATACCAATCAGTACTATCTTTTGACCCAATGGTATGTCTTGGCGCATTCTGTTGGAGTAGCCGTGCGGATAATGCAAGCAATATGAAGTGCAAATATTTTGTCTAGCTAACTAAGAGCACAATCAAAATACAGTTTACAAGTGATGTTAACCAATCAATGATTGTTTTTGAAGTGAATTACCAACACATATTACAAAAGTTGTGAAAATGATCACCACCAATAAAAGGAAAGTCGAAGAACCCCATAAACTGAGGCAGCATTGAAGACAAATGTATCATTTAAGTTTTAACGTGCAATAAAGACTTATATTGGCTAATGCTGGTAACCTTACCGCACAAAAATGTGTCCTGCCGTCTAGTGAATAATTTTAGAACTTCGTCTATCCAAATAAAGTGTACAGTTAGCTTAATCACTGATTTCATCTATTTGCACCATAAAAGGAGAGAAAAACAAAGAAAATCCTAAAACATATTGGAATATATCTAAATATGTACGTGATACAGCATTTTCAAAGTTACGTCCGGAATACACATCTATAAGTAGACAAGCATTGACGTAACACATATCGGAATACAAAATGACGTTGACTAGTGTAACCCTAAACTCATTCACATTAACTGCAGTTAATTAAAGTTTACTTTTATGAATTTGAAAGGTAATTCCATTCTAGTTCCATTATGTTGCTGTAAATATTTCATACCGAAAAAAGAACAGTAATGTATTAGCATAAGAGTGTCGATTATCCGAGCGATAGCAAAATGTTATTACAGTAAATGAGAGAAGTTAGAGATGAATGCAATAAAATAGTTAAACACTGTGGAAAGCGGCTGAAAATCACTAATTAATCATGGAGAAAAATCTCTTATGCACAAAAACTGGATTCTTATAATGCAAGACTAGACTAGATGGCATAGTTTCACATGGAAATGAAACTAACAAACACATTTCGATGATGACTTAGTAACTACCATGTCGATGAAGAAGAAACAAGACCAGTCGCGTTTGGATCGAAAATCAAATGTAATTCGCCTCTCAGTACATGGAATGTCCGCAGTGATAGCTGCGGTCAGGTCTCCATTTCCTATAGGCTCAGAATTAATGTGCACTGCATTCTCGACGACTTTGCATATCAAAGGAATGTAACCTTTTTCTGATAAAACTATTTGAGGACGTAATAGTCATCACATGCCATTAGCTGCAAAATCCACAATTCTGATACAAAGGGAATCAGTTTCCTAAGGGATATCAAAATACAGAAACACATATTTATTTATTATGAATAAGCAAATGCCATTAGAAAATTTGCTGCAGATGAGGAAAATATACCGCCTTTGTTTGCATTGTTAGAGTGATGAAAAGAATTAATAAAACATAATAATTATTCAAAACTGCGTGCTTAACCTCAAAAATTCAAAAAAAAATTTTTTTTTCACTGTTCAATTTAAAGAGCAAATTCATCGTTCTGTACTAACTTCGCATAAAGAACGCCCGTACATAATAATATCTATATCAAAAGCTTCACGGAGGTGAGTAGTGCAAATATAATCTAGGATTACGCCTTTCAGAGACCAGTTTTCCTACAGTGATTTGAAATTTCCTGTCATGTACATAAAATATACGAAGTATGTTATAAAATTATACTTATAGCTTAAAATGTATATCTTAATTAAATTTTCTTCTATTGCATTAAGGTTAAAAAATCTTAATGCAATCTCTGGTGATGCCTCGCTTTGAATATTTTATTTTCTGCTAACAAGCTTACACTCTAACCCAAAGAAAAAACAACAGTGTGCTCATAATACGTTATATGTTGTGTGAAAGACCAAAGAAAAGTCTCACACTGTTTATCAAAATTATTCCTACATTATTATCTCCATCTGAACTATTTCTCCATTCCTTCCTCTCATAACGCTAACACGCGCTCTGAAACTAGGAACGCACTAATACAGAATGATTTATACAGAACTAACATATTTCTTTCTTGCTTTATTTGAAAACGAATGATGCTAGTCACAATTTATTATACTTCAAATATGCAACGCTTTGGGAGATTATTAACCTCTATAGAAAATGCCATCCCTCCCGCTTAAGGTATAAAATAACATACTGTCCACATCTGGTTCACAGATGAAGCACAGTTCCATTTATGCGGCTATGCGAACTCACAGAACTCACGCTATTGGGTCGTCCAAAATCCACGTGTCATTCATGAAGCACCTTCGCACCCAATTAAAGACGCGACGTAGTGTAATCCGCACAAAGATTAGTGGGACACTTCTCGCCAGGTTTCTATGGAATTTATTGAGAAACTAGATGATGTAGAACTCGGTAATGGACACTTTCAACAAGATGGCGCTACATGCCATACATCAAACCAGTCCATGGCGCTAATTGACCGAATCATCTCCAAGAACCTGTGGTCATTGACATCTCCTGATTTGACAACACAGGACTTCTTCCTATGTGGTTACTTAAAATACGGAGTTTACGTCAAACGCCTGCAGACATTGAAGCATTGACAACACAGTCCGCCAACGAGCGGCCAGTAACATGGAAAGACGTGTTGAGTTATGTCTTGTCTAGGAAGGAGTACATTTTCAACATTTTAGGCAGAGGTTGATAATCTCCCAAAGATACTGTACATTTGAGGTATAAGAAACTATGGCTTGCATAAATCGTTTTCAAATAAATAAATAAATAGTGTTAGTTCGATAATTATCACTCCGAGCTTTGCATCAAACATAAGCGATGATTGGAATAATTAAGTAATCGTGGAGGGCTATTTTCTTAACAGTTAAAATGTTTAACATAAAGTTATATAAGTTTTGCTGTTGTTATGTATTTAAGTTGCTTGATATGTAAAATTATAAACTGTAAATATTGTAATTTCATTATTTCTCCTCTGGCAATGATGTAAGCTCAATTGAAAATTGAATACATACGTAAATCACTTTACTCACCATCTTCTACCAAACTACTACCCGACTGTGAATGGCATAGCCACAGGAAACCATAGACTGCCAAACTTTAGGGGCAATTCATAAGAAATTTAATAATGTGATTAAAAATTTAGATAACTTTAATGCCAGAATACAGATCTTTATTTGTTGTATCTTGCTGTAGAATTTATCATCCTATTATTATTGTTATTATCGTTCCTTTCAAGTAACGTTAGTGTTTTTCATTTTAAATGTTGTATTAGTACATTTATTTACATCGGTTTATACTGTATGTCTGAGTTGCCATTGTTACGGTTTGTGCTATTATTGTTCTTTTCTTCTTCTTACGTTAATATTTTCCATGATTCATTTTCATTATTTATGCTTATCATCGCACATTTATTTACTCTCGTGTTATAATATAGGTTTATGAGTGTTTCTTGTTGTATCTAATATTATAATTGTGGTATTGTCACTGAAAATTAGTGTAATTATTATTAAAGAGGTTTATTTAAATGTGAAATTAAATATAATTTTTTTTACTGTTGTTTAAACCATAAGGATTAATTATTTTTTTTTTGGCTCAATATGGTTTATACCTACACTTCACTTCTTATTACCATTTATTATAATAGCTATAGTTATAATTCATTTACTTATTTTAATTTCATTGCTTTTTCTTCTTTACGAATTTTATTTTAGCTCGGTAGAGGGGAAAAGAAATGACCTTAACTCTGACACAATAAATAAACAAATAAAAATCGATGTGCATAAAGACAACGTAAATACCCCTTAGAGGGCTTAAGGTTAAAGATTAATTAAAAATACTTTTACATAAATTCGTAGTTATTTGATATACAATTTGGTATTTAAAATACTAGATATATATTAAAATCTTTGAAAGTTATGCAGAAATAAGAATAGCTATGGGAGAGAGAGATTACAGATCGATAACTGTGCTACTTATGTACTAATAACTTTGTTTAATCTCGATATGCTCTTAGTAATTGTGTGTCATTAGTATCTGGGGAAAGGAAGAAGGAACTTCATAAAGTTTGTTTGCCTTCGCGACACAAGAAGATGCAATAAGAGACGGATCTTCTTACTGGGCCATCCCCGAGAACCCAGCTTGCTTTTCCAGGTCAAGTTCCCTATCCCCGCTTCCCACATAATGGTTGCAAATAACTTCTACCATTCCATCTTGTTCGCTTGGACCACCAGCATCAGTAGCTTCTCGTCAATCAACGTCACGAAGTTTTCCTATGTCTCCGCCCACAAACAGCTACAAAATCACATTTCCCATTTATCTCAATAGATTTTATGACTAGTACCAGCACAATCGCAGATAAAGCTAAGGAATTAACATTATTCGCTAATTTGTACGTCACATCATATTTATTTTACAAAAAAAATGTTTGTACGTCAACATTATATATATATATATATATATATATATATATATATATTTTTATTTTAGCGATTTGAAGTTTGCCATTGAAATGAAATAGTAGTAGTAGTAGTAGTAGTAGTGATGAACTTATTATTGTGCCAGATTTAAAGTACACACGTAAGTAAAACTGTCGCTTGGGCCTTACGGCCATACATGCTAATATCGTCCTTATAACAATCAAAATGGCCATACACACACCTACATACATACATACAGACTTACATGTATACATATAAAAATAAAAACACATCGATATACTGACATCACATGTTTTCTATGAGCGATTTTATATACAAATAATAAAACCCTTACTCTTGAACCCCCTTTCATTTACTCACACCTCTCTCCAACTCCCCCCTCTTCATTATAGCCCTTAATCTTCTTTGTCGGGTCTTCTCTAGAAATATTTCCAAATTGTGTATCTCGCATGCACCAATACTCCCTGGCAAATGTTCAAACTTCTGTTGGAATTCAGAAATTGTGGTGGTAAATGCTCATTCCTTAAAATCTCTGTTTCCCTGCATTCTGCCAAAATATGCCTCCAGGTATCGAACAAAGGGAAAATTCTTTCCCGAGAGCATTAACTGAGTTGATTTCTTTCCAAGTCCCTAATCTACTACTTCTTTCTTCTCTGCCACAGATATCTAAATAAGCCCCCCTCCCCTACACCGGATATATTTGAGCCTGCAGGTTAAGCGATACTTTTTCTGCGCATTGAGACTCAATATTTTGCCTCTCTCGCAAATATCTGTTAACTAATTTCCAACTATTTCGTGTAATGTCCTCTCCCCTTAACCAAATATACCCTACTGCAATTTTGTAAGCCTTTAAGTGTGCAGGCTGCATTAGAGGCTTTCTTTTATCATATTCGCTGTCATAATCATCTTAAAGTATATTCTGGTGAATCGTTTTCAATTCAGATCCATCCTGTTTTTATATCTTTTTTCTAATAAGATAACAATAGTTTTATATGTATATAGTATTTAACTTATTTTACTAACCTGTAATTTCCAACTTTGCTTAACATCCTAGATTAACATATTTTAAAACTTTGACTATATCCTTAGATGTTCCATCTTTTCTTGTGCAATTATGTAATAACAAGAAAACCCCTTGGGTTCTAACAAACAAAATATCATCAAAATTCAGTTATACGCCAATTACTCATTTGTGAATACAATATTGGTAATAGGTTTTCTGTAAAATGCGAGGATTACTCATTAAGGGGCCCCGTTTAATAACCCTTCATTTTACTTTCTGCTACGACAGTGGAGACTGTGCAGTTATGAGTTTAATATACAAAACTATATTGTGTGGATATTCTTAAACCTTTTTAAGATAACCATGTTTATGAACTGAGCCCTTCGTATAATCTTTACTATCACTAAAATGGAGAAAAATAACAAAGTTTCGAGTTACATTGTGTATTTAAGAAGATGTTCACATGTTTCAATAAAACAAAAACATGTTACCATTCAGAAAGAATTACAATGTACAAAATAAATGTATATACAATGAACAATAAACGGTCTAAAGTTTGATCGGATTCATTGGCTTTCAAATTTCATCTAATATTATTATGATAAAAACATGTAATGCAAATATTTTCTGAATTTTATTACAGAGCGCTCTTACATACAAATGTAATCCTCACACACATATTATATTTATATTTCACATTTGCTACCCTTAAGATGATGCTTTTGCTAAATATGAAACATAGGCATTATTGTAAATACAATCTATATTACTTTGTCCTTTTGTTTTAAAACAATAAAGAAAAAAGTACATGCTTTTTAAATTTTGGTTTTCAAGTATACCCCTACTCCTAACAGATTTCTCTAATTTTCAGAAACTGTTTTATTTATTTTTTTTTAAATGATATATACCCAATTTTGTGGTGAAGGAACAAATATTGATACCTCTAGAGCGATTTTTAAACTTTGGGTTTCAGGTAAACCCCCAGTCCTAATTGCGCGATTGCCCTGTTTTTCGGCGACTACTTCTATCAATTTATTTTAAAGAAAGATACCTTATTTTGTTGAGAAAAATCAAAATTTTCGGCCGCTAGAACACTTTTTAACTTTTTAAAAAAAATAGCTTTCGGTTATCTTCACCTCCGATGAGCCAATTCTGATGGTTAACGAACTCGACGGATCGTTTATTAATTGATTGCTATATGCCGAGTTTCGTTGAGAAAAAAGAAAAATTGCGACAGCTAGAGGGTTAAAAAAAACATACACACACACACACACACACACACACGCACACGTCTCTTTTGTCGGTTGCCCAACATGCTGTGCCTCACGGTAAGGATTCAATAATGCATTTAATTTAACGCGTTAATTTAACGCGTTACCCACTCATAGTTCTGAAGGTTTACTCAGATATAGACCGGGTTTAAATCTTACGCATTAATATATTTTATATTCTCTCTCTCTCTCTCTCTCTCATTCACTCTTGTTCCTTGTTTAATCTGTTTCCATGCATATCGTACCTTCGATATTCTATATTTATTTTTACCATCTTCATTTGTCTTCTTGCTTAGAAGAACTGAAGAAGTTGAAGATATAGCGATAACAAATCTGTGAATTTCTAAGTGTTTTATCCTTTTTCTGCTTCTCTATCTCTACACGCGCGCGCGCCTTTGTTTGTTTTTCACGGGTATAAACGCAATAGCTTACATTCATTGGGATTTCGCCAAAACTTTAATTTATCTCTCTATCCCCCTTTATAGTGTTTAACTACTGAGGCATTACAGGCGGTGATACATGAGATGAAATAATAAATTGGGGAAGGATTTTTTTTAAAGGAAGGAAGCGTTCCAGGTCTAAGTCTAGGCATTTGCCATTTATGAAGACTGAGGAAAACCTGGATAAAATCTCAGTCAGAGAGGACGTGCTGATGGAAATCAAACCTCAGACCTATATCCCTGTTAATTTTAAAAGGGATATAGGCATATAATACATCCATTATGTTTCTATAGACAATGTATATAGGGTAAAACACAGAGTGAGTAAAACGTGATTTCTATGTCCTTCGGCTTTGTTAACGTTAGAAAGAAGCTTATTAGTAGGAGGGTGCCTGGAGAACAGGTCTCTATGGGCTTAAAGCCAATTGTCGATCGACCTCTAGCTCTTCTTCCTCACCCCTTTACCCTGACCTGCGTAGTGACGCATCGTTTAATTAACGAAGAGACATAACCCCTACCCCGCTCCTGGCAGGTAAAGGAGGGCCAACAATGTAGAAGTATAACGAACATTTGGAGCTGCAAAACCGCATCACAGAAACATGATGCTAATCTCTTCGTCCTTTTATATGTGCTATAGGTTCGTTAAGAAGACAGCGGAACAAATTATTAAACAAATAAAAAATCATGAACTCATAATGACATTTAGGTCATTACATTAATCTGAAAGCGTAGCTGATACTCTTCTCTTTGGAATATACCATGAAATTAATAATTTCAGGAGAAAGTAAGAAATTCTTTATTTTAAATAATTGTTTCAGCTTCATAATTAGCATTTATATTAATCCGTTTATACGGAACGATCCAATAAATTATGAGCTAACTTTTGGCGTTTTTCCACTGAGGGTGTACATGTTTTGCCGCCGTTGAATAGAACTATTACGCTAGATTCTGGCTGTCAGTGTGAATCTGATAGTGTTTTAGTTCAGTTTAGTTATTACGAATGGTTTTGTTCTTAAGTAAGTTAGGCTTGGGTTACTACATAACGTGTATTTATTCATGTTTTATAAATGTTAACTCAGTCCGCTCCTCAAGATCAAAGACGATTAGAAGAAAGTTTCCTGGATGTAAAAGTTTCCGTCTCACAACACTCCATAGTCACAGATAGTATTCAGTCTAAGGAATCTACAGTCAACATGGGGTTCCCACTTAAGAAATGTTAGATGACATTGGTTATCGTTTGAAGAATTCCCCTTTAAAAACAAATAGGAATTATTTTTTCAACTGGATTGTTCCACAGGCTATACAGCCAATATTTCGATGAGAGAAATTGAAAGAGTTTTTCAGAATGAAAGTTATTAATATGGATTTGTGGCCTCTTTATTTCCCATACCTAGCCCTTAGTAACTTTTATCTCTGGAATAAAATAAAATATTCCAATATAACAAAACCGTGGAAGAACTAAACAAATATGCCAGGAAATAACTGAACTACAGCGACTAATGGTCACGTATTAAAACAGGTGCCAAAATATATGTACAACGACGATGTCGTTTCAACACCTCATTTCATAAAGATAGCAAGTGAAATATTTTAAAGTAGTTAAAGAAAATATTGTTTGGTTGTGTAAGCGCCAATATATGATACCTAGGGGGCAATGAAGCGCCGCTGTCACCTATAGACACAACACTGAAAGTTGGTTCATTGATAGTATTGAAACTGATAATTCTGCGCTATTTTTCTGCGATCGTTGGTTTAAATTAACTTAAAAAACGGAATTGCCTATGTTACAATCAACATGTATGACTGAAAGTATGTGGCGAGGCAGAGGTGGAATGGTGTTTAACGACCGTTTTTACTACTGAAGCACCACAGACAGTGGACACTGATGATACATATAATTTCATCTCGTTCATTCTCGTTCATCTCGTTCATATTGCAAAAGACAGGGAGGGCGGTCCTGGCGGGATTCGAACCCCGGACCTCCCGCTCACGAGTCCGCGCCTTAGCGACCTGGCGGTGAGAGGCAGAGATGGAGAACGTTAGAAGTGGGAGGGTTAGTTGTGGCGCAGACGTTATTTGTTGACCAGAAAGGATTCTTGCTTAGAACAATTGTAAAAAGTTTGTCCAATTAAGCCGAAATTTTGCACAGGTAATATGGGTTCAAAATATAAAATTTCTAGCTTTAACCATTCAAAATTTCATGTGGCGTCCCCTTAAGGTTGCGCTGTGGTTGCCTTGTTACTCTCTTTCTCTGGCGATCTGCTTTGCACTGCTACACTGGCTTAAAGATCAATATAGTTTCCCATTTCCAATTGCAAACGCTTACTAAAATTTTAAATGTTACTTACATTCAAAGTTATGGTAAAAATTAGTTTGACGACTTTTCTAATACCAACGCACTTTCTAGCCAGGCAGAAGAATAGTCCGTTTAGAATGCATGCATGGAGTACGGGTGGACGCTAGATCATGCCTCTCATGGTTCAACAATTGCTAAGTTTGCTTACACAGTACAGCACTCCAAGCGCCTGCTGTAATGAAGGCCGGCTCGAACCATCTCCGGCTTTGATTGTGACCTAGAAACTTGCAAGGGTAAAATACTTTACACCGCCATAGCTGAGTTTGACAGACATGCGCTAGATATTACATGTGAGATGAGGATGAGGGTGGAGCAATGGCGGAATGAAAATGACGGGGGAAACTGGATAAAAATGTCCAAACGCCGCTCTGTCCTTCACAAAACTCGTTTACTAACGTTGGAACAGAACGAGAGTCCCTTCGCTGGAAAGCAAATGGTCTAACCATCTGCCACGGTGCCGCTAGCTTTTTTTCTTCTTCTTTGAATAATGCTTAGCACATTTACTGCCGAGGAATGCTAATGATATATGAGATGAAATGTTAAATTGGGAAAAATGTTTTTTTCATATAGGAAAATGTTCCAGGACTAGACTTAGAATACCTACCCGGCATTTGACACTTATGAGAGCTGAAGAAAGCCTAGAAAAAGTTTTCAGTCAGGAAAGTCCTGACGGAAATTGAACCCCAAACCTCCTGCTAACGAGTCTCTGCAATAACAAACCCGGTCACCCTTGTTGATACCGCCATGTAGAAAACCTTAGCAATACAGTAGCCATATTATATTTCATACCTTTCAATAAGTGTTTCCTTATTTTTTTAAAAACACATTTTACTTGCATTATTCCGTAATTTTAATAATGATATACATAGTAGTTATGTACTGGCTGCGAACTTTAATTAAGGCATTGTGATATCATGAACAGCTAGCGATGGGAAAAAGCAAGACATGGGCACCCAAGAAAGGGACTAGAAACAATAGGGATGGGCTCCGTTTGATGGTAGGCCAGGGGAATAGAAAGAGCGCATTGAGGAAGGTTAGGAATCGCTTGAGGGATATAGATAGGCAGCAGATAATTGCGCAATGCAAAGATTTCGCTGGAAATACAATGGGGGCTAAAATCGGAATGGGGGATGGAGCAGTACATCAAAACAGGGACTAAACTCACTAGACCGCGGCTCGTCTGGCTCAGACTGGAAGCATAGCAGATGATTAAGATCAATGACGAATATGAGCGGAGTATATGTCCAATCTATGAGGAGGGGGAATCATGGCAATACATTCTGGCTGGATGTAAATATATAGAAGAATGGAGGGAAAAATATCTACCGCACTCTTTTACAGGGTCGAAACAGAGGAAGATGGTCATGTTGGGCTTTGCTGGCAGGCAAGAAAGGAGAGGAGAGATTAGGTCCATTTCTGATGAAAATGAGACAACTCGGTTCAAAACGGCTATTTTGACGGACCTTATAGTGGGTTGACGGAAACAAATTGACCACAGCTGGGTGCATTTTATGGGATTTCTTTATATTTTATATGTATTTTTAATATTTTTAAAAATTATTCTTTTTGATTTTTGATTTTATTTTTCATTTGTTTTTATTTATGAATATATCTGTTTTATATCTTATTATAAATGTCTAATGTAATATCTTGTGCTAAGTCAAACACCAAGTGAATCATTAAAGTAGGTGCGCCAGTTGAAATTGAAATTGTTTTATATTATATTATACTATTACCAATACAACTACCACCACCGCCACCAATAATAATAATAATAATAATAATAATAGACTATATTAATCTATCTCAGTTTAAAAATGTTTTAACATTAATTTAAATACTGAATATAAGTAAAATTAAAAATAGAGTTTTAAAGATTGCATTAATTATAATTTAAAATATATTATTTAGAATAACACTTTAATATCCTTGTATACTTAATAGTTTTTACAAAATTAATACCTCCCAGTCTCATCTACAACGATTTAAAAAGACAATCTTAGAAATATTTCAAGAATTTCTGCCATCACACATGATTCTTTAAATAAGCCCAAATTTATAAAAGTTTCTCTCAAATAAAAATGAATGAACTGTGATTGCTTTCACTGAAATTATCCTTCCATTTCGGTGGTTGAGGATAAGGATAGCACGTGAAATAAAATTAGGAAAGAGATATGTGTGTAACGACTATATTGATAATGGGAGAAGTAGTGACTGGTCAAATGGGCAAATGTAGGTAGGTAAAGAAGTTGGTACTTGGTTATATAAGCATGTAGTGAGGCATCTGTAACAGGGGTTCAAAGTCCCCTCCCTCTATTTATATGCAGAATGCTACTCTTGCGAGAGAACAGCTTCAATACACCTCAAGGGTAGGGTTCCGTCTTTGTGCATATCGCACAGCACACGCATGAGTTGCTGCGCTGAAGTTGCCATTGCAAGCCCCCAGAACAAGATACAACCTAAGACAAAAAAAAATCTGTCAAGCAGGAGTTGCGCAAACTAAGCGAATTCCTCACCGGGTTGAATAACTTTTAATAAAAATTAATATAAAATCAAATTAGACTGTATAATAATGAAATTAAATAAATTATAACATTACTGTCTGGTATTAGGGGAACAAAATTGTAATGTATAAGTATCAAAAAAGAGAAACTAATTATTATTATTATTATTATTATTATTATTAAGATTAAACCACAGAAATTAATGATATAGTATTAATTAATGAAATATATGACCACTGATAGACAAATATTTTTAAATGTAACCATGTATATGAACTGAGCCCTTAATATCATTGTACATTCACTAAAATAGAGAGAAAGAATAGAAAGTTTCGAGTTACATTGTGTATTTAAGATGTTCATATGTTTCAATAAAACAAAAACATGTTACTATTCAGAAACAATTACAATTTACAAAGCAAATAAAAACAAAAGAAGGTTACATGGACTTTCATTTGCTTTGAAATTTAATTTAAATATTTTTGTAGTTATAAAACATGTAACGCAAATCTTTTCTGAGAGCGCTTCACAGAGCGCTCTTACATACAAATATAATTATGAAACACATATTAGATTAATGTTTCATATTTTCTATCTTCAAGACAAAGATTTTGTTAAATATGAAACATGTGGATCATTATGTATACATGTTATATGCTGAATTAATTTATTATTTTATTTTAAAGCAATATAGGGAATATTAAACGCGAACGCTTTTTAAATTTCGATTTTCAAGTATACCCCTACTCCTAATGGCCCAATTTCTCAAACTTTCGGAAACTATTTTTTTTTATTTTATTAAAATGGTATATTTCGATTTTTGAGGGGCGGTGAACAAACAAATATTTGTGCCGCTAGGGCATGGTTTCCCATCCAGTGTGCCGCGTCATCGGTGCCAAGAGTTATTGTGGGAAAAAAACAAATATATAGTAGGGACTTAAAACATATACATTAAATTAGAGTATATCAATTTCTGGATTTGTCAATGATGAAGAAGAGGAAGACGAATCATTATTTGGATTAAGTTTCGTCTCAGGTGTCCAACCCGTGGATTAGTAAGAACAGACGGCCTAACAAAATCAACAGCTTTATTTTATGCAGTTTCGGGAATTTTCCTTGTTGAGAAAATAGTAACATAGTACGTGAGGTTCAAAACCAGAGTTATTAGAACATCCAAAACCGGAAAACACTGGCATTTGATCACATTTAAAGTACATTGTACAATAATGCAAAGAATAACTAAGCTTCAATATATTGAAGACATGGCAACAATGAAACGCGAACTCACAACAAATACTATCAAATCCAAAGCAAGAAATAAATACTTCAGCGTGTTTCGTCGTCAATTGCTAGCCCGGATATCAAACATTTGTGTTCTAAGCATCAATCATAAATCTCACATTAATTAGACAATTTTTGTTTCATTGATTTATATTACATTGCAGTCCTCTAATTTTGAAAAGGTATTTGTTTACTTTAATTACTCTTAGTCGGTGTATATTAAATAATTGCCTATTACACTTTTCTCACCGGCATGCCATAAATTGTATGTAAAGTTATTAAAAACAACTTTATTCTTGTGTTTGTTATGGAGTGTTTATTTCAACATAATTTAACACATTTAACACAGTGAAAGTTAAAACTTTAAAATAATTTAACATGTTCCTATTTTTTAAAAAAATTATAAGCTGTACCCAAATTTTTTAAACCCATTCCTAAGGTGCTGCAAACGTAAAATGGTTCAGAATCACTGAGCTAGAGCGATTTTTAAATTTTGAGTTTCAGGTAAACTCCCACTGCTAATGGCCCCGACTTCCCTGGTTCTAAGAAGCTATATATTTTATTTTATTTAAATGGCATATACGAAATTTCGTTGTTAAAAACAAATTATTAATGCAGCTAGAGCGATTTTTAAGTTTTGGTTTTCGAATAAACCCCTTTGCTAATATTTTCATTTCACCGATTTTCAGAAACTATTTTTATTATTTTATTTCAATGGTATATACCGAATTTACTTTAATCTTTTTAAATTGTGCCAGCTAGGGGATTTTTCGGTTTTATTTTAACCCCCCACTAATTTTTCAGGTATATCCCCACTCCTAATGGTTCGATTGCCCTGATTTTCAAAAGAAAAAAAAATATAAATTTATTTTAAAGAAATCTACAGAGTTTCATTGAGATAAAGCAACAATTGCGGCCGCTAGAGCGATTTACCAATTTTTTAAAAATGTTTCGCTTTAGGTTAGCCCTCACCCCCAATGGTCCAATTTTGCTATTAACGAACTCGACAACCGCCACGGGTGGCCGATGTCGTTAAGGCACGGACTCTTGAGCGGCAGGTCTGCGGTTCGAATCCCGCCAGGACCGTCCTCCCTGACTGGGGTTTTTTCCAGGTTTTCCTCAGTCTTCATAACTGGCAAATGCCGGGGAGGTACCTAAAACTTAGGCCTGGAACGCTTCCTTCCTAAAAAAAAATATCCTTTCCTAATTTATCATTTCATCTCATGTATCATCAATGTCCACCGCCTGTGGTGCCTAAGTAGTAAAAAACGGGCGTTAAACACTACTTAAAAAAAAAACCGAACTCGACGAATATTTGTTAATTGATGACTATATGCAGCTTTTCGTTGAGAGAAAACAAAATTGCGAAAGCTAGAACGTTAACAGACACAGACTTTTATATATGTCTTTTTCGGTGCCTAGTAGGTACGATCGATGGAGATTTGGAAATATTATCCAAAACGAATTCTATTAGTACAATCGCTATAGCTTACATTCCTATGGAATTCGCTAAATAATAATAAATGAATTTTATACGGGTAAACTACAATAACTACATTCCTTCGGAATTCGTTAAAAAAAGAAGAAAATAAACAAACAACTCTGAGGGCCCTCATTTGTCTAGATTTTAATCGGCTTAGCGCTCGATTCACAGAATGTCCCTATGAGCGGATCTTACGGCATTTAGTCTCAATCTGTCATCAAGTTCTCCATTGAAGACATATGCTGGTAGTCGAGCGTTAAAAAACAAGCGTGTAGCAAGGAGAATGCGTGAATTGTATAATTTTGCAAGTAAAGTAATATTCAAATAAACACGATAATACAAAATTCTAATTGCAATGTCTTATTTCAATTTTAAAGCATTTGTACTCTACTTGCAAACTATAATAAATAAAAAGTTCATCCATAACGAGGATTCGAATCTATGTAGTTCTTCTTACTAGATACGTGCTTCTGCCCCTCAGGTATCAGAGCGCAGTTAGCAGTTCCAGCTAACGAATTTCCTGTTTATGGCATACTTGAACATGAACATAGTGAACCCAACGTCAGCAATGCTTTCGATATTTTAAAATGGGACAATTTATGCCTGTTGCTTTTTTTTTTTTTTTTTTTTTGCCTATGTGTGTGTGTGTACATATCATAGTACTCACATAAACTGTTTACTTTATGCTTGCGAACCGAATAAGTAGGCACATTGGCTACCAACTATTTTTATACTGCGGTTGCATCTAGTGGAATGCGCTGAACTTGATTCTTGCATGCCCATTGCCAATTATTACGAAAAGTAACGCATTAAGAATAGATAAAAAACTGAGTGGAAGAAGAAATAGAGTTATAAAGAAAATCTAGGTGAAACTTTTTGTGATATACAATTTCCCATCTTAATTACGCTGCTTTTGGGTGAGGGATTTTAAATCCTTCTGAGTTTTCTCGGTCGATTCTAGCCACCCTGTATGTAAGCATTTGTTGTAAAGATCACGACATTCTTTGACAAGGCCTTCCTAATACATTCCCCATTTGAATCCATTCTACTTTAAAACAATAATTTCAGCCGTTGCTAGCTTAGATAGTAAATCCCATTTCCTTTAATGTTTTTGCTAGAGGAAGAAAATGGATGATATCACGTATGCCACATTTACTTTTCGTGCCATTACTGTGCTAATATTTCTTCCAGTGGAATAAGTGTTCTAGGGAATATTTTTAGTTCGGCTGTAGTAAAAATGGTAGAGCATTTGTCAAGAGTGGCGCCTTTAGAACTTTTTTTTTTTTAACTTTCTTTGTAAAAATTATTGGCAGTATGACGTCCATTTATTTAATTCTATTTTTTAAAAAAAGTAACACTAGATATCAGATTAAAAGACCTTTATTGGTGTACATACATTATTCGAGACGTCAGTTATTGTTGCGAGTTCAAATTCGGAGGAATAAATTTCAAATAATCCTTTTATTATTTGTTTTGTGATTGGATTTGTTTCTCTCTTCTTGTTCTGTTTTATAAAGTGTTCTAGTTTTCTGCGTGCAACTTATTTCTGTAAATATAAAATGTCTTAATTAAATTAGTAATTAAAATATATTTAAATCGCTATATAAATGATTTTAAGTGTGGTGTTAAATATCTTATGGTAAATTAGTAAGCACTGCTAATTCTAAGAGCAGATTTTAAATTCATACCACAAATTAGATTTCTTTCTGCTCTCTTGCTTCTCTTCATAGTAGAAAAGAAAAATTCGCAGAAATCTGTCGAATATAACATGGATAAGATTCTAGTAGCATGTCTATGAAGGCGAGGGAGATATCAATGAGGAAATTTACGATAAAATTGAAGAATACTGTTCCTGCTATAAGATTTTATATCTGAGAGACATTTTGAAAAAAAGTATAGTAACAATTCTTAATAGTCGGCCTAATAGCTAATAATAGACTTTATAATTATAATAATAGAGGAATTAATAATTAATAATCATAAAAGTAAATTTATTTTAATGTTGATATTTATAGTTAAAGGAGCAAATTAAAGTATTGTTATGAAAACAGATGCATTTAACTATATATAAATAATCTTGGCAACCATTAAAGTAATTAAAGTATCTTTCAGCTTTTCGAGCTCTTTAGCTCCTCATAACATGCATAACCTTTGCATGGTGAATAGAATTATTTAAGGAATGTATTTCACTAATTGAATGTGTTAATTAAAACAATTTGTTTTATTAAAAATTTGAATGGAATACGTTTGAATATTGAACTTTCACATGTTAGAACTTATTTATGCATTAAGCATGTTGTCTTTCCTATTCAACAAATAAATATAAAAGTAAAAGTAAACAATAGGACGGCCACTTCAAATAACACCCCATTTTGTGATGCTTCCCTCAAGAAACGCAGCAGAATAGTGTACACTCAGCACAAACCGACACGCTAACACTTTCCGAGCCATGCAGCCTGTGTTGCTATTAGTCTATTTCTCTCAAACTGCACGCGAGTAGCGAGCCGAATGCTTCGCTACTGTGCTTTGCGAGCCAAGTATAACTCGCATTTGACTCGGCGCTGCCATCCCTGTACTACAAAATCGAAGAAAAACAAATGTAATATTTCCTTAAAACGAAACAACGGTCTGATCCCTTGATTAAACTTCTTATTATTTAAAATACATTTACAACTGCGGTAACCAGTCAATAACTTTCTATGAACACCTGATCTCTACTTCAGCACTGAAATGAAAACTTACACCAAATGTGTATATTGGAAAAGCTTAATATTATGTAAATTGGAAAAGGCTAAATGCTATTTCGCAGAAAACATTTATTAAGGTTACCAGAAATAAAAAGAGCCGACTAACTTCTGTAAGTAGGAATATAGTAGCTTAAACGAAAGTAATTATCTCAATTTTAACCGTACAATGTTCTGGTTTCCAAACCAGAGATTACTTTTTATTATTAACCAATAACGCAGTAAGATCCTTTATTTTTCCACTTTTGTTAATCAGCATTAAATATATTATTTCTTACACGCTGTACCTACTTCATCACATTGAAAATGGCAACAATAGGAGCCAGCTGATATATATTAGGCCGCTTATTCCCTCTTTAAATACATTGTTTCAAGTTCAAATGAATGTTTGGATCTTCTACTTTAGTGAGTGTATACTCCGCCACCCTTCGTGGTCCGCCACGGGTGGCCGAGGTCGTTAAGGCGCGGACTCGTGAGCTGAAGGTTGGGATTCGATTCCCAACAGGACCGTCCTCCCTACCGTTTTTTTTTTTCCCCCGGTTTTTCTCAGTCCTCATAAATGGCAAATGCCGGGGAGGTACCCATAACTTGGGTCTGGAACGTTTCCTTCCCTAAAAATATCCTTTCCCAATTTATCATTTCATCTCATGTATCATCAGTATCCACTACCTGAGGTGCCTCAATAGTTAAAACGGGCGTTAAACACAAAAGAGCCCCTTTAGTGGAAATATGAACATTTTATTACCTGGGGTTGTTCTTTACTTTTGTCGTATGTTATAAAACCTTTGATGCATTTTTGTATGACGTGCTCTCTCTCTCTCTCTGTCTCTCTCTCTATGAAATTACGGGTACAAAGAAGTTAAGTTTATTTCCTTCAGAAGAAAAAGGAATAGGTAATTCTCAGAACCTGTGTCGTGACCGGCATATCAGTATATGACAGTAATCAAAATTGCAAATTGACCATTAAATGCTTGTATGGTTTGAATTCGTTACAGCAACAATTAGTTTACTCAGTTATGACAAGTTTATTTTTAGGGAAATAGTGCCATACTGCAATTCAATTCGTAAAGAGATACTTTAAGGAAGTCTGCTTTCTTAATACTTTTATCTTCCTTTTCATGGTTTTAAGACTTTGTTTCTTTTGCGTGACAGAATCATACGAAAGGGAGCCAAAAACAAACAAGTTAAAAAACAAAATACGCTTTTTATGTTCACAATATATTTGGATTTCTCTGTACGTAGGTTTTTCACATTGTATTTTTCACATAGTTTGATGCTGGAATAAATTTAAAGATTAAATTTAAAAATAAGAGTGTATATTTATATGGTTTTTCTCTTGTTAATTTAGTTGAAACGTTTCTGTTTCCTGCGAACATCGTCGTTTTACCATCTACCACAACTCAGATTAAAAACATATTACCTTGCAAAGGCGTAAAACAGATACGTTAATTGAAAGACTTTGATCAAGTTAGGGAGTTTCCCGTTATATTAGCACATTGTGAATATTTTTATCACATTTTTCGTCTGCTTCGCTCATCATAGCACATTAACTACAAAGGGATTCATTGTGACTATCCTCTTATCCTTTGTTAAACAGCCTATTTTCCTCTCGTATTATTCCATTCTTCGTGCCTATTAATCTTCTTAGTCACATCTCACTAAATCGCCCTGACAACTGATTAAATAAAAGCCGATTTTGAGGTAGTTTTATGGTAGGTTATAGACAATGATAATTTCCTTCAGGAGCTATACACACTTAAAGAAACTTGTCAACGCTTGGGTGTCAAATATGATAAACATAATATACCTATAGACAGTATAGTTATTTTAAAACGTTAATCCGATCGAAAAAAGTAAAGAAAAGTAAAAGTAGGAATGTTTTATATTTTATTTAATATTTTACTTTTCGGCAAGAGTACAGATGCTAAAGTAGCCCAAACAATTTTTCTAGAAATATGCTACTGTCTACAGTACGATCGTAACACACAGAAATACCAGCAGGTGTATAAACTTGATCAAGGGAAAATTGTAGCATACCGAGAGTGGGATGTCATTCCGAAAAATTGGTCGTGTTGAACGAAATGCCTCCACAGTAAAACGAGTATGAGATCAGCGGATAGGAGTAGAACAAACACACCGACGTGAAGGATCCAACAGCCACAACTGTAACTAGTGATGAAATGCTTCTAAAACAATTTGGAGTGCTGAAGTCTGAATTGTTGAGCTTATTTAGTATAGATGTTTTTGTAGAGAGAGATATATTATATAGGTACTTTCGTAATGCAATTCAGGGTGTATAAGATTTTAAAGTCTACTTCCATGAGGCTGTTTTATGTAAAACACTTTCCAACTTCTCTTAATTTTGATGGACATTATTGTTAAACTGGATATTCCCAATATATTGTTTCAATATTTGATGTCATGTACAGTGTCTCCCCGGAAAAACTTTATATATTTCTTTATATGTCATGTTTGCCTTTAACTTCGCTTTCCACTATCTTTTAGGGAGCGTCAGTTAGGCTTCTTTGATAAGGTGTTGCAGTAATTAGGATGTACCCTGGCCGCTTCATGAGCTTCTATCCAAACTCCTTTGTGTAGAGAAGGGTGATGCTTCCGCTCGTTGAGTCATATGGTCACACAGAACACGTCGTCTCTCAGACTTTAGCAAGGTGATTTTCCCTCTGGCTGTATTCCGTTAATGATATTACTGTTGTTAACAGCAGTTGCCTCATCTTATCATGTATGCTTTGTGTCTTTCTTTTTATCCTTAAGCTTGGAAAATCTAGTAAACATCTCGGTAAAAAACAGTTTACGATTCTTCTGTAGTGTTTTTTACTACTAGCCTAATAGTTATTTACATGTGGATTCTGAAGCATGTCCGTAAAATTTCCCATTGGCCCATAAATACGTTGTATACGTTAGTCTTGGTATTGCCGTTATGTTGCTTATTTTATAATTACTAGACATCCTTTGGACCTCATTTTTAAATCCTCTTTCTAGTATTTTTGAGGTTGGCGTCTGCTATTCATTCACCAAGCATAAAATTGATATTAATGTAAAATATTTCGAATTTTATGCAACCCCATCTCCCTCTAAACTCTTGCTCTTTGCAATGAACTATTTATTTATACGCTTAAAGAGGAGGCTACATTAGACATTGAAATGATATTGTAACTGAATTATAAGATTCAATGGAATTTTGAATTGTGTTTTAACAATTATCTAAACACATTTTGTCATTTTATATAACAAAAAAATTGTCATTCACCTCTTTTATAGGTGTACACGTTCTGTAATTATTGGTTATGTTCTATTCAAGCCAATTAACTATTTATCAGGAGAACCTTGGCCGCATAAACATTCTAAACCTCTGCACCTCGGATTTCTAGCACACGAAAAGTCATAGCTACCCATATGAGCTAAGCGATTAGCAAAGAAACCCTTAATTAACTTTTTTAAATCCCTGTTGCAGTTTATTGATATTTATTTAATTATTCGTCAAAAGAAAGACTTGATATTAACTAACATTTGATGTGTGAGCAATTCATACGCTCATCTAACAATGTTTCAAGTATTGCAACAATGTAATTGAAATTGTTTTAAATACATTACATATGACGGTTAATTTCGGTTTAATAACGACATTAAACATCCTACATCCAAGAGAATAACGAAAGTGAAGTGTTGACGAAGCATTAGATAAAAAATTGGTATAGATATATGAGGATACCAAAATCTACTTGTATTTTATTTTTGTATCCTGAAGTGATCTGTAAGTCTATTTCATGAGTGCTTTGATAGGCATTCTTCTTGGAAGCATAAAATCCGACTACATCCTTTTGCTGAAAACAAAAATCAAGAAAGTCCTGGGTTAAAAAGATTGGGAAAAACTGCAACATATCAATTATGCTGTTGCCAAAGTTTTGAATTATACTACAGTCTTTACATAGTGTAATGGTAGGAAAAATACCTAAACTGTCCGTTGTTTAGAACTAAGTACTGACAAATAGCAAAACGCTCAAGAAATATAACATTTTGGGCCTAATGGCCATCTTTTTGTAGAAAGCAAGTTGCAAGTATTGTGACTGACGACCAAGACAAACAATATAGTATGGGGTAAGTGATGCCAACATGACAGAGGACCAACCAAAGAACACCGTGTGCTAAACAGTAAGAAAACAGCTAGCACATGTGAGATACAAAAATTCGAAGCAAACTATTACAAAAACAAAAAAGAAAAAAGAAAGAAAGAAAGGAAAGAAAGAAAGAAAAGAAAAGAGGAGACAAAAGTAGGGTATATAAAATGTTTAGATTTTGGTACAAAAATATGCGAAAGAATAAGAGAAACCAAGTGAGATCATGTAGTTAGATTAAGGCTCAGGTTGATTCAGCCTGTAATACAATTTCAGTTATTTCCCCTACTCTAAAACTACTCGCTATCCATGGTTTAGGATGAAGGTAAAACGTTAATATGTGATAGCCGTCAAAAGTTATTTTATGCATTACAGCATTTTGAGCCATTGATAGGGGGAGTGTCGGCCTGGTAGTCTAGTGGTAGCCATTTGGCCTCGTACTCTGGTTATAAAACATGGTTACGAATATTAAAGGGAGAGCAATTTTCACTAAGGGCCATTTGCTACTTTCATCAAGTAAGAAACTGGCACCAAAGTTACTGGGCAGAAGGGTTAAAGAGGGAATTAGAAAGAATTGGAATGAGAGGGGTATGGGAAAGGGGGTAAGGAACAGCAATAATCTATGGAGGAAACTTAGAAGAAAGCTAATTAACATCAACAGGTAGGATATAGCAGCATGCAGAGAGAAAACATATTGAAGCTTAGTAATGAGCTAAAAAATGAACTGGGAGAATGAATTATACATACATAACTTGAATTTTAAGGACCGATAAAGTATAGCTTTGTTTAGACTGGGGGCTTGGAAAGCACAACAAATTACGAAAGAAACAGGCAATAGAGATTGCCTGGGAGACTGGCAACATATACTAGAACATTGTCCAAACACGGAACGGTGGGGGTGAACTTTGGAGCTAAGTTTACATACTGGAATAGAGGCAGGGTAGTATGTCGAGACTTGCTTGAACAGGAAGAAAACTAGTGAAAGTTGGGTAAGTTTTAATGTAAAGTGCGTCTAATAAGAATCTGTCTGTGTTTAAACAAAGTAGAATTGTGAGATACAGATATATGAAAGAAAGAGGAAAATGTATGTGTGCGCGTGCGCATGATTTCATGTAATATAATTATTTATTTGTTTACTTTTACATAAATAATAATGGCATATAGGTATGTTGTCTGCTGCCGGTGTTAAATAGTAGCATGTATGTTCTCTGGACTCTTACGATGAATAAAATATAAAAGTTAATGCACATATATTGCTTGTAAAAAAAAAACACCATTATACGTTTATCTACTAGCCTCGTAATTCCAAGGTCGCCGGTTCAAACTTGGCCAAGTAGATGAATCTTTTAGGGCGTAAAAATACTAAGTAAGATTTCTTTCAGAAGGGAAGTAAAACCGTTAGTCCCATGTTGCAGAATTAAGACACGTAAAATCCTCAAGTCTAAAATTATAGGCCTCTAAGTAAAATATATGGGCCGTTTCACGCCTTGAATTGAATGGGAAAAATTAAATAAAAATTCAAACGTGTTCTTAAATTAAGGGAAAAAAAAGGAATTTTGTTTTAAAAAAACTGGCAATGATTATTCATTCTTAGGAAAACTACTGTTTAAGTCAAACCGATGTTAAAGCAAACACAGAGTATTTAGTGCATATATATATATATATATATATATATATATATATATATATAAAAGCAGAAAAGGATAAACACTAAGAGAAAGTCACACCTGTAATCACTACATTTCGAACTAATAGAGTTCTTCTATGGCCCATAGAAGAACTCTAGTAGTTCTAAATACAGTTACTTTCTCTTAGTGTTTTATCATTTTCTGCTTTTATAATTATTATTCATTTAGTTACATTGTTAACAGTGTTACATTATTTTTCTTTTATATTATATATACATATAATTGAGCCAGAACGTTCTACTGCCGAACATAAATTAAAACGTAATACCGTAAGCAAGGGTATCCGGAAGAGATACAATCAGAAATGATGCAATAAGACAAAAACCGAGAATTAAAAATAATTTTGTGAAGGACATTTTCACAAGACAATCGATATGATATGCTCATTTAATGCGAATGGATGAAGAAATATTACCAAGGAGTATACATAATTAATGGATTCCAAACAAGGTAGGCCACACAAGAAGGGCATTCAAGAAGAAATGGAGGGTACACACCAAAAGAACAAAGGCTGAATTGAGAGGAATGGTTTGTAACAGTTCATGCCATTTATAATTAAGTTAATTATATGATTATAAATGTGAAAACTTTTGTATTTTATAATTTTGTGATTGGTTGTCAGAAGATGCTGATACATTGAACTTAATAATAATAAATAATTTTACTATATATAGGTTCCTTCTTGAATTAACTTTTGAATTTCTCCATGTCCGGAAATTATTTACAACAGTAGATCTTTTAATATAGTTAGTAAACCTGGATATTATTAACATATTTATTCATTATTCATTTTGAAAGCACAAATCTCGGATATCTTTTGAACACCATATAAAGATGTCTATTGATGACGCACGCACCCTCAAAAGTTTGTACTGACATACCATAAAACGGATCATTTACATTTATATTCAGATCGAACTCAGAACTACAGAATATGATAATCTCAGACCTATTCTCTTAATTACCGACAAATACAAGTTTCGTTTTAAAGCAGATAGATGCTCTACTTGGAGCCGAAACAACAAGATGGATGACTTTTCATTAAGAAATTTCCCTTTTGCATCCCCCTCCAATGTCGAGGTTCTTATTCCAGAAAGACAAATGAAACCCCAAATTAACTGTCTGCCAGACAAGATAAGAGTGTTTAAACATCCGACTAGTTAGCTCCATTCTTACACTGAAAGAGATAGGCCTGTAATATCTTTGTTTCTAGCTTTGCTGAAAGCTCTCAGCTATTACAAATAACATATAAAAGACTTTAGTTAGGATGAATGAGGCATAAATACACTAAGTATTTTACTTTACAGATGAAAAAATATAATAGCAACAATGATAACAATAACGGGAAAGGGTATTCGATCATTTTAATAAAAAAACTACAATCCAATATCATTGCAGGCAATTTTGGTTTGAATAATGTAAGTCCAGTTATATGGCATGCATCCAGCATAACCGAAAGGAAAAAGAAATAAAGGAGAGAAAGGAAGGAATGAAAACTGTATAAAGAAAAAGAAAAACAGAAAAATGACAAAGAAAGGAAAACAGAGAGATAAAAGAGGAAATAAATAAAGCAATCAATTGATTTAAAACTAAAGTAGAAAAGAACGTAAAGAAGCATAAAAATAAAATGACATTAAATTGCTACAGATTTGATAAGGTCAATTAGGATGGTAGGATAAGGTCAATTTCAAACTACACATATAACTTTCATGGAAAATATTCTCAACATAACTAACCGTAATTTTACAATGTTACAATTAATTGTATTGGTATGCATTTAAACATTTTTTCTGCATCTAGTTTGTATATAAATGTTTTTCTATAATTTTGAGCTAACATCTATAAATCGTCAAAATTGTCAAAGGTTACAAATTTTAAATTATAATTTAATGACATAATATAAATTATGAAATGAAAGTGGTACTTCATAAATCTTAATTAGTTATAAAAAATATTCCATAATTTATATCATATTGATGCTCCACGAAATGATTTTTTTTTCTTTTTTGTTTTAGTACGCAGAAATTAGTGAACTACACTGCAATCATTTCGGATCGTTGATATTGAGTTCCAATTTCGTTTATTCTTCCCCCCCCCTCCATCTTGTATACAAGCGTACTTTATTACACCACACTACGCAGAACCAATACTTACTCTCTTCTTAACCACGTGTGTCGCCTTATTCCTGGGGAATTTGAACCTGAAATGTATAAGAACGTGGCCTGTTTTCATGCATTACATCTGAACAACATGGCATGGGGTGAAAAATCCAAAGCAAAGTTTTCCTAACTTGTCTTTTCAAGGGTCCTGTTTCATATAAATGAAGGGATTTGTTCTAAATGCATTACTACTGTTTAAATTCGCAAAAAAAAAAAATCAAACTTTTTACATACTAGAATGAATTAGTTAATCATGAGAAGAGGCGAAGTACTAAATTAATCCCCAACGTTCTTAACACTTTTCTAGTTCATGGAAATTCTCAATTATTAATCAATTTAACTCCACATGTAACTTTTCATCCTTACATTAGTTACATTTCAAAAAGACTGGGCGTTATTATAATAAATCGGAAATAGTTTTAAAACACAATAATATAATTGATTTTTTCTCTTTTAGAATATGGACATAACCGAATTTTAATCCTGTTAATTTATGGAGCTGGATATACAATGATACAAATTTAGAGTGTTCTTTGAACAACGCCATACTATAAAATCAGAACACTGGCCTTCAATACGGTAAATGCGACATACTGAATGTAAATACGGCTGTTACATATTATTTAAGAATGTAGCAACAGAGCGTAATAACATAATAGATCACGGTGATATCGGAGGTGACATCATATGGACGAAGAAAAGTATGAATATAGAATGAAATATGGAAGTTTAAAGTTAACTTATCATTACTGTACTTTTATTAAAAAAAAAAAAAAAAAAAAAAAAACGCGAGCTTGGGCGGGTTGGTAAGGAGGGAAGGTAGTTAATACAGAAACAACCTTGTCACTACATTTATTGCCATATCACGTGAATCTTTCGTTCCAGTAGTTCTTTAAAAGCAGAGTCTTTATAGTCGAGCCTTTTCACAACTAATCACCGACTCGATTTTTAAGAGAAATGTAAACACCCTTATCGTATTGCACCAAACTGTTCTTATAACTCGAACACTGCAGCGAGTGTTCGAGTGCCTAGTTTTATATTTCTCAAATCATACATTCCACATTATGTACAGGTGTACAGATCCCTATCACGAACTTCTGAGAATGCATCATTTCCTGACACACAATGTTGCATTATTTTGAGGTATGTACCACTTAATTACATTATACTTAACGTATTGCTTCATGATAGCTTTAAGTTCACTTAACTGAAGACGTAGCATAATATTCTATTTTACGTCAGTTTGTGCTATGGTAAGCATTTATATGAGTTTACTTTCCAGCTGTAATAAACGCCCATGTCAGAGTGCGAAATAATACGTCAACATTAAGAACTAGCAAAATCTTATCTTAACATCTGTAGTAGTAGTAGTAATAGTAGTAGTAGTAGTAATAATAATAATAATAATAATAATAATAATAATAAGAGCCCGGAACTTGGGGCATTTCGGAAGGACACACACCAGTTACAATAGAACATTCACCTTTCAAGACATCATGGAAATTATGATAAAGACAATTTAAAGTAATTTTGAATAGTCCTGACGAATGAACAAAAGATGTGCAGTGGTTTCTGGTAGATTTCATTTTCTGTTTGTGCGTGTATAGAGGACTCGGACGATGCATGCAGACGTCATCTCTGGACCTGCAGAGCGAAATTAAAACTAGATGGGGTAAAGAGAACTATAACATAGAGCTAGGCACGAAACAGAGGTCGGGAATACCTTGGCTTAGACTGGGAGGCAAGTAATGGATTTGCCCATTACTCTTGGAACCGGAAGACTGGGTGCACATTTTGACTAACGGTACAAAGAGAGAAGATAGTAGAATAAAATTTCTCCCATTTTTGACTTCCATTAGGGAGAGGCTGATATATTGGGACTGAATTGTAAATAGAGAAAACTGGTTAAGCCTGGGCAATTTCTTAAACGAAAGTAGTTTTAGGGACAAGAAATTTCTATAATATTGTACATAAATAATAGGAAAAGTTATATAAATATCAGAATTAGTGTATGTACCCGTATGTTTGTTTCATGTGTGTGTGTCAGTGCATTCTTATTAATTTGTTGGAATAGTTTCAGAAATGAAACATTTTACAAGAGCATGAACGGTCCTGCGACTCATGCAACTGTGATGTGCAATATTTGTATACCTAGATTAACTAGAATAATAAATACCACCACCACCACTATACTTCCGTACTAAACATATTGTAGGGGCGGTTTTACACAGCTATACCGCTCTCATCGATTTAGCTTGCAAATGTTTCTTTCAGTTATGCAGCCGATAAGTTACCCTCGCCACAAATGTCCTACGATTGTCTCGCGCAGATCGTTACAAGGTTATTCGCCAGGACTATTCAGCACCTCCTTCGACCCCTCCATTTCCTAGTATTCTCAAGAGATAACTTTGTGAGGTGAACATGGCATTTATTTTTAAATATTAAATAAATTTAAAATATTTTTTATGTTCCTCTGCCTAATATTTGTGAGAAAAACTGTCTTTATTAGAGAAAGACTGGAGTTTCTATGCAGTGACGCTGCAAAAATCAAGAATTTAGTATGATTCACCAAGGCTTCCACCATGAAAAACGAATTCGCTAGCTTTGGAAGGGAATCAGTATAGATAAAAACAACTTTTCGCCAAGATACCCAGGCGCTAATGAATGATTTTGAAAAAAAAATTGATACAATGCGATAGAAATAATAAGATGGCGGGGATTGATAATACGGAGATAGATTCTGATTAAATACAATGGTTGATTATAATAGAGATGAGATTGGTCTCTTCTTCTCCCACTGATGAACCTTGAAGTATGGCTGATTGCCTCGGCCTAGCTCGGTAAAGTGCTGGAATTTTGTGATCTTTCGATTATAGGGAAAGAATCGGGAAACAACAGAAGATTAACAAGCTTCGTTAATTTTACTAAACACGATTTATTAAAGTTCATATTTTCCTCACAGTTATGAGTCCGTTAAGTCTGGAGAATTTAGCTACGCGCTATGTTCGCTCACGATGAAGAATTATTCATGAATTATTCTACTCTATTCTATTCTATTGCTGTTAACACTAGCATATTCGGTTGAGAGTCACTGTAGTTAAACTGTCCATACATCAATTATCGCGGGCCGAAAAGTATAGGCTGACTAATTTTGAACTTAAACTGCAAACTATGAACCGTCGATTCTGAACTACTGAAACTTAGACTGTATACTGTATGGAGCAGGAATTGGTGGGTGCGGGGGCGTAGTGTAGTGTTGTGGGGCTGGTCGTGGTCTCGAAGTCTGGGCCGGGCTGCTCACTGATGTGACGTTGTTTGCTCCAATTCTGTTGAATTTTATCTCAGGGTCCACTGGAGTGTTTCGGGATCAGTATAGATCCACGGGAACGAGAAATGTGTTGCCCAAAAATACACAAGGTTGACTTGTTTAAAATATTTTATTCCCATGTAAAGTACTTCCTAACCGTTCGCCGCTGACTTCGCTACTCTCTTAGACTGGCTTCCTGAGTGAATATCTGGATGTCTGAATGTCCCTCTGAATCTATGAATGTGTGAGTGTAAATCTGTGAATGTATCTCTACTGAATGTCTAAATGTGAATCTATGAATGTGTGAGTGTCTATCTTCTGCGAGTGTCCCTCTGAATGCATGAATGTGTCTCTACCGAATGCGTGAATTCCCCTCTGACTTCTGTACTCTAGTTTTTCTACTACATCGCCACGCCTTTCGCTAAATTAAATTCCCTCGTATTTTATCTATTTCTGTGTTAAATGTTCACCATTGGCTATCCTAAAATTATTTATTGGTATCTAAGTTCTTCTGATTCGTTAACTTTATCCGAAGACCATTGGCTAGAATTATTCTTTCCCCCCTGATCTAACGTCTTCCCACGAACTTGAATTTTCCCAGAACAAGCTGTCGTAAATTTCGGTACTTTCCTTATATTCTGATTTCTATTGAAAATCTTTTGCCTTCCTTAGTCTGTAGATTTCTAAATGCTCCCGGAGATAACGCACGTGTTTTCGGCTTTCCTGTAATAAAACATTTTCGTCTCAGTTCTGACATTTTCATTTTCTCTTAAATTATTGCTACCTCTGACTTTGTTAAATACTGTCCCGTTACGGCCACATGTTTCTCTTATTGTCAACTCCTAAGTATTTCCTGGGTAGAAGGTTCATGACCTAACAAAAGATATTTTACCCTTTCTTCAGCCTTGTCTAAGGAGCGGTCAGTGAGTGGAGTCAGGTACATATCCGTCTCTTTCTCACATATTTTACACAAAATGTATACAAAACCCTTTTGTATGTTACAAGTTACAAATTATTTCTATTCCTGTTATACCTATCTCAAAATGATTTTCTTATATATATATATATACATAACAATTGTCCTTATCAAATATAATGCCTTTATAAATATAACTCTGCAGCCTTTTAATTAAATTAATAAAGGCAGCCATATTTCCGGCTTCATGTAAAGTAGCTATTATCTTGGAACTGAGAATTGAAACTCTTAACTATAAGCTATAATTGTATACTGTAAACTAACTAATTTGAAAGTGAAATATTAACTAACTGGGGACCTCAAAATTACCATCTTATATAAACATTACCGTCGGCCGGTCAGGACGCTACATTTAACCTTTCAAAGTATGACTTGGGAATAAACCAGAACTTCTTCCCTTCTTTACGGCTTTCTATTGGCTGTTAGGCCTACAAACAATCTTTTTTTCATTTCTCTGATTAGATACAGTATTACGTTTTTATTTGTTTATGTTTTGCTGTATTCCTCTACTCTGTCCTCTTTGTAGGTTATTCGCCAATATTCATCCAGGCATTAGTTGCCGAACATAACACAGACTAAAGATTCCTGTTCGCACACAAATGGAAATCTTTGACTCTTTCTCTTCTTAACGATTCTCAAAAGATAACTGACTCTGGCCTAGTTCAAGCTTTTCTATACATATTACTCACAAAGAAATACAGGTTCTAATGACCCTTTTGTCAAGCCAATCATAACAAATCTTGTTTACTTCACTCTTGTTAGAAAATAATAAAGTCCTGGCAACAAGCTTTTCAAACATACATGAAATACGTTAAGCAATGTAAACATGATTAAATAAAAAAATACATGAATTTGCTTATAATAACACTTTAATTTAATTTAATGGGGGATTGGTGCTATTAAATACCGCTTCAACAGACAAATAAAATTCTAAGAAATTCCATTATTACGCACCTATTACATAGGAGCTGAAATCTAAAACCCATCTTAAATCATTTCTTATGGTTATGGTAAGTCAAGGTGTAGTAGCGGGTTTTTAAAAGTTGGAGTCGCCCCTTTGGAAAAGAATTAATGAATTTCGTGTCGAATTGCATTGCACCTAAAGGCCTCCACTTTTTGAAGATCTCCTTTTATTTCTTCTTTTTTGGGGAGTTATAGAGTCGCGCATTTGCTATTTCTGCAATTATTCCCCTTTAACATATTGGAGCATTTGGTCATCTGCAGCCCTGTGGTTACCAAAAGGAAATTGTACCGCCACGGGTGTCCGCCATACTTGCCTCCTACACCCAAGAAGGCGGGTTCGAACCCGGCCAGGATCGATGGATTTTTCCGGGTGTAAAAATCCTAAGTATGGCTTCCTTCGGAAGGGATGTAAAGCCGTGTCGTACATTTACGGCACGAAAAATAACCTCAAGCCTGAAAGAGAGGCCTCTGAGCAAAATTTATCGGCCGTTTCACGCCCCGAGTTGAACGGGACGTTGATGACCTGAGCTGAACGTCCATAAATAAATCAATCAAAAAAAAACGGGTGTCAGAGATCGTGAGCTGGAGCTCTGGGGTTCGATTCCTGCCAGGATTGAAATTTTTTCCAGATGTTCTTCACTCATAAATGGTAAATGCAGGGGGGGGGATATCCTAAACATAGGCCTAGAACGTTTCTTTCCTTAAAAAAAACATTTCATCACCTCTGGTTCATCATTAGTAAAAACTACAGTTAAACAGTATTTTAAAAAATCAGCAAATTCCGAGTGGCCATAAGCAACAATCAATACAGTAAAACCCCCCAAGAAAGGGACATAGTATGATCAAGAAAGTCAGTAAGTCGATTTGGAAGTACTAGATATGGTAACTATTAATATAATCGGGAACATTTCGGTAAAGTATTGTAGTCATTATTATAGAGCTTATAAGATTTTACATAGTTCTAAATCTTTACAAACATTTAGAATCTCCGAAAAATTCAATAAAACGGTAATATATTTCAGTTTTTCACCACAATAAAGAAATGAAATAAGTACAACAGAAAAAGTTAGGCTTATGACTGTTCAAGCATGCTCTAGTATTTGTTATGCTCCGAATTCTTTTGCTAACCCATGGTAAACAAACGCGTATGATGTCACCACGCTCGAAGTGTTAGCCGTTCCTGCCATTAAGCGATGTTGTCAACATGTTCTTCCACTACCTGGTCGTAACACTGTATAGGAATTTAACGCTTGATAAAAAACATTTGTATGAAAATTAAGGCTCATATTACTTGGCTTAACTTTGGTCTTCGTCCTACTCACGTGTCTGCTATGCAGTGGCTATTGTCATCTGCAGATGCTGAACCCTTTTAATTTAATGGCATTTTGCACACATTAGCTTTATAATAGCAGAACTACGCACACGCTGACACTAACAAACGTAAACATATTTTTTACCTAACGGTTTTCTCCAAGTTTGCCAGTATTATTCAATTGTATTCAAAGTACAACATCTAAGCATTACATGACCACCAGCCGTTGCAATTTCGTGAACAGCAAATTCTTTTGTATATTGCTATTCTTAAGAATTTGTAATAGCAACATCACAACCCGAACCAGTTTGAAGTGCAAATAATTTTATATAAAAAATGTTTGCTGTTTTGTTGTGGATATAGTGTGATTCATAATTTTCAAACTAGAATAACTGACATTATCGAGAGTAATCATCTATTTTATAGGAGGGAGCAATGTGTTATGAAATAAATTCTGGGGTAAGTTTGGATGGTTTTTTTAAATGGTGTTTAATGCCCATTTTTACCGCTGAGGCGCCATAGACGGTGAACAATGATGATACATGAAATAAAAAAGAGTTATTGGGAAAGGATTTTGTAAGGATGGAAACGTTCTAGGCCTAAGTTTAGGGTACCTCCCCAGCATTTGTCATTTATGAGGACTGAAGAAAATACCTCAGTCATGGAGGACGGTCCTGACGGGATTCGAACCCCAGACCTCCCACTCACGAGTCCGCGCCTTAACGACCTCGGCCACCCGTGGTGGTATTTGGATGTAAATCGGATATATAATCATTATTAAAATTATTTCGAAACCCAGACTTTATGGGATCCGACAAGGATTTTACTTATTTTAACCAATTATCGGAATTAACTGTATTTTTTTACTTTGTGTTTAAGTGTTTTATTTTTAATTTTTTAATAGTTGTTATAATCAATAGTGATTAATAGTTGTTTATAAATTAAGAACTGCCAACAGTCCCGCAAGTGATTTATTTATTTTTGTTTTATTTTTAAGTTTTTTTTAATAACTGGGTTTCATTAATAGTTGTTTATAAATTAAGATCTGCCAACGGTCGCGCATAAACTAAAATACAATTAAGAGAGTTCAAGAATGGGTTTTAAACATAAGAATCGTAATTTCCTGTTAAAATAAAATAGTTACATCATTTCGCATTACCACAATGCAAATAAAATTGACAAAATAATATATTTTAAATTTATATCGTCTGCATTCCAGTCCTTCTGTTGGGCTTCAGGTTCTACGAAATCTCTGAAGACATAGTCAACTTGGCGGAGACAGGACTAATCTTCACAGAAATGAAAAGTTCATGAAAGATCCCCTTTGCCTCTCCCTGACAGTACCTGAAGAGGCAGTACTACGCTTGCGTAAACCATACCGAGCCTTCAACCGTATTGTTGATGTGCTATCTACGTCATACACTGCGTAGTAGTTCTTCAATAAAGAAATATTCCTATCAATCAATAAAAATTAACGCATACGAGACACTCTAATTTTGGGTAAACTCAGCTTTGCAGCCTTAATAGACACTTCGCTCCTTTTTGCCATTCTCCCTGTTATTTTGCTCGCATTTTTCTTACAATTCCCAATGCTTCCGCAATTACACTAAGAGATTCCTTTCTTTTCTGCCTGATTTTAAATATTCATACTCATCTTTTGACCCGTTTAATATATTCGTAAAAACTCAATGATCCTAGAATTATTTTCACTTAATTTTTTGGCACTGTTAGTTACTTATAATAACTTCACTTGCATTATTTTAACACTGCCATTAACAGATGCGTTGTTATTAACAGATCCCAGAAGCTAGACAAAATTATTTTTCTATCTGGATAGATATAGAGTCAGATAGAAATGAACGTGTTTCCGTACATTTGGACTCGGTAGGGCTTGTTTTTAATTTTGCCTTTTTTGCCTATTTTAAATTTTAAAACCTTTTTTTTTGTCTGTTTTGGATTAATATGGATTTTTTCGGCGATTATCTACGCACTTTAAAAAGCACATTAAAAATTTAATATATCAAAGAGAGAACATTATACAAATTAATTGACAAAAAGATATCTATTGTGAATCTTGTTATACGTTTATTTCTTTCCATGCAGTCAAAAAGTTTCTCCTCAATCCATTCGCTTAAGCTCTTTAAATAGTAGAACCTTCATTAGCGAAAAAAATGCACGGTTACCTTGGGCATACGAATACCAGGAAATAGAGAGGATGAGGGAAGTACTGTAGTTTTTGAACAGGCCTAGCGAACGACCTTGTATCAAGCTGTGCGAGACAATTTCAGTAAATTTATGGTTGGGGAAACTTCTCAGCTGCATAAATGTAACAAACAATTGTAGGCGAGAGAGATGAGAGCGGTACAGTTGTTCAATAAACCATCCCTACAATGTGCTCAATACGGAAGTAAGAGGAATATTAATATAATTCCCTTATAAACGCATAAACATTAAATGAACTGGACCAGAAACTACCGCTTATCTTTTGCTCATTCAAAACGATTATTCAAAACTACTTTACCTTGTCTTGGTCAACATTTCCATGATATTCTGAAAGGTGAATGTTCTGTTGTTAACTGGTATGAGTCCTTGCGAAATAGCTTGTTTTAACTATGCCGCAATCACTTCAAGGAAGTAGAACGTTCTTTTTCCATGATGAAAAATTATCATCTGGCGAGCTGGTGACTATGAGAGTTGATACTTGAAGAACATATTTTTGATTGTAACCAAGAAAATTTAGCTGAAGTACTTTAATTGTGTGTTAAAGGAATTGTTTAATTTTATATGCCTATTTTTATTAATAATGAGTGATATTTCAGTCTGTTTTCATTTTTAAATTTTAATAAATGCCTATTTTAATTATATTACTGTCTATTTTCAGTATTTTATGCCTTTTTGCCTGTCTATTTTAACCGAAATTAATGCCTGAACTTCCGGGCTCTGGATATTAGTAATGTTTTCCTATATCAATGCTTCACAATGAAACAAACGGAACTTAAGGCACCAGGCTTATTCAACAGAACTTCTGAAGTAAACTCTTTCTAAACTACTACTGGGATCTGGAGAGGCAACCAATCAAAAGTAGCGACGATGCAGTGACCTGTGAAAAGGTCCGTTGTTAAACATTAAAGAAGACTCGCTGTAAAGAGCAAAGTGTGCCGAAGGGCTACATTTAGAGTCTACCAAGAAAATGAATGAATCTCCTAGCGACAAAGAATGGCCCCTAAATGGAGCACCTTTTTACATTCTATCAAATACAAGTAAGCTTGCAACACCAAGCAGATTGACTTATCTTCAGCCTGTCGCAATAGCAAGAAAGCGAAAAGGGGAGCGCAGCTTCTCATACGTGCACTTGCGGTTCAGTAGCATTACTTCAGAACACTTGCAGATGTTTACAGCTATCACGTTTTCTTTTGCTTTGCCCAAATCATAACATTGATCTGAGAGTGATAACAATAAGGGTCCAAATACGACAAAATGAGAAAAATAAATTGCCAAAAATAAAGAAACGAATAAGCACTAACAGAATAGATTTAAATTAATGGTAATTTTAATTACTAACGTTCACAATACACAATATTTCCTTATAAGCTTGTATTAAATAACTATTACTCATTACTGATCAGTTCCCATGTAACAATTGACAACGATATATTTATGAAGTTATTGTTTATTGTTTAAAAGTATATTCCTGAACTAAGAGAAAATATTATGTACTAAAAACTTTTTAATACCCCACACTAATGCATAAAAATGAAAATATCTATAAACCATTTGTTATAGAAGGGTGTGGTTTGATGTATTTTATAGGTAAACTACTGTTTCAAAACTCAATAGCAGTTATGCCTGCGTGTGTGTTTAATTTTTTACACAATTGGAAAGTTTTTCTCTTATTTTGAGTTTTACAAGTTATACATCCAATTTTTCTTTCCTAAATACAACCAGTCCCATTAAGGGTTATAAAAAACTTAATAACAAAGGAAATAAGCATTAAAAAACCTATCTAATAAAGAATGGTAGTAGCAATAATGAAAATAATAGGCCTATTTATGAAGAGAATAATTCAATAAAAAATAAACCCCATAGTGCTTCCAACAAAAAAGATATCTGATAATCATATTGAAGATATCGAAGGCAACAAAGGAAACATTAATATAGTGATTTACTTGAATATTTTAATAATTGTGTTGAGTAAAACTGTCTCCTGTAATGTGTACGGGGGTAATAATACTTTACGTGAAGATTCAGGCGCAAGAAATGTGTTAGTATGTAAATTGACAATAGCTGTATTAAACTTTAACCTGCTTTAGTCGTAAGTGAAAAATTTCCAACTAATGTTTTCTCATAACATAGAAGCATGAGATTTTTACAGCTGATCTATATTATTATATTCATTGCTGAGTTCTAGTTTCATCTCATTTGCATAAGAACTTTTTGTACATGAATATTAATATAATTTTATTTTTATAAAAGAGAATCTGTTACAAAAATAATAAATTATCATTTTTACAAAGTACATTCTCTAACCTACAGCTCAAAACTTATAATGTGATGAAAAATAACAAAAACGTTTGACTGACGGATCTGTAATACCTTCTGAGAAAAAGGTACATAAAATGAATAACTTTGCATTAGTAATAAAGGGATTCTGATCTCACCTTAAGGGGATATTACAGTATTTTTATTTCCTATCTCAGCCATGTTCATTTTCTGACGTTAGGTAGATCTTTCTCTAGAAGTACATAAGCTTGGAGAATGAAACTTTGCACATATTAAGATAGAGATGTAATATTTTACTTAAATAATTTACTTTTTAAATTTCCAATCGGTTTTAATTTTACACCTTTTTCGCTACAAAATACTTTTAAATGTCTCAATTTTTAAGATAAAAGTACGAAAAATCAAAGGTTTATTTAGATAATGACCCGAGTTAGAAGTAAAATGGTAGGTTTCATTATTACAATATTCGTGAAAAAAGAAAAGCTGCATTTAAAAACGCGCAAACTTAGAAGATAATTAGAAAAATATTTTAAAAACAATGGTAAAAATTTCCAGCACATATTATATTTAAACTTTTCCTGATTAATGCAATAATTTGGTTTCGAGTCTCCCGCCATCGTGCTTTGTGATTTTCAATAAAAAATAGAAAATCGTAAATGTAAATTACTTTGTTAGGCTCTGATTTAAATCGAAAAAACTATGTTTTCTATTTTATAGCAAGCACGTTAAAATCAGCAGCATGAGCAATCAACAATAATTGCATGCATTACCTGAAAAATTATACGTACAGCAGTGCTGTCCGTTATTATTTAATAACTGAAAAGCTAGCTGGAATACCAGAATTGCTTTACTAGCTACATATACACTCAGGGCGTCTAAAGCAGCGATTTATAACTTTTGTAATGTTACATCGATTATTACAGCCATAGCAGAGTTTTCCTAAAACCTGTATTTTACCTTCTCACGTCTTTCTTCTTGTTTTTTCTCCCCACTGCTTTCAAAATGTCCATGGGTAACTTTTCATTTGCCTAAGAAAATAAGAAAACGTGAAACATCCAGGCTTTATTCACACATAACTACAGACAGCCATACAAAGCGAAAAGCCTCCAGCTCTTTTCTAATATGTCGGTATGCCACGCACGTATAGACATGCTCTAAACCTGCCGGGCACATGTTTCCAAGCCAGTGTTGGTGAAACTTAAGACCGTGCTCACTAACTTGTTTATAAAAAAGTGCTTGCTTTGGGTAGGCCAAATATTTCTATTGAAATTAATTTACTGTACTACAGCAAAACACAGCAATGCAACAATTTCTTTTTCATTCTTTTGACTAGCAAAGAACAAATGAATAATTGCAATGAGCCTAAGAGTGTTAATTAATAGATAAGAATGACTTAGAAGTATAAGTATGCAGTAAATGCAACACTAGGTATTTTATAATCCATTTACAATATAAAGCCACCATTTTGGAGTAGGAAACATTATTAAGCGTTTCTGAATAAACTTAATTTTTTGCTGAGAAATAAACTACTGAGTTAATCACTGGTTGTGTACATAAATATGAAGGCCTAGTATTTTCCTTTCCATTTTTGACAGCTCTCGTAGTTCGTAGAGGCAAGACATTCTCCCTATGTGGAGGAAATATTTTCATTTGATATGCATAAAAGTTTATCAGGAATGTCTTAAAATACTTAATATAATTGTCCAGAAGGTAAAAGTGAAACATAGTTGCATTGCAATCTTTCTTAACTTTTTTTTAATGATGTTTATTGCCCGATTTAACTACGGAGGCACCACAGGCGGTGGACATCAGATGAAATGGAAAATTGGGAAAGGTCATTTTTTTAAGGAAGGAGTCATTCCAGGCCTAAGTTTAGGTACATCTCCGGCATTTGCCATTTATGAGGACTGAGGAATACCTGGAAAAAGCCCAGTTAGGGAGAACGGTTCTAGTGGGAATCGAACCCCAGACCTCCCGCTCACGAGCCCGCGCCTTAACGACCATGGCCAACCGTGGCAGTACTGTTAAGATGTTACTTTCGTTTTTAATATTCTTAATTATTTCTGTAGAATTGGCTGAAATATGACTTTAGGTGTTATTATTGCATCAATTGCTCTTACTTGTATTTAAAATTATATCATGGAAGATACAAGAAGTTGCTTCGTCAAAGGTGCAAGCATTACATCATTCTGGTCACAGCATTAAGAAAATTGCCAGAAAAGTTAACATGTCTGAAAATACAGTGAAAAAATGATAAAGAAAACCGGATTGTTATATCTATGATTCTAAGAGATTAGGTAGACTTGCAAAACTCTCTCCAATGTCATAAAAATAAATCCTGAAATCAAGGTGGCAGATGGTACCTGTAGTAATGGAGTATCGAAGCTTGTTATAATAGACAAAATACAACTCAATTCTTCCAGTATACATGGCAGCTACCAATAAAACGCGTTCTTCTTCGGCTAGAAACATGTTATGGCAAGGTGGCGCTAAGAACCATACAGTCAAATCAAACGATAGATGTCACCAAAATATATTTTTTTTATAATATGAAAAGATAGGCCAAGCAATTCTCCTGACCTAATTGTACAGAACTCCCATACGATAATGTATTTAAGAAACCGGTGTCTGTAGCATATCAAAAGGGTAAAACAAGAATAGGCTTCCATCAGCAAAGAAGATTGACTTCTTGTTGAAACCTTTAGTGGAGCTGGTAGAAATACACAATATTAATGAAATTAAAATACAGTTAATTTCTGCTGAAAATATTGATTAATAAAAGTCTCTCATGAAAAAGATGCACTCTTTTAATAAAAGATCTAAGGAAGGCCAAAACGTTTATTCACTCTGTATAATAAGAAACAAAATACATTATGACATTACTTTAGAATTTGTAAGGGTACTTTTTGAAAAGAGCATATAGACCAACAGCTTTACAGAATGAATAAAAGAAAAATCTAAAATATTCAACCTGTTACTACTTGGTTCAATAACGAAATTGTAAAGAGATACATACGTATAAGAGGGGCAGTTTATGGGATAATAGATTGTGTTAATCCAGCAAAGTCAAATAATTGTGGCAAAGCAGCTGAAAGTGGCGGACACTAATATGAAAAAGGAGGCGAATGTCCTTTGTTTGATTCTATCGTACTAACAACCCAGCCATTCGCCACGTGACAAAGCGCAATCTATTATCTTGCTCAATGAAGCACATAATTACTGTTGTGGGATTTGAAGGCTGTGCATGGTGCAACCGATTAAAAAAAAGTCAGAAACATTATCCTGAAACAGGGAAAAATGCTGAAAGAGAAACTCTACCATTTATGAAGCAGCGAAAAGATATTCATGTGAACACTGCTAATTATATGGCAAAGTTGCTAAGCATGGCCAACCAGTACATTTAACTTTGCACCATGACAGAACATTCTTCCCATTGAAAAACGTTGTCTAAAGCCCGTCTTGAAGGTCATAATGCCAGAAAAGTGAATTAGCTGCATCATTAAAATAAACATATGGATTATTTGTGTTCATGTTCTAAACCAGATCTAAAAACATCCACTGGGAAAACCCTTCTTTGAGAACAGTGGGGAAAAATGTTCAAATCAATACTGCGCCTAAAGTAGGATAAATTGGAAATACAAGTGCCTTAGGGATGTAATTAAATATAAAGTAATAAAAATGTTCAAATTGTATTCTAGGATAAGTAGACCTAGTATATATATATTCGTATTCTCACAGTATATTTCGTATAAAATGCTCATGAAATAACAAAAGTCAGAATTTTATACAAAAATGGTTGCAGAACATAATTAAATGAATCCCCGTGTAGAGCTGAAATGAAAAATTTGGGAATTGATACAAAAATAAAATATCGGTCATGCAGCTTTAAGCAGAATCGAGGAGCAAAACTTGATTGGAGGATTCGTGTGTTATAAAAGTTTAATTTCCATTGAGGAATTGAAATAAAAATATTGAGATGTCCATGATAACAGCCAGGCCTTGAATCGGTGAAGAGATTTTAAGATAATTAAAAATTCACTGTCAGAATCACAGAAAATGTAAAAACAGCAACCAATATTAAGTTATTATTTTTAGAACTTGAATTGTTTAAGAAATGCGTAGCTTCCAGCAGCGTTACGCAATGATCCAAAAATAGTTTAAGTGCAATACAAGAGCACATGACATATTACCAAACAGGATGGAGATCATTAAGACTCGTGTACGAAATGTCTGAGATTCAATTCCTTCCCTTAATAAGATTTAAGGTACTCTAAACTTAGGTGTGGAACACTTTCTTCGTCAATAAAATTCTTTTTCTAGTTTATTTACTCACCTTATATATCACCGGTGTCCAGTGTCTGGTGTCTTAGATGGTGTTAAACCTATAAAAAATAAATAAATTTAAATGATAGCAGCTGCAGAAAATGATACTGTCTCCTATGTAAAGTGTTTGTAAGATACTCAAGATAAAAGAAATACAATTGATATCAGCGTCGCCTCTTTACAGGATTCATGGTTTGCACTATCCCCAAACGTGTCAATATTTCATGTCCTATAACCATTGCTTGGTACGTTTCTATGCATTAAAAGTTCTATAGGAGACTTGTATCGAGCATCTGGTGTTTCATTTGCGAACAGCATCTGTAGAGGACATGGTTTGCAGCCTCCGGTTTTATACAGACTGATTTGTGTTGCATTAACATTTTGAATAAATTATTCTGTATATTAATGGCAACACAGTCATACACATTAAATATGAAAAAACATGCATTTATTTCAATATCAAACAGCATTACATTTAAGGGGACGCGGTATTCCTATCCTAGAAACATTAAAAAGTTAGTTTTCTTTTTCTTAGGACCTAATGGAGTTGGTTTTTCATTTTATATGGCATATAGTTGTATATATTGACTTCACTTTTAACATGAACATTTTTACTTTTTCAAAAAAAAAATATTTTCTTGGACTAATAATGTTTTATTTTTGTACATACATTGCAGCCTATATTTTTTATGATTGGTTTTTGTAAATGGCCAAGTTAAACTATGCAGAGATATCAGAAGAACAATTCCTGAAATTTTGAAAGCTGTACTTTTTTTAAATAGTGTTTAGGCACCACACTGATGATACTCGAGATGAAATGATATATTGGGAAAGTTTGTTTTATGGTAAGGAAGGAAACGTTCCAGGCCTAAGTTTAGAGTACTTTCTCTGCATTGCCATTTATGAGGACTGAGGAAAACCTGCGAAAAACCTCAATCAGGGAGGACGGTCCTGGCTGGATTTGAACCCCAGACCTACCGCTCGAGAGTTCATGCCTTAACGACCTCGGCCAACCGTGCCGGTAAGAGTAGAAGCTGAGGAAAAAAAAAAGGTAACTTATGGAAAAATGAGTGCGAAGTTAAATCTGTTTTCCGTACCTTTCTTTGTTTTTCATTTATTTTTGCAAAATTTTCCTTTCCTGAACTTGACCTAGAACGTTCAAAATTTCAGGAATTGTACTTATGGTATTTCTGCATAATTTAACATGATCATTTACAATAACAACAACAAAAATAATAATAATAATAATAATAATAATAATAAAATGGGTTGCAAGTATGTACAAAAATGAAATACATTTGGATCCAATTTATCTTTGAAAATTAAAAATTGGTTTATCAAATAATCCCATGTTAAAGTGAAGCCAATACAGGCTGATGTATGCCAAAAAATTAAATACTTACTTCCAATAGATACTAAGAAAAAGGAAACTAAATTTTAATAGTTTAACACTGCTAGGATAGAGCATACCTGGTCCCTTTAAAATTGCGATTTCCCACGCTTATGAACAGAAGACAAACGACTTTCACATCTCCAGGATAGCTACAACAGTTAAGTAACAAAAAGTCCCCTATTTCAAGCACCCAAGATTTGAAAATGAAACAAAATAAACATTTGACATTGACAGCTGCAGAGGGACACTCCCGCCAACAAATTATATATTTTTTAAAATAAATAATTAACACGCTTAAAAATGTCATAGAGACATAAATTATGAATCGTTTTAAAAATTAAAATCTAAATTATAATAAATGGTCAAAATAAAAAAAATGGAAATTTTCCAGATTTTTTGCCTACCGGGTGCCCTTAAATGCTGCATGCAGATTCTCCAGCAGCGACAATTAGCAGTAAGCTATTGCAGGCTGGTAAAGTTTAGTGTGCATTTGTAAAATATTGCTTTATTTCGTTTTGTGTTCATTAAACGTTAAGAAAATGAATCATATACAAAGCTTATTCTATGTCATTTTCTTTGTGACTATTGAAAGAAGAAACTGAAATGAAAAAACTGCCTAGTGCAACTATTAGTTTTACTTAGGCTATTACTTCAAAGTATAGGAAGTATATGCTTTCAATGTTGACAGACTTTGTCCTACAGATTAATATTTTAATCAAAGGATCGTCGACATGTTTACTGCCATGAAAACTACGAGAATTTATTTTGTTTAATAAGGCATTACTAAGATGTTTATATTAAATGTTCCTTTTTCTTTTTCTTTTTTATTTTTTTGTGTTCAGCCACGCACGTGCAAGTATTAATTCTAGTAATTATTCTAGCAGTTTGCACTTTACAGGATGCAACAAAAAGGTATGCCAAAACTTTGGGGAAACATTCCTTGCATATAGAGGGTGCAGATATGTTACAAGAACATAGGTCCGGAAATGCCAGCATGTGGCAATAACCCCATAACAGAACAGTTGTTTAATACACAGTAGGTAAACATCCGATTTTACCTCTGGTTAAATGGGGTGGAGGTGCTGTAATAACTCTCCGTTCCTAGGTTCACCGTTTCTGTACTCGTTCTGTATTACGTAGTCCGCTTCACTGCTTGACGTAACACCGCGCACGTAGTGTGAGTTCTGTGTGTTTACGGACCTCTTTCCAGGCACAGTAGAATGAGGTATTCAAATGCTGAATAACTGAAGGTGTAGAGAGTCTTTGTGCTCTCTGTAAGGCTGCCAGACAGTACGAGATACTCCACGGATACATCAGCGCATCAAGGAGTCCATGCTACGGCGGGTTGATGGATGGACTCGTGCTAAAGGAGGATATTTTTAACATTTCATATGATTATCTGTTTCCCACAGTTGTTTTTTAATATGCTGGTATGTTGTACAAGTGAAAAAGGGCTTTAAAAAGAAATAAAGCAATTCCGGGTCCATGTTAATATTATATTTTTTTTATATCTCATGTGTGAGAAATGTTTCCCCAACTTTTGACATACATTTTTGTTACACTCTGTATATTCACCAGTGCAGTAGTAAAGTTGCGCATCCAAGCTTTATGCTTCCATGATCCGCCACTGAATGATATTGCTTACAACAGAAACCAAAATTGGTGGTTTGATCTTGCAAATATGAATCGTATAACCAAATATTGTTCCATATGAAAGATGGTAGATTGTACAAATATATACAAATCTGTGTAACCATCTGTCGCTTAATGCGATTAAACTGTAGGGGGAAAAATCCTATTTGAATTCTTGCCACCACGTAATTCTACACATATGTATGTGCTAGCCACTTGATAACTTAATTAGTTGTCTGGATAAGCATTTAGATGACTGAAAAGTAAGGAATGCGGTACTAAAACCAGATTTTCCCTTAAAGTGAAAGGATGTTTTAAAAAGACTGGCTTCAATTCTAAAACTAATTTCATTTCCTATTTCAGGAAAGCAGCAGCTATTGTTCAATTTTACACAAATAAAGTAAATTAAAATGATAAAAGTAGGACGCAGATAATAGTAGTTCATGAGAAACATTGCATAGTAACATTTGAAGTGCATTTGAAATAGGCTCATATGTTGAAACAACCAATGTAACATTGCAAAGCAAAACGCTTGGCATTTAAGTCCAGGTAAAGATAAGGGACTTGGATGACAATGCTGAAAACAGAGAATCTCTATGCTCTCAAGGTCTTTATTCTACCTCCTACATTATCTAAAAAATGTGGAACAGGCATTTATTTATTTATTTGATTTATTTACGGACGCTCTTTAACATCTCAGGTAATCAGTATCGCATTCTATTCAGGGCGTGAAACAGCCAACAAAATTTGCTCAGAGGCCTGTTCTCTCAGGCTTGAGGTTCTTTTTCGTGCCGTAAATGTACGACATGGGACCCACGGCTTTACTTCCCTTCCGAAGGAAGCCATCCATACTTAGGATTTTTACGCCCGAAAAAAAATCCATCGATCCTGGCCAGGTTTGAACCCGCGATCTTGGGTTTAGAAGGCAAATATGATTACCACTACATCAATAGAACCGACGTGGAACAGGCAATAACAAAGAACAGAATTAAGAGAAAATTATTTCCTCATTGTGAAATTTATACCCAAGAACACAAATGTTTTATTGGACAAACAAACAGTATTGAAAGTGATATACATAAACAATCTATTTTTTGTTTCATATGTTGATATGCATAAAAGCATATTAATTATATATTTTAGATATTTTATATACCAAAGTTTTCTTGTTATTCATTAAGTGCAGATGAAGTGAAATGAACTAATTTATTACTTTAACTAAAATTGATTTATACATTATGAAATATATTACATATTTTGAAACTAAAAGTAATGATCAGTAAAATTCTTATGCATCTAACAACAAGGCACACTCAAACACATGCTATAAGAATTTCTGTTGTCAAGTTCAATACCATCTCCACTGTATTCTGCTCTTAGTGCTTAAAAGATCACTTTTATAAACTGGTATTGCAATCATGAATTTATATGAAAAATAAATAAGCCATTGTATTCAACCGAGAATGTGAGATGAAAGTTATTATTATTATTAATATAATAATTATTATTACTTTTATTATTATTATTATTATTATTATTATTATTAAGATTCTAAAGTATTTAAAATTGTTTATAACAACAATTTGATCTCGTTTATACTAATAGTTATAGGTAAGTAATATATTTAGATTGATAGCACGATGTAATAATATTAAATTATATATGTAATTATCAAGTGGGAACATTTTTATTACATTCACCCCGCATTACGAAATAAGTAATTTAATTGCTAGAAGAAATATTCATAGAACTTCTAGATGTCGACCGTATATAACATGTGGTCCCGTTTATTATCATTTTATCAATGTTTAATTTGATCAATGATAATTTTGTTTGCCCATCATGTTTTGTTTAATATATTTTACAATACTTTAATATCATTCGGAAACTTACATGTAAATGTATGTCTTGTTTTACGCAAAAAAAATTTATATACATGTTGTGTATGTATACACGTCCGAGAAGTGAATAATTATAAACAATTGCATAACACAACACAACACGTACCATAAACTACACTGATGTACACTGTACGGTCGTCTCTCAACTGTGCTTTGTACGCTTATCGAAACCAAGCTGTACATGTTTCCATTTGTCACCAGAACAGGGCTGCTGTCAGTAGCAAATGTTCTCGGCGCGACCGTTCTCTACCCCACTCGTTTCCCGTCAACGTTCGCTGATATCTGATTAATCTTTTTGTTCCTAAGTAAACTTCATGTCTACTTGGGCGGCTTTTGCTTATTTTTATTGATTTTTTTCAACCGTTAATCCCAGTTTTTGATATAGTAACTTATGTTCCTAAATTTACATGTCCAAAAATACATATTAATTGTAATTATACAAAGTAGCTAATAAGCACTGCAGTGACTTATAAAAATGAATAATTACTAGAAAAATATCAAATTACACGTCAATGTATAAAGTTGCAGTTCATCCAATTGCTATTGTCCAAGACGAGTCTTTAAATCTCTTGTGTCTAAAGAAATCAATAACTTACATTTTCCACTGCTACACACTGAATGCGAATTGTCAGTTTCGGTGTATAAACTTCATTCAGTAAGAAATTAATGCTTTACCTCACCCTATCATATATAACACATAACATGAATAAGAAGCAATTTTCCCTACTTTATCCTGTACTATTCTGTAGTTACGCATGTGTTGCTCATTGCTTTTGTTGTTTCAAGGATTTAAAGTAACTTTACTTTTCATTGGTCTAATACGCTGTGATTGCATACTAATTTTATGGTTCTGAATTTAAGAAGGAATATATATTTCTGGGCTTTTTATGCCATCAAAACTGACAGAGAGAATTTTACAGCTTCGATAATAATTTTACTTTCCAAACCTGAATACCAGACACTCGGATATTGTGCAAAATATTTACAATGTTCTCGAAATTATCGCTATTGGATTTAGCACTCAAGTCATCGTGGGAATTTATTTCTTGATGGTTCCGAGTTTAAAAATCGCAAATTAAAATCTCTTTTGGCGGTGGCGTGATCTTAGAATCTCTCCTACTTGATATATTATTTAATGTAAGTGTCGTGCTGTCGTGTAAAAGTATTGTGTCATACATATTTTTAAATATTTTTATGTAACAAGTGTGAAGTTAAGATTCGCTTAACTTCACAATCGTCAAAATCTTACATTTTAGGGACTTGTATTCATAACTAACTATTAACGTTCTAAAGTCAGTATGTTATCCTTTGAGGCGTAAGGCAGTGGTTTGGTAATAAAGAATACTTTACTATGTATTAAAATTATTATACTCAAACTGAGCCAGTAGAATACTTTGGAAGGAAATGAATCGCTTTAATGAACTAACCATTACATTTTTGCAATATGGACAAACTTTAAAAGGTTTGTTTTAAAGAGCAGAGTGTGGGCAAGAATTTGGCAGGAGGTTTCCAGGAGGCAGATGTTTGGACACCGTAACACTAACACTGTGTTAGAAGATCATTGCTGCGGTAGGCCCACATTCCTAGTCCCATTTCTATCCATAACTCTGGGTTTTCATTTCTGTCATCGTTCTAAAAGATTATTTCTAACTAATTTTATGTGCCCGGTGTGTACCGACTTTTCCAATATCCTTTATCATTTTAGCTTTATTTGTAAAGCATATTTCGTATATTAAATATATTGATTTTGCTCATCCTAATCACCATTATATTTAATGATATCACCACTAGATAATTTACATATTTGATGAAAGTGTATTAATTATAAGGCAGCCAATAATGGTAACAAAAGAACGAAAGGCTTTTTACGTCGCTTACTGAGTAATAATATTCTTCATAATCGAAGTTCAGTGCATGCAACATGAATCATAATGAAATTACGTATGTGCTTTCCAGCGATACCACATAATTGACCATAATTGACTAGTTACTGATGTCAAGGTTTATTGCGATGGAAGTTTATTAAAAATTCTGGTAAGTCAGAAAGTAGTAACATGAATAAAATAACATGAATTGTGCATTTAAATTACGTTTATAAAGAAATTGAAGCATGTTACATAAGAAAAATTAGTGGAATATACCATTTTAATATTCTTCTGCATTTAAGTTATTTTAAGGGTAAAGCACAACGACTCTTTGAAATGAAATATTTTCGCCAATATTAAACCTGCGTAGTTGATCTATTCCTGCAGCAAAAAATCTCAAATAACATCCACCGTGTCACAAGAAATAATTTAATGTGCTGAATTTCATACTTCCCGTTGATGCCAACGTATATGTTAACTTTGTTAATCGAATATACTTGAACGAAAGTCCTCGGTAATGGGGAAAGAAAAGGCAACTTTGCAGTATGGAAGAAGAAGTTAAAATTTCTAATTTTGAGGAAATCAGCTTATGGCAAAACAGGGAGGGACTTTAAACGTACAAATATTTTAGCAGTACACCATTTAAATCAATATAAAACCTTGAAATATATGTTTGGAGCTTTAGAAAAATAAATCTTGAAAGTTTTGAATGCCTAAATTTATGAAGCAATTATATCTTCGCCACATTTACCATATAATAATGAACCAAACTGTTGGCAAATAAATATTAGGGCACAAACACAATGAAAAAGCATCTGCTTCAACAGTGAATAAAATACTTTAAATGCTCTTAATTTTTTTTCAAAAAATACATTGTACCTGGGTAAATGGATGTAAGTGATGAAGAAGTCCCCGAGCTTAGCAACTTAAAATGAATAGCGGAAACATGTATGTATCCCATCCTGCTGTAGTCTTCTTTCTGTATGTAGAGGAAAAAGACATGAGCGTGCCATCTAGCATGGCTACAACATAGGTTTCGTGAATATTTGATAGTTTGAACCAATGACAAACAAGGAATACTCTGTGCACCTTGCTGACGTGGCCAGGTGAAGAGGAAGGGAGAGGATAGTGCATCGGTCAGGAACTAGATGAATACATTCAACAAGAGTACAAAATAGAAACGGCAATTTAAATGAGTTCAAATATATACAATATGCTCGGTAGAATCACTACCAATATGAAATATGGATATCTTCTTATTCGGTTAAGTTAGATATATTTTTTATCTTATCTTGTGGAGAAACACTCCCAGTTTTGCAACAATGAAAATTATGACGCTAGTGCGCTTGCTTGTGGTATGACAACATATAGATTTTTGTAAAATGGCATAATCACAAGTTCAAAGCACACCATTCATTAACTTTAGGGCTATCACGTTCATATTCCATTACCACATATGGGTTTCTTCTCTCCATATTCTAGTTATACCGGTGCACTTTACTAGACATTAAAGGTGAGAATGCGACATGACTGAGGGATGCATTGTCATCGTCAATGTGAGATAACAATGAATTGACGAACTCGGCCCGTCTGAGTATATCATTTAGCTGCAACTTCTGCACAATTTGGATTTTGTATGCTCTAAGTAGCAATCTTTTATGGACAATATCGTGAATAGTAAATTTTGGAATATCTAAATCTGAACTGGCCCGTCGAACTGATTTCTGCGGACTGCGTTGAAATGCTTTCCTAACATCTTCAACTTTAGCACAGTTTTTTTTTCTTTTTTTCTTTTTTTTTTTTTTCCTCCAGCTTCCGTTCTTTCTTAATACAGAACCTGTTTTCAAATAGCTGATTATGCCCTTTCCCTTTCATAATGGTATGGCACTTCTGCGACATTTGCACCGTATTCCTGCCGGAATCTTCTTTGCACTGCTATTGGGAATTTCCATTCCGCTAACCAATAACAACATTTCACTTTCAGCTGAGCTGCGAATTCCGCCATTTCCATTCTTATATGTTGTCGTACCACGCGCAGGCGCACTAGCGTCCTGATTTCGTTGTTACAAAACTTGCAGAGTTTCTATACAAAATGAGGGGAAAGTCATATTTCTAACTCAATGAGTGCGGAGACATTCACATTTCTTATAGGTAGCGGTTCTATCGGGCACATATACAGGAACTCTCCGATCCAAAACTATGTACTATATAGCAATTATCGATCTCAAAATAAATGCTCTGCTAGTTACGAACAATATGACAAGTGATTTATTGCGTTTAACCAAATATAGATCTGCTTGTTGAATTTTGATATTTATTGCAGAAAACTCGGTTGAAACACACTGTGCACATACAGGTCGCACTGGGTCCCCCATTACGTGTTATGTGCACTTGGCTTCTTCCAGAACCGCCGTACAGCTGCCAACATTTCAAGCCCAGCTCTACCGTCGTCCAATATAATACAAGCTACACATGAGCTTGGTACCGCAATTTATAAGACAAGGATAAATTCTCAAACAAAAAGCAAAAAGAACGCGGGCTTAGCGACGCCCGTAAAAGAAAGAAGGGGAGGGGGCATAAAAGACTGGAGAAAGAAGTTGAGCGGATTATGATATTTCCATATTACGTTGTAGTTTTGTTGGCATTTCCATCCTTTACTCTTTATTTTTTATCATTGCTTTACTTGTATTCTTGGGTAATATATGCATTTAACGGTGAGGAAAAGTGGATATACTTACTGAGGTTTACATTGTAGCTTCATTAAATCTGCTTACACATTGCATATTTACTTTAGCTTATCTTGGTGCTGGAAATAAATATGGCAAAGCAATAATGGTGAAAGGATTAGAAAAATATTTCGCTACATTTGAGACACACATTAAGCATTTTCCAACCGTTATATCTAAAAAGGTTTAACTACATTTAACGTTTTAGAGTTTCTGGTCTTCAGATGTAAATACAAAAATGTAAAACATGTACTAGCCGTTAGTATAATAGGTTAAACTATAAATATTTTTTCCTGAATGAAAACTGCTCATATTTTCTAATTCCTTACCGCATGGAATCTCTCAAACCAGCCTTAGTTTTGCATCATCGGGTTACAGTTTTTCAGAAATTGGTATTATAGAAAATAAAAGTTTTTATTATTTCTTCATTGAGCAGATATATAAATAAAAGATTCTGAGAGATTTAAACGAGATAATAAATGTTTCACTTTGTGAATGAAACTGCACGGCTAAATCAAAGCATTAAAGCCGAAAAATTGACCGCAAAGGAGCAATTTAGTTCTTGGAGAAAAATGTGAAGTATGAAACATTGGTTTCTCCTACAAATGTCCTTCTTTCAGCATTCCATATTAAGTTAGACTCATGAAGAAATTTGTTACTGCTCTGAATAAGGATAGTGATTGTTTCAACTTTATTGTTACAAAGTTCCCACAGATAACTGAAGCTAAGATAGCAGCAGGTATTTTGGAAGGACCTCAGATCTGTGAGCTTATGCAAGATGACACCATTTCTAAGTCATATCATAGTGACAGAAAACTTTCTTGCATCAAGAAATCTGAGAATTAATAAGAAATTATGAAGGAAATGTTACAACATTTTAGAAATTTAGGGTGCAGAATTGAGTTAAAGAGTATTTTCTCAATAGCCATATTGATTACTTTTCTGCGAATCTTGGTGCAATGAGTAACAAGGTCAGTGGTTTCATAAATACATTAAAACAATGGAACTCTCTATCAAGGCCATTGGCGTGTGAAAAGAATGTCTGATTAGTGTTGATGTTTGAAAAGGGACACTAGTGAGCTTCAAAAAATTAAGTTTTCTTCTTTCTAATAAGAAAAAAAAAGTTTGAAATTCATAATTATTGACACAACTCTTTTTTCAATATATTCATTATTTTTAAGTTAAAATAACCTACAAAAAGTTTTAACTTGTGTATATGTCTTAAAACGTAATCTTTCATCAAACATATAATTACATTATCACATTATGTGATTTTGTTTAAAAACTTAGCCCGATAGAGTAAAGCTGAAAACATATTTGAATTCGGGGTATCCATATTAAATGCACTTAGGTGGAAAAATAAAAATTAAAAAAAAATACAAGAATAAATATTTTTGTAGACAACTGTAATACATACTTTAATGTATTAGCTCTTTATGCTAAATATTCAGGTAAGTAGTTTAGGCATCCTGAGCAGAACACCTAGTAATCTTTGAATTTCTAACATTTTTAGAATATAAACAACGTACTATATAAATACATAAAATGTACGGATTAGCGATTCCTTGTGTTAACCGTTTGATCAATTTCTTTGCCGCTACAAAAAGTTTGAGCTCCACAATATATACGCATCTCCCAGTATAATCAATCGCTCTCTTCTAGGTATACAAGCTTTAAATAAGTAGATCAATTATCAGTGTCGACGCCCCAATGTTCTTAATTTCAAAACCCAATACTAAGCTCTTCCGAAAACTTCTCGGTATTTAATATATATAAAAAATGACTATTGAGAGAAACGTTCCAGAATATTTCTCAAAAGGACAAACAGAACTGGTCCCTACTGTTATTAAGGAACAATTACCAAATTCTTCCAAAGTTCCCACCCAAGCGTGATTACTATCTCAGAAGGTTTAGATATCCTCAGAAAATCAAACGTTCATCGCATCCTTAAAGCGCACCGTTGGCAACCATATAGAACGGAGCTTGTCCAAAGACGTCATGGGAACTATTATGAAAAAATCAGCTGGTGGATATCCAAACAGATCATTCTGATATAATCCAGCGTGCTCTAAGGAGTATGGACATTTCTTCTCTAATAATAACCGTCAACAGACAAAATATGCGCTACTGGTCCAGTGAAATTTCTACTGGATCCGAGTGTCTACTACTTCATCACAAACACCTAAATGTTGCACTTAATTCTATTGTGTTATTTCAGAGTAAAGTTGAAAATTCTGACTCATTGAGACATTCCTTTACAATGCTGCATTCCTTTACAGCGTGGAAAAACAAAAGTTCGTCTTTGATATTTACAGATGAATGTGGAATTTGGTTAGCACTTTCTGCCACTTTTGGATAGTAAATATCAAAGACGAACTTTTAGTGATTTATTTATCATCCAATGTCTCTTGCAACATAATCAATCTTCATCCTGCCGATCAAATACTTGTTTCATTGACACTTTAGATGCATATTTTACTAAATCCAATTCTTCACACTGATTTACTGAAATTTTCCGCTGAGTTCATTTTCCAGTATTGTAAAATGTTTTAAAATTTCATTGCTGGCTATTTTCTCATCCCTTTCTATAATAAGAATGGTGAAAACATTTCAAATGAGGCAATTTTATTTGCCCTGACCTTTATATTTCATTTCTGCAGTTAGCATTTAATAGCTTTTATATCCCTTTTTTACGTCTATAGTGTAATTTATTCAACAGCTCAAAAAAGTTGACCTAATCGGAAAGTCGCATATACCATTTCTCGATCTTACAGAAAGATAGCACCTAGGTGTTTACACCATGCAACTTTGCCATGTCATTGACAGAATATTTGGAGAGGTGCATGATATCGCCCAATGCTATGATTTCTATCGTGTTTGTGCAAAAAATCTTAAATATTCGCTTGAAAATAAAACTTTAGAAAAAAAAGCAGGATTTAAATTAAGCAAAATTATAATAAGCAATAATAATTTTTATTAAATTAAACTTAAAAGAGATAATATGCACAATTAAAACACAACACAAGAGCTAACAACACAGTGTAGGATTTCAGTAAATTTTCATAGTTCACTTTTCCTTTTGGGTGGCTATATTAGGGGAACGTAGGTGATTTAATATGTTACATGATTAATGACGTTTTTTGTCTCAATGCCCCACGTTGGAGCGGCACGTGGAGATGGTGGGGGCGTAACCTGGTGTGTACGTGGGATGCGATGGTTCGGTTGGTGGTGATCGTTGGATCGTTGTTCTGTAGGCTCCTAGCTCAGTCGACTGTTCCAATTGTATCGTGTTGTAGATCCCAGGGTTCCCTGGAGTGTTTTGTGGACCTTTTGGATCCGCGGGAACAGGAAATGTATCACACAAAAGACACACGGGATCGATTTCTTCAATAACAGTTTATTCTAGTTCAAGATAATAGTCCGTCTATACCTGACTGATTGCCGCTGCCTAACCAGGTCCTGTTGCGTTGCTGCACTTGATACAATGTTCCCCACTTCTACTCCCTGCCTTACAATTCTGTCATTTCCTTTTCCTACTCTCGATATTATCACAAATCGTTGACGATCTCACCTTTGGCCATCTACACTTCGTTATTTTTTAAGCTATCGTTACCCGCTATTCTCACTTCTAATCACAATAACTGTCCATCTTTCCCCCAATGACGATATCAGTCCACTACTGCCGATTACTCGGTTCTCTACTGCGTTCTCCCCTCTCAAATCTAAACAACTCTCAACGACCAACTTTGTGCTCCACTACCTTCTCAACTCTCCGATATCCCTTTTTCTATCTTAAAGCCCCGCCTACGTGAAAATAAGACTCTATCATTTACTATTTTATTCCCGACTTGTAAGTTCACACTATTGGCTATCTTAAAATATTTATTATATTGTTAAGTTATTCTCATTCGCTCTTTCTATGAGATGGCCATTGGTCAAAATTATTTTCTCCCTTTTGACATTCACTTTTCCCCACAACCTGGGGTTTCCTGGAAAGTACTCCTGTCGGACATTACGGCCTCGCCTTTGACAATTTGACAATTTTCCATTTCATTTTTCCCTTCACTATCCTAGATCTGGGAACTAAGATATCGAGATAGCGCACATATAATACCATTACCACCAGCTCTCATTCACCTCAATAGGCGGTATAACTCTTTGGACTCTAACTTTTTCTCAGTCCTCATAACTAGCAAATGCCGGGGACGTACCCTAAACTTAGACCTGGAACGCTTCCTTCCTTAAAAAATATCCTTTCCCAATTTATCATTTCATCCCATGTATCATCAGTGTCCACCACCTGTGGTGCCTCAGAAGTAAAAACGGGCGTTAAACACTACTAAAATAAATAAATAAAGTGCGAGTGACCCTTAACAAAGCTTTTTTGCCTTTTGTCTATCTTTGGCATTTTGTTAGAAGGGGGGTGAGCAGCGTTACTATTCATCGGTATACAATAATCCTTTCGTCCTCTAATGGCTTTTTCACAGGTGGCTAAAGTCAACACAAAACATGGAAATAAACATAATGCCTCCTGCAAAGTGCTGTTACATACCAACAATACACACACGCATGCAATAAATAATCATATCAATCCATAGAAAGCGTAGTTCTGAATCATCAAATTATACACATATAAATACCCATATCAGCTCAATAATTTAATAAATATAACTCTACATTCTCAATTCTTATACCTATGTAATTATTACTACCATCAACTTTTAACACAAAGGTAGCCTTGAATTTCGGCTGCACCTTCTGAAACCTATCAAATTTCCCCAGGGAGTAACTTCATTTGATTGACAACTTCTGCATTAACGTACCAAGTTGCTATTTCCAGTCGTTCTGAATACATCGTATCTTTTCTAATTACTTTTTATTAAAGAAAGAGAATATTTTGTAGACGATAAACGTAATTTTATTCTGCCTTGCAGCAGTATATCCGTCAAAATAAAAAACAACTTGATGCAGTGAGAAAGAAGTTTCTGGAACCAGCAATATATAAAGTAATGGAAAAATAATAGTCATATCCATAAACTCTCACGTACTTAACTTAGAGTAAAACTGCCATTAATTACCCCAAGTTTCCATTAAAATTTTTATTCCAAAGGGAAACTCATGCCTAATTCTTACTTTAGCCAAAAGTAACCGTGAAGGCTTTTGAGGTTTGAACTGAGGATGGCTTTACCTCTGCGATACATTGCCAAAGAAAACAACATTATACTATCTAGAACTTCTTTAAAAACCTCGTACTTAATAACACGTAATATGACAAAATAATATATTATTTAGAAAGTGTGCATTATTCAACGTTTGGCGTAGAGGTTAAAAAGATACTTGGTAATTATGTTATTTATTAAGTTTTCCTTATGGGAAAGGCAGCTCTTTTTGCCGATGTAAGAATTTAAGATTAGCATTGCCATTTACAAAAGCTAATAAAGTTAACACTCCGTTGTTTTGCTCTTTCAGAAACCCTTTCGACTGTATTTCAAATGCATTTTCATTTCAAGGTTCTTTCAGTTTGTTCTTTCAGGCTCGCAAAATTACAATAATCAACTAAAACTTAGTGAAACCAAAGTAAAGCAGGAACGGAACAACTTTTGTAAAGTCTATAAAGATAATTAAGGGGAAAAGAGGTGAAAATCAGAGACAGCCAAAAGATGAAAGCTTAAAGAAATGAAAGGGAAGCAAGGATACAGAAGATAATAATAGCAGGACGAAATAAACAAAATAGAAGAGGAACTAATAGATGAAACGTTTCACTTCTTCATTTCATAACGTTTTAGAAATGAGTCACTTTGTAGTGGAAGCGGCAAAATCCGTTAAATGTACTTCGCTGAAGACGGGCTCCTCCCGACCTATGATTATAATTAACACTCAACAGGGGGGAAAAACTTTATGAAGAAGAACGGCTTGGCTGTTTCTCACTCTGTCGTTTTCAAGCAGGTTATGGTCGTGTAACAAAGAACGCCTTTGTGTGACACAAACTTTTGTTGAATTGACGTCATTATGTGCTAAAACTCTCCAAGATGGCTGCATATGAACACTGTCTTAGATCCATAATAGTGACACAGCCCGTGAAACTTTCTATAATCTCCAAGATGTGTAAATTTACGCAAAAGCAAACAGAAAACCTTTGTTTATTGCACGTAGCTTCATTTAATCTAATTCCAAAATATTAACAAGTTAAACCTGCATTAAAATGTAAGAACAATGAAGAAAGTATTTTTTTAAACACAACTTTTTTTTTATTTGTTTTATTCATGGACGCTCTTTAGTATATCGGGTCAAATTCAACTCAGGGTGTGAAACAGTCGACAAATGTTGCTCAGAGGTCTCTTCATTCAGGCTTGAGGTTCTTTTTCCTACAGTAAATCTACGATACGGGACGGCTTTACTTCCTTTCCGAAAGAAGCTATACAAGATTTTTACGTCCGAAAAAAGCCATCGATCCTGGCCGGGATTGAACCCACGATCTTGGGTTTACGAGGCAAACATGGTTTTCATCAGGACTGACACTGTTAAATTCCCCTTAAATTGGAGCAATATATAAAGTGTGTACAAAACGACCTGCACATGCATTTTCATGTAGTTCATTAAACTAAAATAAAAAAGAATTTGGTGTATAGGAAGGAAACAGGAAGAGAACAAGTGTTCATGCTTTCAACTTCAAAGAATTTTACGAAAAATATGGAAATGTTCTTTTAGTTCATTGCCTGCTCAAAATTATTCAAAAGGTATAGATTAATCCTAAAATATCTTTATAAATATTCATATTTTTTGTTTTATTTATTGTTACTTTGGCTGCATTGACCTTCTTGCGACATCTATAGGTTTTGAACTCAATGCTACAGGTGTAAGCCTGTGAGAATTAATGAAATGATATGAATTAATGATGACACAAAAGAGCTCGGAGTCCTTGGCGCCTTAGAGTTATCTGACATTCACCTTCTCAGGGTAAAGAAAAACTCCGAAAAATCCTATCCAGACAGCTCGACATGATTAGGATTAAAATCCAGGACCTCTAGATCAGTAGTTGCAAACGTTACCGTTAGACTATGAGGAGGTCTATGAGTGTGTTTTTTTTTATATTAATTGTACTTACAGCAGTTTTTAAAATTTTAATCAACATCCAAAGCAGCGAAAAATGCTAAAAGTTATAAACCTTGATGGTAAAAGTGCTGTTCCCCTCCTTTCTACCTTATGGTTTTAGACTTCATAACCTGTCGGTCCTGGTGGTTTAGATAACCATACTTGCCTCGTAAACCCAAGATTGCGAGTTCAAGCCAGGGTCGATGGATTTTTTCGGGCGTAAAAATTCTAAGTATGAGTTCCTTCGGAAGGGAAGTAAAGCCGTGATAGATCTGCGGCGGACAGGCTACAAGTTCTCGTTTCAGACAGCAACTGAGGTGACAAATTGAGAAATCATGAGTCGCGGCTGTGTATTATTTATACTGCAGCTGGAGCCACTACTCACTGGTAAGAGGGAGTTAAGTCTCAGGGGTCACTCGAGTCAGTGAATTTATTTATACAACGGTGAGACACGACTCAGAAATTGCTGATTTAAGTCCCGGCTCACTTTTATTAATAACACGCAAGGTTAGAGCTAATCAATACAACAAATCGCTTTTTGCTACCACGCTTCTGTGTCTCAGAATTTTGTGGTATATAGGGGAATGACAATGAGCTGTAAGCATTGTAAGATTAAGTTCCTTAAGAAGCAGAAATGACGGTTGGGAAATATTATGTGTATATGAGGAAAATTAGAGTGACCCTGCGCGGCCAGGGTAAGCGATAGTGTTTTAATGACTTTTTTGGGGAGTTGAATGTGTAAGCTTGAAGAGAGTAGACGTTGCACCTTCGTTCCCAAGATGGTCGCCTTTAAGACATGTCAAGTCCATAATAAATTTACACACGGTAATAAAGTAATGATTTAAATTAGAGAAATGTTTATTATAGCATGTCTTGCCCATTACTTCCTTGTCTTTATTCAAGTATGATTTAGAAGGGGTGGGATTTGTCTGGACAATGATACAGCTAAGCTCTTTGTCCGGCCCATGGCGGACAAGGACCAGTAGGCGCTACATTATATGGTAAAATACCCGAAGCCGCCCAATGGTAGGAAAAAGTGAGCGGAACGTGACGAGACTTACATGAAAATGAAGCAGAAGTCATTAGGAGAATATGTGAGCTAGTTGCAAGATATTAACCTAGCCACCCAACCCCAGAAAAGTGATGTAATTTATAGCATATTTTGGCAGTAGAAAGGAAAAATTACGAGTTAATGGTGGGGATGATAGTGACGTAACTGTAGCAATAGCAACAAATGCACTAGATAGTATGTTGAATACCCCTCAAGTATAGATTTAAGGCAGTTTAGTTATGGCAAACTTAGCGAACACCTAACCTAACCTAACCTAACCTAACCTAACCTAACCTAACCTAACGTAAAGTAAGCAGGTACTCGTAATTATAGGGATCTTGTAAAACTTAAACTTAACAAAGTCAACGAGTTTCAATACACAATTATTACTCATAGTCCTTGCTTGAAAAGGTTGGCCAAAGTTTGGCGCTGTTCCTCACTGTTGTAAATGTACCTGTTGGCTTCTCTGAAAAATTCAGATGAACATAAGAAAATTATGTACAGAGCAGCCCTGTTGGCGATATACCTGAATATGTAGACTCGATGCTGGATGTTGCAGTAAAAGAAAGGAATGAAAATTAGCAGAGAGAATTAAGCATTTGCATTGCATGCAGAAGGTGTAAAAAACTAAAATAGGAGTACAAATGAGTGTATTAACAGTTAATAAGAGAAAAGTGTCGTGAATATAAGAAAAATTGGAAATAAACTTATGGAGGGATTAAGGAAGTAGTAATCCTTTATATTTAAATTAATAATAAACGCATAGTTAATAGAATTGTTGTTCTCTCTGTATCGACTGAAAATTAAGTTCTCCCACTCTCTACCCTCGCCACTTATCTGACTTTCCTGCCCAACCGTTAAAACAAACACTATACAGCAATAATGCATTAACAATGTTTTAATATTATATAAACAATGTTCTGTAGCATTGTCAATGCATTATTACCGCTACATGCGCCACAATATGTGGACAGTCAAGGTAAGTCTAAATCTAAATTTAGGAAAAAATAAAATTCCCTTTAACTCAAAAGAAAGAAGTGAAAATATTAAAACCAAGATAATCTGACCCTACTTGTGCCCAAATTTAATCATTGACGTATCTCACAGACCTATTTTATGATTTAACCAGTACCTCAGCGAAATAGTAACACATAAATAAATACGGTTGACAGAATTCTTCTTTATAATACATGACAAATAAGAAAAATTACCTGGATACCCACAAATAGCAATATATACCTTTATGTTTGTAAAATCTTCAGCACTTACGGTACAAACTTACAGTATTTTAACAGATTAAAAGAGCACGATATTTCATTTTATCACAGACTGACTCTTTTCTCCTCTGTGGGTTATAAAATTGATTGCGACTGTGTTTAAGTTTATTTCAGAAAGGACCAACTTTGGCAAAAAGACACTATAAAAGTATTGGTAGCTTTTAGCTATTATTGAACCTGTCTCTGTTTTTGAAACGTTTTAGTTGAATATGCACATATTTCTAGACATGGTTATAGCCAGCCTAACTATTTGCCTTATTACCACTAATGTCTAGATTGTGTTCATATTATTTCTGTTTCAATGTTGTTAATGGAAGCGTAAAAGTAAGTTCAGCATACTGTACTTCTAAAAGTTGAACGCCATGGAATTCTGTTTCCAGTTCCACAGAAAGCATGAGAGACAAAATAGAGTGTGATAACAATGAGCGCTACTTTCCCTTTCTGGATTGTCTCATGCCGAAAGAGCACGTACACACGAATTTCGTGGTCCACCAGGCCTGCGGTTTGTCTCCGTTTGCTTCATTTACTTGCCTTTTCTTTCGCCTCCGGCAGCAGCTTTCCAAATGCTTTCCTGATGTTCCTTAAGGCAGCACTTTATATATGTCCGGAAAATAACGGGTCTTCCAATAAGAGTGTCCTACTTTTAACATATAACAACTGCCATGTTCAGTCATATTTTTCTAATGATTACACTTGTTGACAAATAATCTAAGAACGTTACACCAATTCACAACAAGTATAAACTGTTCAAAGTATTATCAAAATGGGTCGTCCGTTCGCCAAGCATTACGTGAAGTGTACGACATGCGTAATTGTCCGTGCAAAGAGTATAACGATATTATGATCGAAACATTTTAGGCAACTGGTTCTGTCGCAAATCAAAATGTCCGTGCGTGAACGATGTAAACACTCCAATGAAAATTGTAGTGAGAGTGTCTAGGATATTAATTTTCAGCGAGCACAAGAATTGGATCTTTCATCACCACAACTTGGCCGATTTTGCGTCAGATAGTTACACATTTTTAACTCAAGAACTAAAATCAAATGACAATTTATTGCGACGTGTACTATTTGACTGAGCTATGAAACAATTGGAATTAACCCTGCTTTTAGACAACAAATTAGTTTTAGCGAAGAGATCCATTTTTGGATTCATGGTTTTGTTAACCAACAAAATTGCCTGAGACCATGTGATTTAACGCCGTCTTATGGGATCACGTTAACTCGCGGGTTTGTATCAACAAGCCAGAAACACTTATTGACCTAAGAAATAATATCACACGCGTTGTTCCTGAATTTGAGCCCGGTTTATGTACGTATGTTTGTCATTGAAAATTGGAGAATCGCTGCAACCATTTAACTAACCTTCTCTTCCATAAATAATGACATCAAACGTGACTTAAAATAATAATAATAATAATAATAATAATAATAATAATAAACCTATTTTGTTTATACATTTTAATTTTAAAAATAATGAAACTTATTGCAAGGCCCTATACAAACTTACTTGGCGAAAAATATTTGTACCCCAGGACCTGTCAGACGAGCAAAAAATCCAGAGAATTGTGTCATTCTTGAACCATTTGATGCGCAACACTTAAAAATGTGATGATTGGCAATAAATTCTAGGCGTATCACTTCACACTGGAAACAAAGTAGGACAGTACAAGATGGAAACATTCGAACTCCCCGCCACCGAACAAATTCAAGGTCACCCAATCAGCGAGAAGGTCTTAGTGATGGTATTCCAGGACATACTCTTGGTGACGTTTCTTCTAATTGGAAGAACTGTGAACACCGAAATATACGCTACAACACAAGCAAAGTTGCATCGTGCTCTTAGAGACAAACGCATTATTAGAGACGCCGAGAATGTCAAACTACATGATAATGCTCGACCTCACACGGCGATTTCTGTATGAGCAAAATTTGAGAAGTATGAATGGAAGGTACTTAGTCATTCACTATACAATCCACGCCTTTATCTCGTTGGACCATTGAAGAAATTCCTAGGAGGTCAACGCTTCGATTAAGATAAGGTGACTATACTTACAGAGAAGGGAGTTCTATAAAAGAGACATATTCAAATAGGTGTCAGATTGGATAAATATCTCGGAGGGACTTGGTTTGTATGTTGAAAGTAAAACTTTTTTTTTTTTTTTTTTTTCTTCCCCGCTACTCTTTCAATATTTCGAAAAAAATGTTGCTAGTTACTTTTCGATTCTCCCTCCTACTTTTATACTAAAATGTAATTTTTGCACAAGCAAATAATGGTAGGATTTCAAATCGGAATCAGGTAGGACAAATTTAAATGCACGGTCGGGGTACGACCTCCGCCCTTCGACATAATCATTCTATACAGCCAAAGAGCCAAGGGACACAGTAGCTCAGATGGTCAGAGAATCTCCGCGGTTTATCGTGTGCTAGTCGTTATCTAAATTTTTCCGACTCCGATTAAGAATAAATTTATTTTTATTTACTTCTTTAGTCCTTTTACAATTTTAATTCTTTTTAAACATTTTGCAACCTTCTCTTAAATGTATATTTTGAAATGCAATTTTATAAAACTGGTATTACTTTACAGAATTTACTGCTTATGTTATAAAAATGTCATTTAATACTACTTTATAATAAATAATCACTATATTAATTAAATGTTTTAATGAAAGTTTAGTTAATTTAATTTTAGTGTGAATGTTGTTAGAAGTGTTATTTTATATATACTTCAGAAAAATATGCAACCTTTTAATGGAATTCTTGGCGTCAGTTGGATATGGTTTTGCTTGACATATTACTAATTTTTATCGTTTTTTTTATTATTTTTTACTTTATTGTTTTCGTGGTACAATGCTGAAGAAAACAATAGCAGCCTATCCCGCACTGATCCTACATCCCTTAAGCCCTACATCGGAATTCTGGTCGCTACAGCAGGGGGTTATCTTCATATCCCCACATGCATTTTCCTTTTTATTACGTACAGAAACAGTGCCGGTCTCGGTGTCTTAGTTCACAGGCGCCAGAGTCACGCATTTTCCGGATTCGTCTGGACCACAGCACCAGCAGCAGAATCGTGTTATTTATGAGACTCCCCATGCTGCGGTTTTTCCAGAATAACATTCGCAGTTAAAAATCTTCCCCTCGTACGTGATGTTGCAACTATCTTTCCCTCCTGGCTGTTCATTTCTATCTTCCACATAATCTCGCAAGGAGTGCCGTGCGCAACGTAAATAAACTGCTTAAACCTGTGATACCACTCTAATTTTGCTACTTTTACGGCGCTCCTAAACCAATACTGGAAATTAGCAACTGCAAATATACGCCTTAGATATTAAATGGCTATGATTATTCTATATAACAATTATCACAAGTAATATCGCGAGATTGCCGATACCGCCTGTGGTGCCTCAGTAGTGAAAACGGGCGTTAAACACTACTCAAAAAAAAAAAAAAAAGATTGCCGATACATTCACGAACGTAGTGAGTAAATTTATGAGGAAAGCTCAGACCCTCGAGTGATATTTATTAGAACTATTTTACGAATAAAATAAGAACTTAAATATAATTCCCGTAAACTTAACTTATAATATTGTAATAATTGTACATTTGTAATATGATACTTAACCTTTTCAAGTCATCTAGCAACAGGCGAATGTCGATTGTTCAGTAATGCCAATATAGAAGAGCCAAATATGGGTTTGGGATTATTTCATGAATAGAATAAGAACAAAAGTAATATATATTTGACATTCTCGCACATAATATTAACAACTGTATAAAATGTTATACTTACTTATGAATACATATCTATTTAGGAACTGTGAGAACGAAATAGATCAAAGTCGACTACTTCAGTCGCTACCGTTAGATTTACTAATACCAACTGAGAAAAACAAAACAGAGAAAGCATTTTACCATTCTGAACAACGTATTTATTAAGATTTATTGTTACTTAGGCAGGTATTGTTACGTAATTTATAAAATGATTTCAGACTGTTTGGCAAGTTAACTCAATTTTATAATACTGAAAACACAGAAAAGTGGTCAGTGATGCGTGCTCAGGCATTATATAGTAGAGGTATAGAGTTGGCTACACTGACCACAAGACAAATGCACGTCGGGTGATAAAATGGATTTCATATATATATTACATAATTTCATTCCGTAATCCGGCTGTGACTGGGCAAAATTAAAAAAGTTGTTTCCTTTCAGTGGTCGATTTTACGAGTGAAATAGTCACTTTAATAGTAGCGATGTTCTAATGTTTGTTAACAAGGCTAAACATCATCAACTACACATACTTCACTCTTTTCTCTTTCTTTTTCTTCTGTTTACCAGTCCTTAAAACTGAAGTTTTATGTTTTAATCTTCCTTAAAAGAAAATTATAGTTTTGTTGCATCTGTTCTTTAATAGTTTGCTTCCATGAGTTGGCTTTTCAGCACAGGGATAAGCAAAGGTATACTAACCAAAACAGTAATACGATTTCCTCTTATAGGTTTAATCTGAGTTGCAGTAGAATTAACAGATAATTGTGGGTACAATTAAGTTTTGCAGAAAGCTATCCAGTGTTACCTTTATATTCACTGTTTATAAATGCGTTGAAAATGTAGTTAAGACTGCCTCATACAGGGATCATAGTAAGTCAAGTTGGGTATTTAAGCCTTCTTTGCTAAGAAATGCAGTTTAAAATATTAATAATACAGTTAGTTTTATGTATTATAAAAACAATTACGTAACAAAAGAATGTGAGCAGTTTTACAACGGACCAAATAACATGTCAAAACATTAAAAGCTATGTATGAGTCCTGATTGCTTTATGGAAGTGAGGTTTGGGCATAGAATAAAATAGACAATGTAAATAAATTACAATGTGATTTCTGGAAACGAATTCTAGTGGTGGGGAGGGGAACATCAAACTATGGTGTACTATGGGAGGTGAAATGCTTGGCAGATGCAGTCTACAGTAAAAAAAAAAATGTAATTAGATATTGTCTAAGGATAAGTTAAGGACAAAAAAAAAACAGCCCTGAGGGCGATACCTGCACCAATTAAACAAGATGCATTATGCAAAATGGTTGGCAGCGGTTGTACAGTGGGAATTGTCAAAAATCGGTTTAAAAGCAGAAGGATATAGCAAACAGGTATGGTGTAGTGCAAAAAGTCAAAAGACACCTGTCTGACTTAAACCGACAGGAAAAAGAGGCGCGATGCATGCAGATGTCATCTCTGGACCTGCAGAGCGAAATTAAAACTAGATGGGGTAATGATGGAGCTAGGCATAAAACAGAGGTCGGGAATATCATGGCTTAGACTGGAAGGCTGGAAAGCACATAAGATTGTAGATGCGGAAGGCAGGTAGATTTGCCCATTATGCTCGGAACCGGAAGATTGGGTGCACATTTTGCCTAAGCGTACACAGACAGAAGATGCTAGGATAAAATTTCTCCCGGATTCAATTTTGATTTCCAGTAGGGGGAGGCTGGCATGTTGGTACTTAATTGTAAACATGCAAAACGGCTAAAACTGGGCATTTTCCTTAATGAAATACGTAGTTTTATGGACCAGAAATTTCTATAAATATTGTACATAAATGATTAAAAATTATATGAATATCAGAATTATTGTATGTATGTCTGTTTCGCGCGCGCGCACGCATGTCTGTGAGATTGGGGTTTTAAAAAAATAAAATCTAGTTTAGGATAAGCAATATTCAAGGAACTCTTGTCCATGGGTTTTTTGTATCTTTAAAATTGAAGAATTGAGCGTTCTTATTAATGTTGTTGGTTTCTTTTTTTGTTGTCATTAATTACAGAAATTAAGTATTTTAGAACCTGAACGGTTTTGCGACCCACGTGACTGTGATGTGCAATATATGTATAACTGGTTTAACTGGCATAATAATAATAATAATAATAATAATAATAATAATAATAATAATAATAATAATTTGAGCATGACCTAAATTCCAAATATGGAAGCTATACCTTTTAAAATGTTTTCTTTCATCTAAAAATAATTAACCAGCTGCACCAATCCCTCCTTTTTTCATAGATAATGCTCACACGAGGAAAGTAAAAATAATTTTGCAATAATGAATCAGGCCTAAAACGTTAGAAGAGACCCTACATTAATTTTGTTTATTTATTCATCATATCTCAAATTGCAAATAGCTAGTTACTGTAAGTTGATAATCATAAATGGACAAAGACAAACATAAAAGCCAAAAAAACTACTCAAATGCCTACTGTACTGCAACTAAATAAGAAAATGTGTTTCTTTTTTCCTTATAGTTCAGTGAGGTGTACAGTTTTACAAATAGTTTAAATCAAAATTATTGAACTAATGCGAGACGGTGACTTAAAAAATCTGAGAAAGCTTAAGAATAGATTCATGCTAGGTGGTCTACAAAATACCGGCCCGGTCACAAACAGCATAGATATAGCCAAGGTCGTTTTTAGCGGGTCGGTGTTATAATGCTTTTCTCTGAAAGTATGGATTGAAATGTTTCAATCTATTACCTTAAACTGGATCTAAGAAAGCAGAACATACCTAATCCACGAAGTGTCCCTCCATAATGAGAACAAAAAACAAATGTCCAAAATACCTAGAAAATGATCCTAGCCTACTTGGCTAGAACATATATTTTTAGATGGCCTGCACTTAATAATTTCATATGACAATTCACCGAGGTCAATAAAAAGCCTTAGATCTTATACTGAATTTGACAATTATTGATTAAGGCATCCAGCTACAGTTCGGAAAGAATTATTAGAGACACAGTTACGGTTACAATTTTCTTACACAAAATTCTAGCACTCTTTTTTTCAGTAATTTTTAATTAAAATATACTTTCTCTAGACCAACGGTTCTCCAACTGTTTTATGTGAACCCATGGGAGCTTACGAGACCCTCCCAGGACTTCTCGAAGCTTTCGAATGATGTTAATAGCATTTGTTTTGAGTGTATAAATACAAACCAAAAATTACAAGAAAATTTGTATAACATAAATTCACGTTTTGTATATATTTATTGAGATAAAGTAAATTAAAATCAAATTCAAGACGACCTTGTCGGAAGGAACTTTCAAACAAGAAGGCTGAAAAGGTGGGTATACTTTCCTGGCAACAGCAACCACATTTCGGCAGCGAACTGCATAGCCTGGGGTTCCCCTGTCCCAGATTTCACCGCCTTTCATAATAATTACTTTTGTGAAAAATATTTTTCTGATGTTTTATTTGAAAATTAAAATCGTTTGGCAGGGATTAGAACTCAAATTAGAAAATTCTCTTATTAACTATTTTTTGTTACAGTTAAAACCTCTCATAACAACAAAAGTCTAAATAGGCGATGAATGAGGCCACAACGACTAAAGCTACCTCTCAGGTTAAGAAAACACTCAGAAAAAAAAACCTTACCAATGCAACCTTCCGGGGTCTAACCTGGGCCTTCCAGATTTACAGGCAGACGCGTTGACTCCAAAACCAACGTGACGATCTCACTTATTAAACCCGACATACTGCTCGGTTGCAGTTAAAGTATATATTGCATTTTCAACTGCTTGTAGTCGTTAATTAGTTCTTAAGTGCATAATTATATGAAGCAGCAATGCCAACAAGAAGGCTGGATATAAAGCACCATGATTTTGCAAAAGGGTAAAATATCAGAAAGTTTTATACCTAATAATTATTTGAAGCGGAAATCAAGTAGAACTTTGAAAGTTGCGACGAATTTGAAGAATGATGTAAATGTTAGATCTGTAAGATCAAGTAGGGAAGTTATAATTACCGAACTACAGAGATGCTTTTATGAATTTCATAAGCAAAAGTGGAGCGTGATGTGGTATTGAAGAGCAGAGCGGTAATTAAGTGCACAAAAGCTCGATTAAGAAAACGGGGTTAAATACTTTCAACTATATTTGCTCGGACTAAGAGCAATCTAAATCTAAAGTCATGTATCAAGTAATTATATAGGTAAATTAGGATTAAATAACTGCAAGTATTAAGCATCTCAAGCACTAAACTGCTAAATATATGTTAAAGTGGTATTAGTAGTAATGGACTCCTAATGTGGCAAGGTTCACAAGCATATAAAACTTTTACGTGCGCCTAATGGCCGTACAAGCTAATAGCATCAATTTAACAAACAAAATATATAATACCCAAGAATGACATTTCCTATGATTACCTTTGTATCTATACATAAAACACATTAACATATAGTTACATATTAATATTCTTACATCAGGCATTTACTATGAATTTTTTATGTGCATATATAAAAGCATGCGTAGAACCCTTAACCCTGAGCGCCCTTCTCGATATTTATCTTCCCTTCCCAACTCCCTTCTGTTCTCTATAGCCATTAACCATCTTTGTCGGATCTCTGCAGGAAATATTCTCCATTATGTACGTCATA
>CM060832.1:38370000-38612500 GCA_030762175.1 Metallyticus violacea
TATCATGGGTCGCTCTTGTTGTGTACTTCGTTATATATAGTGCACCGCATACTGCCATATTTAAATTTCCTAAAAAGAAGTCGTTAAAGGAGAAAAGGATAAAATGCAAACTTTTAAGTTAATGATAAATTAGTAGTGCGTATTAAAAACTTCAAACCAAAATTTGTGGTGACAGAATATTTTCCCTAGTCAAAATAGTGAACCAATTCGCGTTGCTATAAAAATTTCAAAATTAGGTAATTAAAAATGTTCCCTAGTCTACTATCATATGTGACATTGAGGCTTAGCAAGGTAAGGAAAGAACCGGAAGTAGGATATGATGAGATGTTTCTATTCCTTTGCAAGTTAGACTAAGAAAGGACAGGTTCATCTGTTTATAGCTAATGCCAAGGAAGATTATGCCATTTTCATTAAAATAGATGAAGAAAAATATGATGCTGTCCCAATAGATTGAAGGTGTTCAGAAGTGGAGGTAAGGGGTTAAAATGTACCAGATGGAGCAAATTGGATAAGTTGGTGAATCGCCTTGCTAATTATAATATCTCGCTCATTGAAAGAGTGACATTAATAAACATTGTCAAGGAAAGTTATCACTAGTGTACGATTTGGATATAGAGAACACTGGTAAAACAAATTTTTCTTTAGAGCAATTTCAGGTTTCTTATGCAAATCAAATCACATATTGAGCAGAGCTCTTGATATGGGCTGCAATCTTTTCTTGCAATATACAAGGTAAAATCATTTTATGCATTTTCTTCCTCGGTAGTTTAGTTAATAGTTATTTGTTCTACTTGTAGAGAGCATTAAAATTTATTATGAATGGCTAACCATTTTATAATTGTATGGTTGATCATTCTATAGATCCGCGTGTGTTTAAATGATCCATTAATTTTGCACTGCAGTCACTTTGTTTGGAATAATTTTTATGCATGTTACACTAATGAAAAACGCTTTATTCAGTTATTCTTTTATTTGTTAATTTTTTGGCGTTATTATTATTGTTTCATTATTTATTGCACTGCAGTAAACGGAAATGGGCAGTTTAACTATCTGTATACATAGATGATTTTATGTAAGTTAAATTCTTAGTATTTTATGTTTTGTTTACATATGAGGAATAGGGTTTGTAAACAATTTCCAATTCTTAAAAACCATCGATTTTGTTCACTTGATTAACAATGTCAACTTGTAAACACAACCCTGCGTAAAAGTTTCGTGTTTGCTATTGGCAGTAGTAGGGTGATGATGGTTGCCATTCTCCCCCCCTCCCCTTTTTCTCCCTGCATTGGGGTCTGGGTAGTGGAGCCGGTTTGATCTAATCGCACTATTAATCGCAGTTTCACAATAATCTCCTTCCCTCAAGACCCCACTGTTTGATGTTCCTTTGGAGAGCCCGAGAACTGTTTTCCAAAAATTGACTTTAATTTTACTTGCAAATCACACAGGTTCGCACTTTTCATTCTCTTTTCGCTTGCGTTCAGTCATATGTATGTGTAGAGTGTTAAATAAATTAGGGTTCAGGATGAAGCAAACACAAATGTTTATTTTAGGATCAAAATATGGATAAAGTAGTGTACTGATTGGAAAAAAATATAATGGTTTCTTTAATAGTTGTGGTTAATCTTCATTTTATATAATGTGTAACATCAAAACACATGGTTTACAGTATTACATTCATCTAAAAATGTTATTTAATTTAATTTAATTAATATCTCAAAACCATGTTCTTTAAAAAGTAGCTTGGTTAAGACTGCACTTTCCTTTGTCAGAATTTTTATCTAAATTTCATTTATTCTATTTTATTGACTGGTACTTTTTGATTTTCACCAACAAGCTACTAGGTTACTTTTACTTTAAACGTACCTAGTTCAGTGTAGATCGCTCTACTTGCCGTCAGCATGCAGTTTGGTTGTATTTCCTTGTTGCGTCACTGCTCCTGCTTTTTTATTTTTGTTTTTTTTTATTTTTAATTGTGGCTCTCGCACCCAAATTTTGTTAGTGATGTTAATTTGCATAAATAATGTAGTACTCTGCTATAATCCGCCGAATTTTATCTGTGCATTCTGCTTTGTTGGTTTGTTCATACAGTTTAATGGGCGACTGTCATTTGTACTGATCTTACCAAGTGTCTGTGTTCACGGTATTGCTAATTCCATAATCTGTCCTATACATTGCACAGTTTTCTGTGTATGTCACATAGGGAAAAAATAGTATTTGGGTATAAAAATACGAACTTTCATTGCCACTTCAGGGTTTACCAACGTAAAGACGCCAATGTAAAAGGATCGAATGTGATCAATACATTGGAGGGGATTGTCTGCAATCTAATTGAATTTCCTCAGCTTGAGTGTGATATGCAGGTAAACCACCTTGCCAGTTAGTTGATCCTAATGGTGTAGTGGCAACCATACTTGCCTCTAGACCCAAGATCGATGGATTTTTTCGGGCTTCCTAAAGTATGGCTTCCTTCGGAAGGGAAGTAAAGCCGTGGATCCCGCGTCGTAGATTTACGGCACGAAAAAGAACCAAAAGCCTAAAAAAAAAGAGGCCTCTGAGCAGAATGGATCGGCCGTGAATGCTAAACAGTGTCCGGGAAAAAAATGTCAGTTATGCTAGGCAGTTAAATATTAGTGCAAAAGTGACTCAAAACACGGTCTATTTATTTCTTGCCATCAGCTTCAGTCATATACACTTTGCTCACTACACTGCTTGTGTTGAAGATGAGCTCCAAATGAATTATAGAGCACGACTTCCATTTTTTTTTTAATTTAGGGCTTTAAATAGTTTAATAAATACAACTATGTAATGGATTTACATTATTTCCTGTTCTAATGAAAAGTGGCCTCTAAAGGTCGGCCCCAAAATCGCGGGTTCGATCCTGGCCAGGATCGATGTTTTCGGGCGTAAAAATCCTAAGTCCCGTGTCGTACATTTACAGCACGAAAAAGAACCTCAAGCCTGAAAGAAGAGGCCTCTGAGCAAAATTTGTCGGCCGTTTCACGCCCTGAATAGAATGGAAAGCTGATGACTTAAAGCGTCCGTAAAAAAAAAAAAAAAAAAAAAAAAAAAAAAAAAAAAAGTTGGCCGCCTTTGACCGGTGGAAATAAACAGACTCCATTACATAGAGCTTTCAATGTTTAGCAATTGCCTACTATACATTATTACGTGCGAGTTGTGGGTGAAGGGATGATATGTCACTGCTGCATTCCAGCAGTTATTTTTTCTCTTTTTCCTTGAAAAATACGTCGACATGGTCCTTACAGCCAAAATTAGAAAGTATATTGACATAAATTATTGCATAAACTGGTCACAGAATAATTTCAGAAGCTACCATTAAGATGAACTTCTCCATAAACACGAGAACCATAACAATTTCAAACATTTTAAGGGCGCATTAAAAGCAGAGAACATGCCTTTAACTGGAGCAGAAAGAACGCGGAGGGAAAAAAGAAGTGCAACTGACTTTTATGGAGCTGACAGGGAGAAGACAGAACGAGAAAAGGAATGTGAACTCCAGGGAATTAAAACGTCTGGAGGTATTTCACAGTGCAGCATAGGCAAGGTATAAGGTAAAACAAAGAGTTTTCAGTCTTGGAGCACCAGCATGAAGTACTATAAGAATTCCGGTTCATCCAATCAGTGTGCCGCCCAACAAAAGTAACCCGAGCCTTGAAAAACCATTAATGTTTGAAGCGCAACCTCCCAACAGGGCAAGAAAGCACTTCAGTGCTTGGCAACTTCCAATGCTTTCATGTTGTCCGAGTTTTTCTAATGATATAAATGCTGCCATAGATGTTTTAGTGAAAACTTTCTAAATTTGTGGACATATTTCTTGTCACAAAGACTGTGTAATATAATGTAATGAAAGAGGGGATGTAAAATTCTTCAGAAAGATTTATGCTGATTACATTAAAAGAACCTTACCATTATTTCAAGGAGAAACATCCAGATATGAAATATGATATTCTCACTTCAGCAACCTGCGACTAATATTTGTTATTTTCTATATAATTCCTGAACATGCAAGTACCACAAAATTATATGACTACGAGTACTTTGATTGTCTTTTAAAAATATGAAGAAGCTACCACTATGGTTCCAACTACTTCAAGAGCCCTTTTTGATTTAACTGTATGCTTTCAGGATACGGAAGAATGCTTTCTGAAACCAGATATGTACCCCTGGTGACAATAAATAGCCATCTCTAGAACGCAAAATTCTTCAAAGTACTACTTGATACACCGCGCGGTCCACAAATTATCCTTAAAAGTTAAACTGTGTAGTTACTGCAGCATGCACTAAAGACGCTGACTAGTATGTGTGTATGTTCCGTTAGCTCTGTGGCAGAGTGTGCAGTGATGCCGTGGTTAAGAGCGCAGGTTCGTCTACCAGAATATATATTTTTTTTTTAATAAATCTCAGTAACATTCATGACAAATAAGTTTTGCAGTATTGTTTTCCATGTTCTCTTTCCAGATGTTTATGATTGTGATCACTGCGTTTACAGGCAAAGCACCCACTGCGGTGTTTTGTCGCTGCATGCGCGTTGTAAATACACAGTTTACGAGGGTCCCTGAAGTTCTCCGATCGACACGTAGAATCTGGGGATGGCCCTTTTTCTTCTTCTTCTCCTTCTTCTTCTTCTTGGGTAAAACGGTGTATATGAATGACTGCATTTGTATTGTTTCCATAGACACAATATGAAGTGGAGGCAATGGGAAGCAATCACAATGCAGACAAACACGAGATTTAATGATTAATTATTCTCTTGATATGCTAGTCAGTAAACTTACTACAATCAAAAAGCACACATGCATTGAGATAAAGTGTGCATTTCAAAATAAAAAAATAAAAACCTGTAATGATGTATATACTTTGCAGAAAATGCACTAATTTTTGTCAAGATGAAACCCAATCTACACACTATGATATTTATCTCCAAAGTGTTACTCTTCAGTTTTTGAACCGTCACGGGTTGCCAAGGTCGTTAAGGCAAGGACTCGTGAACGGGAGGTCTGGGTTCGAATACCGCCAGGACCGTCCTCCCTGACTGAGATTTTTTTCCAGGTTTTCCTCAGTCCTCATAAATGGCAAATGCCCGGGAGGTACCCTAAACTTACGCCTGGAACAATTCCTTCCTTAAAAAATAAATCCTTTCCCAATATATCATTTCATTTCATGTATCATCAGTGTCCATCGCGTGCGGTGCCTCTGTAGCAAAAAACCGGCGTTAAACGCTATTCATTCATTCCTAACGAATGCAATGCATCCATTCCAGCAATGAAGCTCGTATCTCAGGTTCTATAATTTTAGCGGAAGTTGCAAGTCTTCAAAGACATGCAGTAAACCGCTTTTGATTGGTACGTCAGAATGATTTCCGCAACCTTCATCACTGCTTCTGATGATGAAGAACACCTTCCTCGAATGTTCTTCTTCATTTTGGGGAAAAGGAAAAAGTCGCACTAAATCTGGACTGTAGGAAGGATGAGGCACACACTTCACATTGATTTTTGTGAGATAACCAACAAAAATAGTTGCGATGCGTGTCCGTGCATTATCGTGAAAGGAAGTGTGTCTTTTTATAAGTATTTGATATGATCTTGGAGAGTTTTCAGGACATCTCTGTGGTATATCCAGTAATATCTAGAAAGTCTAGAATGACGGAAAAGACTACTTGAAGAAATAAGTGCATTAGGCCTGTTGACATATTCACACGTTGTTGGCAAACCTTTGGATGAATATGCGTGGGTTTGAAGCACATCCCATATATTTTAATAAAGAACTTGCACAGCATACAGATATTTGAAAATATTTACATTTAAGTCTTGAGTATAGATATTTACATTTAAGTTTTGTTGTTTTTTTTTATTCTGAATCGTTTGCAAACACGAACCTCAAACTCAGGTGGAAGTCATACAAATATGTAAACAATTACGTGGCATTTGTTTCAATGACTATTTCACTTATGTGACGTCATCATAAAATCGACCAATGAAATGAAACAAAATGTTGAATGTTGACCCATCACAGCCCGATATCACATTGAAATTATCGAAAAGTTTTATCAAAACCCTTTTATAAATTGACGTGCACTTTCTATACCCCCAATATATAATTTCTGAGCATGCGTTACTGATCACTTTTCTGTTGTGTCAGTAAATGTACATTTCACTAACTTCATGGTTAGCACTGCAAAACCTAAGTTATAAGTGATAAGTGAATCACTTATATCTGTTTCTAATTCATAAACAACACTTATAGAAGTTGCACACTCAATGAGTGATACTTATAGTTGTATGTTATAAGGCATCACTGCATCCTGTGTTGCCAAGGCCCGTGGTATCAGTTTTTCGTAGATTGCTGGTCAAGCAGGTTATATATTCAGTTACTACAGGCTTACTGTTTATGCGTAGGCGTAGAGTTATTACGGCGTGCTATTTGTTTCAACTTAAAATATGCCTAAAGGAAAGCATTTCGGAGACCAAGGAAGGTTGTATTTGCAGAAGTTGTTTTACAAATAGAAGGACATGATTGAAAACTAACTGATAGCCATTTTATTCAAAAAAGAAAGAAACTGGGAGATGATACGTTTGCAATTCAATGCCAATTCTGAAAATGCATACGTAGATAAATTTTATTATTAATGTGGATTTATATAATATTTGCAAATTTGTAAAACTATCAACAATGATAAAGAATCGTCATTCTGTATGTATTCCTTTCTTGCACGTGATAATGAAGCAAGTAGAATTCAATGCAATGTAGGAAAGATGCGAAAGCAATTGCTACGCTAAAGCAACTAATTTTACATTTTGTTTTTAATGGAATATCGTATAAAGCTCAAATAATTAAGGGTGGATCTCACCAATTTCTTACAATTTGGGAATTAACTAATTAAGATTTAAGTTAATTGTAGAAGTTAATTCCCAGTTACATATTTTGCATCTCAGTAAACCAAATACGCAGTCATTAGTTCAGATTTAATTCATCACGGCCTTGTGAATTATAGAAAATCCGTGATTTAAATGGCCATGGACACAGCAAAGAATATTTAATACACCATTTGTAAAATACCGGAGATCGTTCATCATTCGTTTTTCATGACAATTTCACATCAGAAATGGAGGGAAAGAAGAGAATTTAATGTGTAAGGATGACGAGCTATAGCAGAGCTCATTCGATACGCAATTCGTTGGATCATTGCTAAATCACCTACTGCTATACATGAACTTCCTGTAGCGTGGTGTATAATCATTGGAGAAATGCCTTGAATCCTTAAACAGAATACGCTACTTTCAATTAAATTTCATTTTATACTGAGTGTTTGACAGTTCAGATAACCAAATTTCGAAATATGGGAAGATATAACATCTTTAGTGTAACAAGTAATCTACAACATAAAAATTCCTGTTTTTGTAATATTTACGGTGAAATAATAATAAGAATTTTAGCATTATTTAAATATTATAAAAATTCACATGTCTGTTGAAAATTCTAGGTCATATTTTATAGAATTTAAAATATCTAATGTCAAAATTTACTCAGCCGAAACCGCATTGAAAATCTGTTTTCTTCATACTATTAAATAAATCTTGTCTTTCGGAAGTTATCCTCAGGCGTCTTGGAATGATGCGGTCTTCAAAAAGCGTATTCAACATTTGCCTTGCCATGATAAAAGTTAATTCATAATTAACTCGTTAAATGGCCAAATATACGTAAGGGATAAAATCTTGAAAATAAACTAGTTATTATTTACCAGTGAAATAATATAGGGAAAAATGAAGGGAAAAGGGTAGCCAGGATGAATTAAAAGGATCAAATCCACACTGTGAATTTTCATTATCGGACTTTTTGTTAGTTTTATGTGTTTACGTCAAATGGATATCCAATTAACTTAATTGCGTTTAATGACGGCTGAGCATCCAATTGTTGATGGCGAGATGCACCACCCTAATTAAAGGGAATTAAATAGGAATTAAATTTAATCTAGCTTGGTGAGATCGGCCCTAAGATATAGAAGTCGAAATAATTTTAATATGTTCATGCTTAATGTACGCCATAATCATATGCACAAGCATGTGTACCAAAACAATAAAGTCAAAAAGCAACAAAGGTTACCACTACATTTTACGGTCAAAGATGATAGTCATTTGGAGTTACGTTTTATGCATTTCAAATATGTTGAACATATTAAACTTCTGTTGTCACTCATTTAAAGCGATTCTATGTGTAATTCAATCAATATCTTTCGTTTAAAGCATCTCAAACCCCTCGAATGAAACTGTTACAGCACTGCAGTGCGCATGCGTCTTAAGGTTTAGCAGAGTGTAATTACATATAAAAATGAATGAATAGTGTTTAACACCCGTTTTGGCTACAGAGGCACCACAGGCGATGGACACTGTTGATACATGAGATGAAATGATGTATTGGGAAAGGATTTAGTTTTATGGAAGGAATCGTTCCAGGCCTAAGTTTAGGGTACCTCCCCGGCATTTGCCATTTATGAGGACTGAGGAAAAACCTGGAAAAAACCAATTACATATAAGAAAGGCATAAGTACAAGAGCATGATTCTTATCATTGTCAAACAAAATTAAATTATTTCTTTATTTCTTCTTTCTCAGAAAGACATTGGTCAACTGAAAAAATTGTAGGAAAATATTACATTCCTCAGGAAGACAGAACTTTCAGCTGAAAAAAGAAATCTGCTGAAGAAATGTGGTGGACAACCCAGTAAAATACTTTTGGGCAATAACCCAGAATGGATTCCTCCTGCAAGATGTAGTAATTGATGCTATCACCATCAGAAGGTGGATGATACTCTGTTGTATGCAATGAGTCAGATAAAAATAAATAGAAAGTTATTTTTTATATTTTTTTTATAAAATGTTATTTTAATTTGTAACAAATGAATTTATAATAGCAAAACACTTCTAATACAGAAATACAATATCGCAAGAAAAAAAAATGTACGAACATTCAGGCTGTTATAGTTCTTACGATTTTGTTAATAATGCTACCTTTTTCTTGTTAGGGGATGGTACAGCTCCGAGCCTTTCCTTTTTTTTTTTTTTTTTTTTTTTTTTTTTTTACGGAAGCTCTTTAACATCTCAGGTCATCAGCGTCCCATTCTATTCGGGCGAGAAACGGCCGAGAAATTTTGCTGAGAGGCCTCTCTTTCAGGCTTGAGGTTCTTTATCGTGCCGTAAATGTACGACACGGGACCCATGGCTTTACTTCCCTTCCGAAGGAAGCCATATTTAGGATTTTTACGCCCGAAAAAATCCATCAGCCCTGGGCGGGTTCGAACCCGCGATCTTGGGTTTAGAAGGCCAGTATGGTTACCACTATACCACCAGGACCGACTGAGCCTTTTCTCAACAAGTTAGGAATATGATATCGATATACACAAATAATGATGTCATCAAAGCAGTGTAATAGTGAAGGTAAGTTATAAAGAAAACTAACCAAGTACATTATGAAATGGCATTTGAAATATTTATGCTCAGCTATAAGCTAAGTTTCTCTATTTCTCTTTCATTTCAGGAACCAAGAAAAGGAAAGTAAATTCTTTTATTGAAAAACCGAATTAAGAATCGAAAAGGCTAGGTATATAATGGAACTGGAGCGACAGATTGGAGAAATGAGAAAGGAGGAATAGGCACATAAAATATTAGCTGGAGGCAGCAAAAAATGAAGAAGCGTATCTTAAAGAGAAACGCAATTTAGAATTAACGATTTTAAAAAATAAAACTTGTAACTTGAAAAAAATAATTTAATTGTTGAAATGTCCCTCTATGAATTCTTGCCTAATTGCATTTGCTCTTCTGTTTTCTACTGCTGGAACCTCAATAATGTGTCTTTCCCCTTTCAGGTCTCCCATTTCCTTATATCTCCAGCTTGTAGCTCTAACCTTATACAAAACAGCGTAACAAGTTATGATTCTTATTATGTTTCTTGACATTGTAATTAAAAATACAGGCATGCGAATCTTCTTTTCCATTTTCCAATTAATCTTTCTACTGAACTCCTGGTTCTTGTACGGGATCACGTAAGTTATTTTGGGAGCGGTTAGTTGGCTGTGGAACAGGTGTAAATACATATTGCCTGTGGGGGTAACCACTATCCTCAAACAAGTGACCAGATGTTAACCCTTCACTTAATCGCGCTATAATGCCACTGTTGTCAAAAATTCTATCATGAGCAGAACCTGGCTACCTCACAATTGTGTCCAAAATTTCCTCGTATGCTCTCCAATTATTTGCACATTCAAAGAGAAACATGTTTTTCTATTTGTAAATATTTCAGAATTATAGCCTCCAGGACTCTTTATGAGTGTATGCATTCCATCTATAACACCAACAACTTCCGGAAAAGTTCCTTTTCATTCAATTGAACTCTCATGTTGTTCAAAGACATTCAGCATGTAGAGAAGATTGTGCACTTTGTAATATGAGGTGCTAAAATGCCTGACTCTTCTGACAGACTGCTGGTTGACTCACGTGATATAAATCCGCACAAACCAATAGCAAAAATAAACAAAGTAAATCATAACACATAAGGTTATGCTGTACATATTTTTAGGTTATGTTAATATAAAGTACTGTAAGCCTCACCTGGAAAAAGGAAGTTGTGTAGAACCTCAAAGCAATTATAGTCCATTATAGGAGATATTGCTAAGCCTTTGTTGGAAATATTCTCTATAATTAATGACATCAAATATTTGAACAGTCCATTTATTAAAACTGAAACGCTTCTTGAGCTGCCATTCATTCTACAAAGGATTCTCCACATTCTTAATACATCGTTTTTCTTTGCGCAGCATGTGACCTAACCTGGTTAGAAATCGAGAGAATAGAAAATGAGTTAACACTTTTGCGATTGAGGAACAATTGATTTTTTTTGTTCATTTTATTTAAGTATGCTCTTTAACATCTGAGGTCATCAGCGCCCCTTTCAATTCAGAGCATGAAACGGCCGACAAATTTTGCTCAGAGGCCTCTTCTTTCAGGCTTGAGGTTCTTTTTCGTGCCGTAAATGTACGACACGGGACCCACGGCTTTACTTCCCTTCCGAAGGAAGCCATACTTAGGATTTTTACGCCCCAAAAAATTCATCGATCCTGGCCGGGTTCGAACCCGCGATCTTTGGTTTAAAAGGCAAGTATGGTTACCACTACGCCACCAGGACCGACTATAAGTACTGAAATAAGTATCACGCATTTATGTGTTGACCTTGAATACGGTCCTTAATATGTATTCACTCAAATAATTGTTTATGCGTATATAACCCAAGGGTATAAAATGTCGGTCCTGGTGGTGTAGTGGTTACCATACTTGCCTCCTACACCCAAGATCGCGGGTTCGAACCCGGCCAGGACCGATGGATTTTTTGGGGCGTAAAAATCCTAAGTATGGCTTCCTTCGGAAGGGAAGTAAAACCGTGGGTCCCGTGTCGTACATTTACGGCACGAAAAAGAACCTCAAGCCTGAAAGAAGAGGCCTCTGAGCAAAATTTGTCGGCCGTTTCACGCCCTAAGTTGAATGGGACGCTGATGACCTGAGATGTTAAAGAGCGTCAATAAATAAATCAATAAAAAAAGGGTCTAAAAAAAGCATTTTGTGAATTATTAGATAGATAACAATATATACAGTCGACTTTCGTCTGTTTCAGTCTCACGGTTTCTGAATAGGTAGGTACTCATAAGTAAGCACAACGCTTTATACAACTTTTAATATTCTGTGAGCGAATTTCAAATATCTATACTACTTTTATTCTTATTCTAGTCATGAACAAATGATGTTTAACGCCCGTTTTTTGCTACAGAGGCACCACAGGCGACGGACGCTGATGATACATGAGATGAAATGATATATTGGGAAAGGATTTTATGGAAGGAATCGTTCCAGGCCTAAGTTTAGGGTACCTCCCCGGCATTTGCCATTTATGAGGACTGAGGAAAACCTGGAAAAAACCTCAGTCAGGAAGGACGGTCCTGGCGGTATTCGAACCCAGACCTCCCGCTCACGAGTCTGAGACTTAACGACCTCGGCCACCCGTGGCGGTCTTTTCTATTCATAAAACAGTCCCAAACCCGTATTTGGCACTTCTCTATTGGCGCCACTGACAATCGACATTCCTCTCGTACAAGATAACTTGAAAAGGATAACTATTATACAAGTATAATTGTATTTAAATTCTTGTTTTATTTGTGAAATAGTCCTAATAAATATCACTCGAGCGTCTGAGCTTTCCAGATAAATTCACCCTGCAACCTCAGACCCTCTTGTGATATTTTTGTGATAATTTTTCAGAGTATCTATAATTTTTTTAGTCCCTAGCTCTGGTTTATTAGTAAAGTGAATCCTGAGTAAAAAGGAACGAGCATAATAGTTGATGAAAAATGAATTTGAGAAATCAAAGTGCAGCCATTGATTAATAACCGGACTCCAGCGCCTCTAATGCCTTTGTTGGTGTTGCAAATTCCCTGGCTGCTGTTTTGAGACTGTTGATCTTCATTATTTGCTTTTCCAAATACCTAAACACCTCTTGTAGAAAGAAATTAATAATTCAACTCGTTATCGATGTTGGTGGACACCAGCACTTAATTAGAATGCGTCATTGCATCATGCTGCGATGATGGGAACAATGCAGGAGACTACTATTGTATGCGTAATCTACACAGCATCAGCTGGAAACAAGAGCTCCATCAAACTGCATTCAAGATACAATGAGGTAATCGGGCGCGCTGTCCAATATCACGTGAAGGCTGACATTACCACCGTCGCATATAATGTTCTGGAACATCGTACCGCCGGCACCGATGTCATTCACAACCCATTTAAAACAAAGCATCGTCTCTTTGGGCCTCGACATTTTGTTATGTTCCCCAGCGGCATGTACCTGTTTGTAAATCGCTTTCATATCGATGCCCCTGCAACCATTCAAGATTCACTATCCATGTGTGAATATCCGAGGGCTGAAGATGGAAGTGACAGTAAAAACAATGGAAGATCCCAGTGGTTCATTTGTTCACCCATAAACTATTTTCGGTTTTTTCGAAATTTATATTGAGCTATTTTGCTTTGAAATGTGATTCAAAATATTTCAGTGCAGCTGATTTCAAAAATGGCTTTAGTTTTTCTTTTTTACAAGTCAAAGGTGAAATGTCCATATTATTTTCTTCAATAAATGTATTTAGATCACAATTACGTAAGAGTTACAATTGAAATAAGAAGATTCTAATTATCCAATTTCATATTTCACATATTAGCATATTCAACTTTTTAATAAAATGTTTTTTTTTTTTTTTTTTTTTTTTTTTTTTTTTTTTTTTTTTGTTTTGGTCTGGAATGTTTTTACTTCGTATTTTTTCAGAGCATACTATAGTAATTTTCAGATCATTGATATATTGATATTTTCCTTTCACTTCTCGAATATCTTGGTGGAACGTCTCATTTTGCTCTTCACAGACTTCCAGCAGGTTTTCAGGAAATACGTACAAGTGAAATGAGTAAGTGTGTACGAGATTCATGTTGCATTCCAAAATTGAGAACGCCTTTAGCATGTTGTTCACAATTTTAGCATAATCAGGATATTTATTGTTTACCTATTCAGTGGGGTTCTTAAAGAGGTTGATATCTTTAACGAAAGCATAAATTTTTAAAAAAAAAAGCAATTAAATAATGGTTCAAGGCGATCAAGAACTATTTCGAGCAGTTTGTCTGAGGGAGCAAATATGGGAAGGGTGGACTAGGTAGGTATGAAAAATAAGGAAAGGCTTAGACAAAATTGGACTAGGGTATATTCGGTTAAGGGGAGAGAACATTACGCGCAATAGTTGGAAATAGTTAACAGATGTTTGCGAGATATAGACAAAATACGCAGACTCAATGCGCAGAAAAAGTATCGCTTAACCTGCAGGCTCAAATACATTCGGATCATATAGATGTCTATGGTAGAGAAGAAAGAAATGGTCTCTTATGGCTCATGTTAGGGTCTTGGAAAGGAAACAAAACAGTTAATGCTCTAGGGGAAATAACTGCTCACTGTACGAAGAAAGCGATCTCGACACACATTTTGGCAGAATGCAGAGAAACGGTGATTAAGAAATGGGAATTTACCACCACAATTTCTGAACTCCAGCAGATGTTTAAATGTGTTAGTGCATGATGAGAGATACACACACACGCATCCGGAAAATTTCTAGCGAAAACTCAACAAAAGAGGCAATAGTTATAGGGAAGAGAGAGGAGTTGGGGAGGAGGGGTCAGCAAAGGGTTCCATTCATGTTTGTTTATATATATAAATTATTCATAGAAAACGTGCATTGTAAATATATCGGTGTGTTTAAATATATGTATGTAATTTAAGGTTACAAGAACGGTAACAGCATGTACGACCGTGATACCCACGCGACAGTTATGCTTACTTGTGTGTACTTTAAAACGGCTACAATAGATGTCAATTAATACTTATTAAATTTTAAATGCATTCCAGGACCCCCCCCCTTTTTTATTTTTACATTCAGAAAGTACGAAAGTGTCGGCGAGATATTTGAAACATTCTCTTTGTCAACTGCTTTTACAACACAAAATTTAACACATTTTTTAATGTCCACTAAATGATCATGAGACCGCGACCTTGAACATCTATTATGCCAGATGAATGATGGTAAATGGTAACTTGGACAAGGAGTTCAGAGGACTGTGTGGCATAGTCTCTCAGGCATTTACCTAAGGAACTGAGGAAAACCCCATGAAAAAATTTGCCACAAGTATGACAAAAATAATTAAAAGTTTAACCAACACGTCCTTTCCATTATTCACAATCCTATTAAACGTGATAAAGATAGAACAACGAAAGTATTTATAAACAAGGTGCTTCCTTTCAGCAACATGTATTTAACCACTCTAGCAATACGAGATGGTGATGCAGAATGGGATATGCTGTCAACTGTCTGAAAACAGTCAGCTAGTTCTTTTAGTACACTTATTCCACTAGGTGGCATTGGTATAGGAGAAAAATTGTTTAAACTCATTTATAAGATAAGGCATAATTACAAATCGAGGATCTAAAGTTCCAAAGAAATTGCATGTGAGGTAGCTGAATTGGATGATTTTGGAATCAGAGCAAGTAAATTACTATAAATTGCTTAAAAACCATTGTACAGATGTGTTATCCGTATTATTAACTACCTGAATGCGAAGAAAAGCACGAATAAGTTAATCATGAGTTATATAATAATATGAAAAATCATAATAATACTGTTCAGTAAAGTCTTAAATTCTATTAATCTTAAATTGTAAAAATAGAAAATTTGAACAACATTTAAGGCTGAAACTACTTTATAATGTATAATAAAGTGAAGGCATAAATTTTCCTTTTATTCGCTCTTATTCCGTATTTGTTCTCTGGTGAGATAATCAAATCGTGTTCAGAGATCCTCATTTTCCAAAATAAAGTTGCTCTGAGATATCTGTAATTATTATTAATAGATAATAAAAATAATAATAATAATAATAATAATAATAATAATAATAATAATAAGGAGAAGAAGAAGAAGAAGAAGAAGAAGAAGAATGCATAAATTATGTTCAATATAACAAACAGTTATTTAAAACAATATTTTACAAGCACTGAAAGGGAAGTATAAATACAATTTACAAATGTATATCTTAAATGTATGGAATAAGAATCGTTAAAAGCTATAATGATTGTTTAGATTCATTTTAGATCTCGTGTTTGTCATGATTAGCTTATATCCCATACTTTTATTTATCGTGCCAATTAAAATAAATTATATCCAGTTTATTTATAAATTGAAAATATCTCATATATAAATGCTGTTAAAATGAGTCTATACCAAGAGAGTAAAGTTGCCTAGACGGTCATAAACGCTTGATTTTAGCAAGAAATAGATGAATGGAGTAATACGTATTTACTGTCTTCTGAATCAGAAATGCAATATAGGCATTAATGAATGTCACATTTAAACCTTGTTTACAAATAGTTCAATCTAATAACAATTCTGAAGCTTAAAGAAAATGGTTAATATTACAACTAGAATACACGTAACTACAGTAGCAAAGTTATCACCATCGTCAACATAATTATTACTTTGAACACTCAAAAATGACGAAGATGATGACCTTCGCTAAGAACTTCTAGAATAACTTTCAACTATATCTAATTAATACTATTAAATGATATTATTTCCATTTTTGTTGCTTATGCTGTGCAGTTTAATTCATGGTTTATTCTGTGATGTATTTGAGATGAATACATTTAATATTTAGATACACTTTTATGTAAAGTATATTCCTATTCAAGAAAATAATTCAATGAACAGTATACGAATCATTACTAACTGCTTCATACATAAACAGTAAGAACATTTCTTTTCAATTTACAACATTTATCTGGAGAAAGAAAAATTAAGACATAATTTATTGTAAGACCTAAAAGTAAAATGCAGGAAATTTAATTTTTTATATGCATAATATTTCTCTTGTTGAATCCTAGTTTATAAATCAGCCAAAAGTACATTACTTGTAATGTAGCTTAAGTGGTATATTACTTTAAGTCAGAATAATGAAAAATTACTTTGTATTCATATATTAACATTAATTATGAGGGAGGATCGAAAAGTAACGTACAAAATTTGGCAGTTTGAATCTGGTACTACAGACGGCAATGACTTGACTAGGTGATGCCCAGATACCAGATGCAAGAACAGCTATGTATAATAAGCTTTTTCTGTGGGTAAAAGATACAAACATCGAGTGAAATGCACAGAGGAATGTTCGAAGTGTTTGATGCCTATTGTCTAGATTACAACAGCATCTCCAGATGCTCCGGCCGACTTGCGACTGTTTCAGCGCCAGCTTATCAGCTATGCGCTAAAACATCAAGGGAATTACAACTCAACACATAAAGCAAAGCGGCAATGAATAAAACAAAAACACAATTAATGACAAATAGAATGGAAACTCCAGTTACAGTAGATGGAGAAACTCTGCCGTATTTAAAGGAATGTATATACTTAGGACAGTTAATTTCCTTCAAGAACACGACGGAAAGAGAGAGAAACTGAAGAGACTAGAAATCCTTCCATGCTAAGAATATTCATTCTTCTGTTATGCACTAGAAACCTGCATATACCCAGACGTGGCCGGCTACAAACAGATCAGTACACTGCAAATAAGTCAAAGGAAAATGAAACGGAGGATATTTGGAATAACAATAAGGAACAAATTCTCCAACGAAACGCGAGTCAAAATGACATCAACAACAGACATCGCAGAAAGAGCCGTCAGACTGAAGTAGAAATGGACAGGCCACATAGCGAGGAAGCAGGACGACAGATGGACGTATAAGCCTACCATGTGGGACAAACGCTTGAGTAAACGACAGAGGCAGACCTAGACGGAGAAGAGAAGAATTCCATGCTGCACAGACAGGTCCACAATGTTCCAGAATAGCAAAAAGCAGGAATACATGGAAATTCATGGGACGTCATCCTCGAAACGAATGACACCTAATGAACAAAAGTGTAAAAAAGTGTAGCACACAGGGTAAGTATTACTACTGTACACAACCTAATGAGAATTAGCTCATCACATTAGCGAATAAAGACTACTCTCTTGTAGGAGGCCTTTGCCCTTTCAGGGACATTCGGATTTACTGTTATTATTGTTATCTTAAGCATCATCATCAGAGGCATTGGGGTGATAATTTGAAATGATTGAAGGGTGCATCTGTGAATCTTTCAACAACAATTCAAGGTTCCATATGATATAGTGCACGACAGAAGGGAACTTCATATAGTCATTTCACTCTGGTGCCCCAGGACCTGTCCAAAAAACAGAGGGGCCAGAGAATGTTTTCCTTAGACCACTTGATGTATTACACTGAAAAACTAATGACTTTCTGAAATGTATGATGACTGCAATTGAATTGTGGGCGCACCTCTTCACGACCGAAACAAAGAGGTCAGTATTGTGTGGAAGCATTCAGACTCCACGCCTCTAAGCAAATTCAAAATTGCAACATGCCCTTAGAAACAAACACTTTTGAGAATTAGTCGGAAGCTTTCACGGCTGCAGTCAGACTTAAATCTAAATGTTTCTTCCGGGCTTGGAAGCCGTGGTCTGTTGGAGCTAAGGTGTCCAAACATTTCATCCCCACCTGCGGAAGACATCTTCAGTGGCGCGGTCTGAGTCTTCTAGGCGAAGGTTCTAGCACGACTGCCAGAACCATGTCGTGCTAGAACCTTCGCCTAGAAGACTCAGACCGCGCCACTGAAGATGTCTTCCGCAGGTGGGGATGAAACGTTTGGACACCTTAGTTCCAACAGACCACGGCTTCCAAGCCCGGAAGAAAAATTTAGATTTAACCCTTGAGAATGTCGAGACTTCATGACAATGGTCGCCCTCGCTTGGCAGCTTCTGTTCGTGCTAAAATTTAGAAATATTTCTGGGAAGTAATCACTTACCATACAGTCCAGGCCTTACACAGTCTGACTTTCACTTACTTGACGATTGATGAGATCAAAGCTTGGGTTCAGATGAAGAAATGAAAATGGTCGTGCGCAGGGAAGGCAGTTCTATGAACGAAGCATATTCAAAAGGGGAGAAATGTTTCCAACTTTATTCATATGTTGCAAAATAGACAAAACCATTAGTATTTTGTGCATAAATTGTTGTTTCTTCCTACTCCTTAAAATGTCGTAAAAATGTGTGCATTATTTTTCCATAATATTTCTTGAAAGCTTTGAAATTTTATTAATTCTTTTCAACGAAAAGTTGAAGCTCACAAAAATTTATATTAATTAAAGCCTTACACAACAACTAACCCTGGTATGAGAAGTAAATACAAAAAGGAATAGCCGTGAAAGCCAATTTTGCGTCTCTAAATTGAAATAAAACTTTCTAGCTTGCTTTTTTTATATAATGTGTTCTGAAATGATCAATAATTAACTCATGTTTTTCTGCAATTGCATTGTTTTTAACGAATATATCCTTAAACGTTTATTTGAAAATTGCTTTTCTATTGAAAAGTGTTAATTAAATGAAAATTCTTGACAAAAGCTAAAAGAATGCTGAACTAATTGTTAATATTCTTATTAATGTACAAAGATCATAATTTGGAATGTCTGAGCTTTGGGATTTTGAAATATTTATAAATGTGTACACACGCTTTGCATATATAGAAGTGAGTTGTGTACTTCATGAGTTTAAATAATTGCCTACAGAAACGTATAAACGGAAAAAGCAAGCATATTATATCTTGGATAATGCCATTAAGAGTATACCTATATCTAGCAGGTATATATTTATAAAACTCTGGTAATGAGATATATATATTTTTTTTGTTTCAACAACTGTTAACTATGCTTACTTTTTAAGAAACCCAAACAGATAAAGGAAACACTATTTTGTGTAATATAAAAAGGCAATCTTGATTCCGCGAAAGGAAACTATGGAAGTTAATGAAAGGTGAAATGAACAAAGAGGAGAAACGGAAGCTAGTATGGTTTTGCCTCCTGAAAGAACACCCTCACATCCTGCTTGTAATTAAGTATTAATTAAAGAGAAACAAGTGAAGAGATCAGCCTGCTTGTGAAGACGCTGTTAGAGGAAAAAGATCGGTGCTAGGTCGTGGAAATATAGAGGGAAAGAAATGAATGAATCGAAGAAGCGTTCAGCATAAAATTACATTTTTTTGCACATCGGCGAAAACGTTTTTAAATTAAGATACCTTATCTGTTTTTTCTGAAATTCAATTTTCTTCAGTATGAGAGAAACACAGACAAGTATCAAACACCATGCGTTCATTTAGACAGTTTCAACTATGTGAGAGAATTTTCCTAAATCAAATCCTCCCGAAGAGCATTTTAAATATTTTACTTTGCCTAATTAATATTGTGTAAAATAAATTGTTAATTTAAAAGATTTCCAGCAATTACTGTGCAAAGATTTTACATTTTTGCTTTTACAGCGCAAACTTGTGCCTCTCATGTTTTAAAACTATATGCAATCAACCCGCGATGCCAGTTTAACATTAATACTGGGTAATTTTTCCTTCACCTGCAGTTGACCGAGTCCTGCAGTTCTCGTCTGTTTCCCACGCTTGAAAGCCGGCCGGGGAGCCGGAGGGGAGGTCAATACGAATTAATCTCTAGGAACATACGGACGTATTTTTATGTATTGTATGACACTGTATTATTCATTAGATGGCGTAATACAATTACGTCATTGTGATTCAATTCACGTATTACATTCCCCAAAGAATTTACGAATCGTACGTGAGTACATTGTCGGCTCCTGATGTACGGAGATTTACCACATTTACATGACGTACTCAAATCGATTTCAATGCACTTTCCAATTGAATTCGAACTCAGTACGACCCCCGTTTAAATGTTTTGTGATCCACACTTAAAAACTATTAGAGATATCTTCTTAGGTTTTCATGTTCATTAACCTGATTTACTTTATTTTTTATGTTGTTTAATCTATTTAACAACGAATTAATCGTTGATTCAAGTTGTAAAATGTTGAAAGACACAACAGATACAGAAAGTTAAATGGAATAAAGCAATATACATGCATTTTGTAGGTAAATGTGAAATGACAATCAATTTTAGGCGATAAAAATGTTTACGTTAGTGTGCATGATAACACTCAATGCGATCTCAGTTCAGATTGAAATCCATTCCATTCTCAGTTTTCAGTAGGATCAAACTTTGCTCTTGAATTCCCGTTTTCAATCCGGAAAGTGTATTCAAATCGATTTGAGTCGCACGTGTAAATGGGGTAATCGTTTTAAAAACACTTCCTGATATTCAACTTCCAAGTGGAATTTCCGTTTATATATTGATAAATTTCGTGAAACGGAAAGTATTCTTGATAAAAATCTTACACAGTCGCGTAGAGTACTCACAAAAGAAACGTTTGATAACCCTGGAAGGTTGCCTTAAAAAATCACTTTGAGATCTTTCTCAGCAAACGGGAATGTCTTATTCCTCTCTTCGAACCGGTATAAATGTATACTATTAAATTTCTGTAATGCAGGAACTTAAATAGCCTGATCCTGCATGGAGTATATTTTGTGAATGGATTTTGATAGTGTGCTTAACAAGTAAATTGACCCTAAACTAATTTTCTTTAAGGACAAAGCTTGATTACAGCTAAGTGGGTATGTTAATTCACAAAACAAGCGATACCAGAGTCTTGAAAAACCTTAACCTGCTTCACGAGGAACCCCTACGTGATCAAAACACAGGATTGTGGAGCATCATAGCGACGAGAGAATAATACGAGTATATCTTTATTTTAAGAAACAGTTAGTAGTGAGAGGTGTGTGCAGAATACTTTGCAACCCTTATTCCATGATTTTACTATGAGGTAACGTAGGTTCGCGACTTTCCAACAGGACTCTACAACGATCCCCATGTCTCCTTGCAAGCAATTCATGAAATATTCGGCGATAGAGTCATCACAAACAACATATGGCACCCTGGTTCCCACGATTTAAATCGCTGAACATTCAAAAAGAAAATTCTTCCATTTCTCAAAGGGAACTGTAGAGGGTAATGGTAATTTTCATAAGCCGATGTCAGAAGTGTATGGAAAACGAAGGGGAGTCAGTTCCAGCATATTTTCCTTGATAATGTAGTATGTACACCTTTTGAGTGTTTTACGCGGTACCAGCCTGAACCGCCCGGCTGTCGTTACTCCTTGAACGGTTCCGTGAAGGAAAAATCACCCATCAAATTTTAATGTGCTGGTCATCCTTCCATCAGTAAAAGGTATAGCTCTGAGAGCTGTTAGAGCGAAAAACATTTTAAACTTTTCCCCCCAAAAGATTGCTTAATATTATTGATTGAAACATATGACAGCTTTTTGGTTCCAAAACCTTGAATATATTACTTTGCACAAGAAATTCTCTTGCATTAAGAGTGTGTGTGTGTGTGTCCCCCTGTATCACGTACATTTTTTCATAATATACATTCATGGCACGCATGCTATATTGGTAGCATTTGCAGGGGTTTTATGGATGATAAAATAAACTTAAGAATATTGCAAAATTGCTGGTCAAAAATGAGGAATTGTATTAATCGAAACGGCGCTCCGAAACTTACCAAGAAGATAATAGAAACTGTAGCAAAGCATACCGGAATTTTATGTTATACTAAAAGTTGAATAAAAATGCAAGGCACTTGCACTATAACACATGCAGGAAAAACTAATTAATACTTTTGTTCACAAGAGATACAAATTATTTCACAATTTAAATTGCTGTTCTTTCATATTTTGATGCATTTATTGATATCTAATTCACATGAAAAGCTACCGTTCAGAGCCAATTTCAATTTTTTTTTTTTTTCTTTTTCATTGCGAGTCAATGGTTACTAATGCACAGAGTACTTAACCATGTCCTATGGCTCTACATCGTATTTAACGATTATCGACTTACCCTCTGACATAGGTTGTAAGCGTCAAGGATTTGTCTCCCCTTTTTTGCAGGTGTTTAACGTCAATATTTTCAGCAATAGTCAATCAGAGTTTTTCAGCGCTGTTGTACAAAGTCCTTTCCTTTACTCTATGCTTGGCGTGAAAATGTGGTCCAGGAATATGTTACATAGTTTTTTCTCCTATGTTAGTTTAAAAGTTAGGGAGAGTAAAAAATGAAGTACGAATACTAGCTTAGTTTTCTCATGCTAAATGTTTTAATATATTTTTTATGGTTCCACTATTTACAGTTTGAGGAATATTAACGCATTCTGTCCTGTCCCGTAAATATTACATTCTGGTATACACAATATTCACATGTAGTCAATGAATAACTATAAATATTCCTTATTTTCTCTTTCACCATATCTATGTCACTTATCTCTATCAACAACTTATTACCCCTACATCTATATACTCCACATTTTCTGCGTGTTTATAGCTCATGATCACAAAATATATATTTACCACAGTCGCGTTCAATGCGTAAACACGTGACTTTGCGGAATGATCTCAAATTTCCCTCCATTTATTTGCACGTTCATCATAATCCGAAATGTAATCTTCTTTCGTTGTTTTTCTACCGCCACTGAGGAAAATACGGCACTACATGTTGGTAAACATAGATTTCGCCTTCTGGGAAATTAATCTTTTACATACAATACTCCTGGTACCTGATTCTATTATTGCACCAGCATTAAATCGTGAAATACCAATTCTGATTCTCGGATTGTCAGTTATAGGGTCCTCTGTCCGATCCGTATTTTGGTTTGATTTGGGTCGATGTTATTGGAAATGATAATGATTTATTGACCCTTGGGACGTGCAATCGTCATTTAATATACCGACCTCTATTCTGGTCGTAACGTGCTGGGAACTGGGGTTTCCTGCTCTTGGTTTATTATCCTATTCGCATTCACATTTCCGGCCGTTACTTCGTTTTGGCTACCTCCAGAATTTCTCAGGTCCCTTGATCGATTACGCCTAGGTGATGAATTAGAGGCATTGCAAATCCATCACTATGGAAATTCCATTTGTTATTGCTTTATTAAAATCAATCCCCCAAGGTCTCTGCCAAATTTTCTGTTGTCATACATCGCGGAATTCTTTGGCTATATCTGTAATTTCTCATGTCCTATTTGGAAATTCGATATTCATATAATTAACTCGTGGGTTTCGATAATAATCGTTGCTCTCTTCTAGTTCTTCCCTAGCGAATTTCAATTCTATATCTAGGTCTACTATCAGCAAATCTATTAGGTATGTGAAAATCAAAACCGACTATATTTATCAAACCCCAATTTAGGTATCTATAGTAGACAATATGCTGAAATATGTGATTCGTGTGTCAGTTATATGACTTTGTTAATTGGGTGTTACCTGGTTTATATTGGAAGTAAATCAACATTAGCGTGTTAGTTTTGTTTTTTTATTAAGTTAATATTGATTTAGTGCAATCACACCAGGAACTTGTTTAATAAAAAGTGTTAGTACCACATGGGTTGCTCTTGTATGTCTTGATTATGGCAGTGCACGGCATGATACCATATTTACATTTCCTAAATAGCAGTTATTAAAGCAGAAATGGATAAAGAGTATACAACGTGCAAGTTTTGAAGTTAATAATGAAAATGTGGTGGTGTTAAACATTTCATACAAACATTTGTATTTAGAAGGATATTTTCTTTGTGCAGTTGTGCAAGCTTTCCTTAATCTACCATCATATATAGGTAGAGAGGGTTAGCAATGAAAGGAAATATCCGGAAGAACGCATGAATCGGGTTTTGGAGCAAGATGAACAGAGTTTAATGAGATGGTTGAGCAAATTGTTATGTATCGACTCCTTTGCAAGTGAGATTAAGACGAGACAGGTACACCCGGTTATAACTATTGTCAAGGACGTCTATGTCCTTCTCCTTAAAATGGACGAAGATAATATGATGCCGTTTCAAAAATGTTGATTAATTTTAAGGAGTCCAGCCAGCTTTTTGGAAATTTGTGTATTTTATAAATAGCCGAGCTTACATGTTAAGAAGTTTATAATTCATATTATTTATATTTCGTTTATATGGGAGAAATGTTTGTATAAACTTTCAGAGTCTTAAAAAGCATCGAAATATGTTCTGATGTTGTCATCTTGTAAACATAATGTTGCGTAAACGTTTCATATACTCGTATACTATTGGCAGTAATAGGGCGACTTCGACCCGTTTTTTTGCATTGGCGTCTGGTAAATATAATTGGTCTTGGCGAAACAATTCGGCTTTGTTTCAACCAGTTTTTTTTCTGAAGGTGATTTGATACCATTGTTTTTAATTCTTTATGAGCGTGTAACTTACATTTTCTAGTAATCACGAGTAAACAGTTCAGCATGTTCATATCAGACCTAGGGCTATACATGCCATATTCCAGCCTTATTGCATTTTAGCGGAATCCGCGTGCCTCAACAAACATTTTTGTCTAATTGTCGCGAAGCTGTAACAGTCAATAAGCGTTCAGCATCGTCCTATCTTTCAGGATTTTCCTAAAGAAAATTTCTTCCATATTCTCACAAAAGAACCTGGTCCCAGAATAGATCAGTAACTCCCTTCTTAGTACAAAGCGTAGACGAAATTAATTCATTTACCAAATGGCTAGGTATAGCATTATTATTTTATGTATTTGGTTTATTTTCGGGCGCTTTCTAACATCTCAGGTCATCGGCGTCCCATTCAATTCTGGGCGTGAAACGGCCGATAAATTTTGCTCAGATGCCTCTTCTTTCAGGCTTGCGGTTCTTTCATGTGCCGTAAATCCACAACACGATCTTTCATTGTGTACTCAAAGATTCAGGTATTTGGGGGCGAACAAGGATTAATTTAACTATAAACTTAGTGTTCATAATAAAAACTGAATTTGTCCCATTGCTTCAGGTTCATTTTTATAATCTATTGTCAAGAAATGGTACTGTTATGGCAATTATAAAGATATGAGGTGTTGGGTACAGTTAAAACTGGTAATAATTTATTATGTGAGTCTTTGTCTTTTAAGCTTTGCTTTGAAAACCTTAATCCTATTGTGAATGATGCTGCACGTTCTCCTTGTACTGTATGCTAAAATTGATAAACTGCAATATAATTTTGAATTTAAAATATTTTGCGTATGTTATGTACATTATTTAGGATTTAGTTATTGTTGAACGTTCTGATTTATTCTTCTTCTTCCGTATTGTTGAGTCACCACATTCTGGAGGCTTTCCTCCGGCACCTTTCTAAGGAGAAAACTTGCAGACATCAACGGGAGAATATCGTATTAAAAGTATTGATATACGGTGCATTATAAGAGTATATTTGGTTTTTAAGAGCAATGAAATTGTTTAATAAAAATAAAATTAAAAAAAAGGCCTCAGAATTCTTTCAATATTGTAGTCATGTTTTTTACATTCTTTGATTGCAATAATTAATAATACTGCCTCTATTTCTTCATAAGGTAACGAATTAATATCAGTATGAACCATGGAAATGCATTGCAATAAATATTGAAGACTTTTTGTGGAAATCAGTTACAGTTCAGTAATAATAAATTGTACAATATTTTGTTAGCAATAATAGCAATCTAACCGTATCGGTGATCATTTACAGGAATTAGCATACAAATATAAGATAATGAGAGAACGAAGTGTTTACTTAATTTTGTGCATAATCGATATACAATTATGTTGTTGATTCTGCAATTACCTTCTGGCTCTGATCACATTTGATAGTCGTTTTCAAAGCCTGCGGTTCGGAATATAATTATTCACGAATGTTGACAGTGTTGTAGATCTTAACCCATTTAGTAGTAGATACATGGCTGCAACTTATCATAGAATTTCAAGTGCGTGTTGATCCATGGGTAAAATTTAATCAACGTGCTTCTGAATATATACGTCATTTAGTTCGGGGTATTTCCAAAATTAAAAATACGAGTAAATAGGTATAGTTAGCTGCAGAAACTGGAAAAAAATTAGTGAAGTAACATCTAAAGTACTAATAAAAGGAATGTACGAATGTGTGTGTGTGTGTGTGTGTGTGTGTGTGTGTGTGTGTGTGGAAAGTTGACAATAATAGTATCTTCCTACATAATAAAGCATACCAAAAATTAGGTACTTAATATGTTATTTTGAACTAAAACACTTTCAATTAATATTGCTATATATATTAAGTTTATCGTGTAAAGAAAAAAAAATATTTGGAATAAATAACAGATTTCTAAAGATTGGGAAATGGCAATAATGATTAAGGCAACACAGAGAACTGCGAAAACGACATAGGGACATCCCTGCTTTCCACAATGTATCTAATATTTTAAAGAACAGACTAACATCAATAATAACGGAACGGATTTAGACATAAATGGTGGATATAGGCGGAGTTTCAGCTGCAGAGATGCAATATTTATAAAGAAAAGAGTAGAGGATATAACCAGTCATCTTAACACCTATGATAGATAGAGGGAGCTTTATGGTATGTTTTAGAAAGTTATAATGTTAATTCATGTCATCTAAGTAACTGAAAGCCTTTATAGAAAAGCAATGATACAGATTAAAGCAACAGAGGATAAAGTTTTACAACATTGGAGTTGAACACAGGATTACATCAAGATTGTGGTTTATTCCCTCTATTTTTCAGTATATTTTGAATTAAATTATAGAGATGTGACTACAAGCTAATTCTGAAGGAATAAAAGTTAATAACAGAAAATATTTAAGATACATAACCTACGCACATGATCTTGTGTTAATGGCTATCTCTAAGAATGATATACTGTCGCATACGCAGCTTGGTGAGAAAATAATTTGAAATATTTAATAATAAGTTTTGTTAATGTTACCATTTCTTTAAAACAGTGGCTAATATAAGTTTTGCATGGCATCAGCTAAAGGAGAAGTAGGTTCCGGGCATTGCACTATGCAGTCAGGCTTCCGTTAGAAAAAGTAAAGTCATGACATTCCTACCTAGGCTATTCACTTCTGTCCATTACCAACATGGATTGCGGCAAATGCAAACATAAAAAGAATGGCTTTATAATTCGTAGGCCCCTTTTAATAATTGAATGTTTTTATAAGAAGACTAGACAGATAGGTTCTCTCTGGTCTTCGCTCTCCACGACGCGAATTAGGAGTTGAGGGTTGCGGTCTTAAAGGCGCCCCAAGCCAGAAACGTATGCATCTGTCACATTATCTAAAGGTTGTGATGTTATTAACTGCCCCGTTTAGAATATTATTTTACTATCAGGGAATAAAGACGTTATTAAATCTAGCTTTAAGTTTGAGTTATGTTCCCCGAATTCTCTATGGAGGGCGTGACAATATAAAGCGCAGTCACAAGTTTTAATAAATTTTTGAAGGTATATAATGTAAAAACAAAGTCGATGAACTTGCAAGATAAAAACTGTTATAAATGATAAAAATTATAGATCAGACTTAAATTTTTGTGTATTGAGTGTCATGTATCCAGCACAACAAATCAAAATATGGAAGAAAACATTTTAAACTGCAAGTTAAATGGAATAGCTAAAATAATTTTAAATGTACAATATCACAACAAAGTGTGGTAGTGAAACATGGATGTTAAGAAAAACAGAAAGAAGGTTTGAAATAACGCAAATGAGATTTGCTCGCCAGCTGCAGAAGTGACAACGAGAGATAGACAAAATAGTAATACAATTACAGAAAAATTAAAAATGAAGAATATAGGTGAAAAAGTCAGAATATCAAAATAAATGAAGAAAGTATATGGAAAGAATGGGCTGCCAGAATTACTCTACAAAATGTCTCGATCAGTTCTGAATTCGGAACGGGCACATGTTTCCCAAACTTTGTTTAGGAAGAAGAAGAAAGAAATAACACTTGCACAACCTAAAGCTGAACTATCGTGTTAGCAGAATCATACACTCTCGTTTAACTGTTATCACACCACAGAGTGCTGCAATAGGCTTCTGTCTCATTCTGTGACAGGGGAGAGGAAACATAAATCCCATTTGTCAGAAATAGGTTTCACAGCCGTCTAACACTTTTCAGGTCATGTATGTACCGCAGGCTTTTCCCTTCAAGCTGCCTTTTTAATAAAAAAACACATAGCCATGCGAAATGTTTATATGATAGAACACAAAGGTTTCTCTGCTGTAAATGGAAAAATATGCTATGCTCGAGTCATTGTCTGGGCTAATGGCCAAGTGGTCTTTTATTTCAGCTAGTGGAGGAAGAAATTGCATTCACAATATAACCTTGATTCCAGCTGTTTGAGACAAAAGTACCTAACATTCTGCTATATAGCTAATAGGTTGTGAAACCTGCTGGTATATACAAACCACAAGCTGACACTACTTCTACTTTTCCAACATCAATATTAAAATAAGGAAAAAAACGAGTAATAATTAATTTTGTAAATGGAAAACTAGTTGTTTCATCCACATTTATTTAAGAACAAGTCGTAGTAACCAGAAAATGATAGTGATCAGCATGTTCTTGTTGCTTGTGATGGTTTCACTAAATTCGTGATCAGTAAGTACCAATGTGTGAGTGACTGCACACCACACTGTAGTCTACACAATTGAAAGAAGCGGTATAACGTGAATTTCACACTTTCATATTTTCTCTTTGCAGTTTTTCAACCATTCATTGTCCCTTTATGAACATCATTTACCTGGAACAATTGTTGCACTTTCAGTACCTGTGTTTACTGTTGACTTTATGGGAATTTACAAAGGATTGTTCTCCATTCAGAACAAGAATGTTGGAACATTTCTCGAGATCGCTTCTTTATGGCAATGACTGTCTTATGGAGGCTACTAACACCATACACCTATAAAAGTATCTCTTGCGACTGGGCCTGGTACGTTATTAAATTTCCAAATCGTCTTTGTGCTGTTAACGATGAAAACAGTAATAGTGAGGCACTTTTCCACGGCATATGTATTTCCACGTACGTCCTTTGCGCCATCTACAAGAAGATTAAACCAACATTATTTCTCTAATTCAGGCTTAGAAATATACTTCTTATTAAATATGATTCTCCTCAAAAATAAGACTAAAATGAATATCGTACGCAATGGACGTAATTTGCATACAAGAGCGATTCTTTCTCGCATTGGAAGTTCAAGATTTATAATAGACTTCAAAATGTATCTGTTAAGAGTACACAATTTTGGTTCCGTACGTTAACAGCGAAATGAAAACAAAAGGACAAGTTAAAAGTATTGTGATTGGTGAGTTATAAAATTGTCTACAAACCTCGTGACACTTATCTAAGCGGTTTTTTATTTCGTTTCTATTCTCATAATGCATATATGAATTGAAAAAAGTACGTCACGCAGGAGCTGCGTCAACTAATTCCTCACCTAGTAGAGTAACCATAAAAATGAATATAAAATCCAAATTATGGTCCTATTAATTAATGAAATAAAATAATTTATGGCATTAGTGTGTGATATTAGGTGAAGAAATTTAGAATTCTTGCAATCTATAAGTATTAGAAAAGAAAATTAATACACAAAGTTATACTGTGTGGGTATTTTTAAACATTTTTACATGTAACCGTGCTATGAACTGAGCCCTTGATATCAACTTTACATTCACTAAAATAGAGAAAAATAACAGCAAGTTTCGAGTTACGTTCTGTATTTAAGAAGAATATGTTCATATGTTTCAATAAAATAAAAACATGTTACAATGCAGAAACAATTACAATACACTAAATAAACATACAGAATCAACAATATACAATTGAAAGTTTCATCGATTTTCATTAACTTTGAAATTTAATTTTAAATGTTATTGTAGTAAAAACATACAATGTAAACGTTTTCTGAAGTTTATTACACAGCGTTCTTATATACAAATATAATTCTCAAACACACATTAGATTAATATTTCACATTTGTTCTCTCTTAATGACGCTGCTTTTGTTAAATATAAAACATACGAATTTTATAAATACAATTTATACGCTGAATTAATTTGTCATTTTATTTTAAAGCAATATATAGAACATTAAATCAAGAACGTTTTTAAATTTCGGTTTTCCAGTATATCTCTACTCCTAATAGTTCGATTCCCTAATTTTCAGAAACTATTTTTATTATTTTATTTAAACAGTATATGTGGAGTTCCGTTGCCATAAACCAAATATTAATGCCACTAAAGCGATTTTTAAATTTTGGGTTTCCGATGAACCCCTCCCTGCTAATAGTCCGATTTCACTGATTTTCAGAAACTACTTTTATTATTTTATTTCAACAGCATATACCGAATTTACTTTACCAAAATGTAAAAATATGGCGGCTAGAGTGATTTTTAAATTTAGCTTTATCCCATTCGGTTTTCAGTCTATGCCCCCAGTCCTAATGGCGCGATTGCCCTCATTTTCGGAAATTACTTTTATAAACTTATTTTACAGAAATATGCAGAGTTCGTTGAGAAAAAGAAACATTACGGCCGCTGTAACGATTTTTTTACATTTTTAAACAATTTTTGTTTTACATTAATCCCCACAGCCAATGGTCAATTTTGTTGGTTTACGAATCCGAGGAATCGTTTGCTAATTTATGATTATATAACGAGTTTAGTGGAGAAAAAACAAAAATTGCGACCGCTAGAGCGTTATATATAATTTTTTCATTTTCATTTTCAGTGCCTAGATGGAGATTTGAAGGAATTTTTCAAAAATTGCAAATGCTACATTTCTTTGGAATTCGCTAACAAAGTATGACCATTTTCATGTTTTTCCAATTTTTAACAATCATTTCAGTGACAGTCTTTTCGATGCACAACATGCTGTTGGTATTACTTGTAACTGTGAATTAATGACCTATCCCGAAGCCGGCATAGTCATAGTGCTGTATTGGAAGTGTTAAGAAGGTGTGAAAAAAGAACAGTGCTCAATGTTTAAAGTAAGTATGCTGAAAAACACTCTGCATTAACGGCAAGAGCTTAAGGGACTGGCTACGAAATTTACTGGTTTTTCCGAAAGCAACATTTACAAAGCAGAGGAAGAGCACACTAAAACAGTGAAGTTAGCAATGCCTGGAAATAAAAAGAAAAGGGGAAAATGCGTACTTAGAAAATGTTCAATTTTGTGAATTCTACCATTAGGCGTATTTTCTGAAGAATGAACCATCGTGCAATAATGATCCCGATTTACCCGATTTCAAACGTACAACATTTTATAAGTTATTATTGAGTATTGATTTTTTCTTTGATGAAAAGAAAGGTGTAAGTATAGTCACGGTCAAGATGTCGCGACCTAAGACATTCAGGGATAAGAATGCAGTCCTACGGGGATTATTTAACTAAAAAATAGCTACATGGCTATTTCACATTCGCGTGGCTAGGAAGCGTAGAAAAGTTTTGTTAAATTAGACACCTAATTCACTAAATCACACGATAAATGTGGCATATTATCACAGGTTAGCAAACATGCCTGATGAAAATGCGTTACGTGTTCTCGCACTGGCTCCGCCGAGCAGGAGAAGTGACACCAGTAGGTCCAACCTGCTTGGTAGTCCATCTCCAACTGATAAATCGATCGCTTTCTTCAGATAGATCCCAAACAACCAATCAGATTAAAGTATGGGACCGTTTGTTCTAAGTAACGAACCATTAACCGCCACTTATCCCCTGTAATGTTAAATTAACAAACTGCCCACAACAATCTGAGCAATGTTTATGTCACAATATTATTACCGATAGGAACCATGTTGTTTCGAGGAGATGGGATTACCTGAGGAAGTACACAAAATATATTATCTGGACAAAACTTGGGTTGAGGGTCACACTTCTGTGAATATGTGGACTATAACACATATTCAAACAAAAAATGAGCATTACTTCATGTTCTATCAAACTGGTCGGAAAAATCCAAGCGGGTAGGGAAGTTCATTGATTATTTAGCACTAGTGTGATACTTGTTTGTGGATAGACGTCTTTTGATGTTAAAATCAAGAAAGATTGTTCATCATCATGAATGAATAAACGGGGGTGTATTTAGACAACAGTTTTCAGAGCAAATGCCTAAGTAAAGACGGGTAAATTATTGTCGTGATTCATGGCATAAACACATTATCGTTGATTGACTTATAACAAAATTGAAGAAAATAAGATGTAGATAACCCAAAACCTCGCAGAAAAATGTAAACAAAATATATTGCGAAAAACCTTGCAAGCAAAGCGGAAATGAGCGTAGTAAGACTTAGTCCTTAGCAGTGGTCAAGTGAACCCCATAGGTTGGTGTGGAGTCACGCGAAGAGTCATGTTGATATAACATTCAAATTGCTAGGTACAGAGCTGGTGTACTAGCTTGCAAGCAATCATGGACGAGGTCTGGCAGCATGATATCAATCATGTAATTTCCAATGAGCCATGGGTATGGGAACTCGAAGGTTTCTTGATTAACGGTCTGGAATAGATATTTGCCAATAGACCTCTGACAGTCGACACCTTCGAAGTTTCTTCTGCTGCTTATTCCGGTGAACCTCAAGTGTATAAGAAATAATGCTCAAGTTTCACTTCTCGCTATAGCATCAGGTTTTATTTAAACCAAAGAACATCGTGCAATATTCCATAAAGGTTAATGTCAAAACTGGATAAATATAAATGTGTGAATAATTTTAACTTGCACTATTACTTCTTATTCTAACTATTACTCCCAGTTAGCTTTTACAATATATATGTATATATATACAGGATGTATCAGAATATACTCCTACTTTCTGATGTAATAGAGGACACGAAAATATTTTTTTTAATAAAGTAATCTGCAGCAATGCTTAGTTTTCAAATCTCAATTTGGAAAGCTACTTTATTATTTTCTATGATAGCTTTTTTTTTACCTAATGTCAGATATTAAGAAAATTATGTTGATAAACTATAGGAACTGTTCAAAATTCCGACTGCCATTGTTGACACACAAAGTATAGCGCTGTATGATTGAACGACGAATTCTTCGAAATATTTTTGGTCGGTTATGAAGACCATCAAAAGCAAGAATAATTCTAGCAATTAATTCTTCGATGGAGGTTTCATAAACAAAACAACTAGAGTCATATCTAGGCACATGCCGGCCAAACAATTGAACCTGCTCTCCCTATCCAAAGATTCGGAAAATGTATATTTAAATAATTTTTACAATTTATGCCGAAATGTGTGGGTATACCGTCGTGTTGAAAGATAGTTTTTTTCGAGTATTAATTGGGTTATCTTTAGGTTTCTCCGGGAAATTTTCACAAGAAAAATATCATAAACATGTTCATTCAATCGTACAGGCATAACATATGGCCCCACTAGAAAAAAATATCAATAAATTCAACCCAAATATTTACAGAAAACTTTCAATAATTGCGGAGATTCTCCGCAGCTTTAGAATTAATGTCACTTCAAATGTGACTGCCCTTAATATGCGTCTAGCAAAATCAAGTTCGTTGTTAACGGTATGTAATTGAGTTCAGTAAATTGTTGTCTGTTAGTATAAGCATTTGGAATTAATGATTGTACTTTTTGAATATGAAATGGATGCTTTTCATACTCACTCAAAACTCTACATACAGACTGATGTTCGTCAAATGGGGAACAGCATGAGTGCTAGTTCGTGCATTATTTCTAAACCTCTTGAAAACCTCACCTCCAAAGTACAATGTTCTCAAAGTTCGATTCGCTCCTGAATTTACTTTCTTTACCTGGAACTGCTCACTATCTCGAAGACGTTGATCCAGTCTTGTAAATACAAGGCGAAATATGGCGCTGAGGGCGATACTCCTTGTTCTCATAGATTCAGTTTGCCAAATTAGAATATGCAAGTCTGCAAATTCAATATTTGTATTTCAATGCATTTTAATACCATGAAGTTAAATAAACAGATCCCACAGAAGATATTTTATGACATGCAACAGTAAACTAACATCAGTTGTTTATTATTTCCATGGTAACAAGAATAGCTGAAACATATAAATTTAATTGTTTATAGTATTAAGAATATCTAAAACATAAAAGGAGCCATAAGGTGAATGATGAGCTCTGTATTTTATATTGAAAAGAAGCATTTTCCGACACTACTTTATTAGGAAATAGATCAATTTTCAGGTCCTTTGTCACATGAGAAAATTATGAATAATTATTCTGATACACTCTGTATATACCGACCGAAAGGGATTTAATGAATGTATCTGTCAATGTAGGTGAATTCCTAAACTAAAGTAAAAAAAAAAAAACAATAATAATATTGCTAATTTTATTTACTTTATAATGGCGTTTTTGGTTTTCAGCTGAATTGTATAAATGTGCAGTGGTTCGTCGTATGCGTTGCACTTTCAATCGCATGGCACTAGGAAAGTAAGACATTCAGGAATTTACTGGAAGCGCATTCTAACCATTAACAAGGTTGGCTGATTAGGTTTAAACTGATCTTTGAATATACACTAGCTATCTTTCTAAGTGGTCCTTTCTTAAATCGTCCCGTCAAAATTCAGCAGAAGTTAGTATTTACGTTCTAGGCAATTTCTCTTTAATAAACTTTTAAATTGAATTTAGATTTTACGTAAAAATAAACCGTAGGAATTGATAGGACGTGCTTGCCTTTCTGTTTGTTTTTTTTTTTTTTTTTTTTTTTTTTTTTTTTTTTTTTTATGATTACTCTCCCTTTTGTATTTTCTTTTTTGCCTAAAATACAACCCGAGATGTTGAATATATAGCTTAAAAATATTCATGAATAGTTAATGCTTTGTTTTTTTCTTCCAACAGGTCCATTTCACATGGCCTATCCTTGGTAGTCCATGCACCCACTTGGGAGATATAAATTTAATGTGTTCATTCTAGAACTATAGGCGTTGTAGTCCTTGGGTAATGTGTGGAACGAGATTGTCAATCAATATAAGGCATGCATGCCTGAAAGTGTCAACAATTCGGTGTGCGCCAAGCTCAAGGTGAGCATTTCAAGTGCGTTGTACATTACCCCCCTCTCAAAAAAAAAAGTAAAAGAGCAACAGCCAGTTCTAACGCTGGGTTCATAATGCCGCATTCAGTTCATGTTTAAGTTACGCTAGGAAATGCGCATGTTTGGATAGTGCAATCAGCTGGATGAATGTATCTAGTAATAAGAATTGTCTAGGTTCGAATTTTAATTATTGTTGAGCTAAAATTATTATTTAATATATGTTAATAATATTTCTTTAATGGACACGATATATTTTAATTTTAAGGCATTTATGCTACAATACAAAATTAAATTAATCTTCTACGTTTTCAAAATAAATGCCAATTTAATATATTTTAAATTAAAAAAATACAATACAATACAATATGATTTTTCTTTGTTTAATTTATAAATAATTATTAATTCCCTATTTATTTTGAAAACAAACATTATTTTACTTTATTTAGTGTACGTGTGTGTCGGCCCTAGTGGTCTAGTGGTAGCCATTTTTTCGGTAGTAAAAATCCTAAGCATATCTTCCTTCGGAAGGGAAATAAAGCCATGGATCCCATGTCGTTGATTTATGCCACGTAAAAGAACCTCAAGCCTGAAAGAGGCCTCTGAGCAAAATTTATCAGCCGTTTCACGCCCTGAATTGAATGGGAAGCTGATGACCTGAGCTGTTAAAGAGCGTCCGTAAATAAAATAAATCAATAATGATTAATATCTTAAATTTTTCAGTAAATATTTACAGTTGGAAGTTATGCTTTCATGGTTATATTAAACATTTTTTTACTTGTAACAAATAAAAAATAAAACAGCTCACCCATGAAGATTCGAACTTCGGAAGCTCTCACTGCTAGCCACTGGTTTTAACCGTTTGACTATCCTTATACATGGAGAGTGAATTGTGACGACAGAATGAGAGTACAGGTTGTTAAGACCGGCGCGCAGACATACCTGAATCGAGCGCTGAGCCAAACACAGCTTATGCAATTAACGCTTCGGTATGCCCCACCCCCACCCCCGCTTTCCCCTCGTCTTAAGGTATGCTTGCAAAACAATATCAGCATATCTTTATCTAACTTAAGAAAAACGTTAAAATAAAATTCTGTCATGTTTCATTATTACAGTTATAAACATACTCCCCATTGCCATGTTCCTCCACAATTTGAGCGTGTATTATAATTTATGTAACAAGAAGCTAAAATAATAACACGTGGTAATTACAATTCCAAGATTCTTAATATAATTCCATTAGTGACTCATAAGGGTTGGGTAAGCTGATTTTTTTTGTTTTTTAAGTGTTTAAAGCCCGTTTTTAGTACTGAGGCACCACAGGCGGTAAAGGTAGTCTGAATGACAAGATATGAAAATCCAGTAATCTTTTAGTAAAATATTAATAGAATATAAATGTTAAACAAAATGTGTAGTATATAAAAACATTATGCTGCAATTCTTATGCGACGACCATTTACCAATATTAAATTAATAACACATTAAAATTCAACGAACAAGCCCAGAGTTAAAAATAATCCAAGATCTTAATTGTGATTCATTCTAGTAAGTGTGTTGGAGAAAGTGCACCCCAGATAAAAAAAAAAAATGAGTTAGGCAATAGCGGGGTATACAACACTAAGGCATGAGCATCAACCGAGGCTGTTTAAGATAATTATATAAGTAAATATATCTGTAAATAAATATTTATACATAATGTATGTCACATAATTATATTTAAGTTAAACAGTTCTCAAAATAATTAGATTAATGTTTATAGGAAAGGTTCTTATAAATATAATACATCTATATAGCTAGAACGAAGTGTTTATATTAATAAATACTAAATATTATCATTGGTCTATACAATTTTTGCTGAATAAAAACGTCCTATTTTCTGATTCATTGCCACGCGGAATCTCTCAAGACAGTCATAGTTTTATCTCATAGGGCTGCAATTTTTCGGAAATCGATAATATATAAAATAAAAGTTTGATACATTAAGCAGATACATAAAATAAATATTCTGAGATATTTAAACAAGATAATAAATGTTTCGCTTTGTGAATGGAACAGTAGGGCTATATCAGAGCATTGGATCACAAACAATTTGTCAAAAAGGAGCTATTTAGTTCCTACAGGGAAAAAATGTGAAGTATGAGCCATTGGTACCTCTTTCTAATTCCTTCTTCCACCTCCCTATATTAAGTTAAGTTTCTGAATAAGGACAGTGATTGTTTCAACTTTCTTGTTACAAAGTTCCCACAGAAAACTGAAGTTAAGATAGCAGCAGGTGTTTTCAATGTACCCCAGATCTGTGAGCTTATGCAGAATGAGACCTTTCCTCAATCAATGTTCGAGTTAGAGAAGTCAGCATGGTTGGCCTGCGAAAAAGTGACAGAGAACTTCCTTGCAACAAGAAATCTGAGAGCTATAAAGACATCGTGCAGGAAATGTTGCAACATTTTAGAAATCTAAGGTGTAGAATGAGTGTTAAAATATGTTTTTTTAAACACCATAGTGATTAGTTCCCTGCGAATCTTGGTGCAATGAGGTGAAGAACAAGGTGAACGGTTTCATAAAGACATTAAAACAATGGAAACCCCTATAAAGGACATTTGGATGTGTCAATGAATGAAAAGAGACACTAGTGAAGGGCATATCACACACAGCTTTGAAGAAAATTACGTTTTCTTTTCCCTAATAATGAAAAAGTTTGGAAATTCATAATTATTGACCCATATTTCTATTATTTCAAGATATTCATTAATATTTAAGTCAAAATAATGCCTACAAACACAGTTTTGTCTGGAGTATATGTGTTAAAACTTAATAATATTTCACTAAAAATACATAAGTACATTATTACATTTGCTGTGATTTTGTTTAAAACCCAGCCCGATAGAGTAAAACTTAAAACATATTTGAGTTCAGAGCATTCATAAATATCCAGGTGGAAATATAAAAAAGCAAGAATAAAGATTTTGTAGACCCATGATTGGTGATATACAAAAGAGCAGTTATCCTGTGGTAGTAAAATGTTTTATATTCTTAAACAGCGTTTAGTACTTCATCCAGTTATCAATGTGAACAATTGCCAATTATTGCGTGGTTTATATATCCTCAAGAAATGCTTTCCACTTTTTTACCATATATTTTTCTATATATTGACACGTACCGACACCTTTCATGTTTGTTTTTGTAGTGTTTTTGGCTTGATTTTTTATTTTGAGTCTTTTCTTATTATATTAGTTATTTTGCATCATAAAGTTAGTTAACCTGATGTACATAAATCAACTTTACTCTCATTACAGTGAAACTCTCTTTTATTGAGCATAATGATAAGGAATTCCAGTTCAATAAATGCAAGAATCACTCAAAGCAGCGGATGTAGGTTCCCTTTCATTAAAATTTATAGCTAGAGTTGGAATAAAATGTATTTAGATTAAAAGATACCAGCGAAAAACACTTCCGAATAAGGCTAGGTTAGGATTTTTGCTTTAAATTGTAGTGCAGAGAAAGTTCTCTGAACTGAAAAATGGTATACGCGTCCTAGTGCCAATGTGACAACACTTCCTATGTGCCTATATAAGGCTTAATCTACTTAATTTTAATATTGTCCTTCACTTTACAGTATAAATAGATTACCTATATTTTAAAGTTGCTATTGTCCCAGAACCAGCTATGCGAAACAGCTCTGGTGAAATACAGATTTAGATATTTAGGCTTAATTTAATATAACGCCAATTCTACCAGAAATATTTGAGTACTGATTACAATATGCCATACATTTAATAATTTTCATAACAAAATGTGGAATTTTATTTCGTAACTCATTTATTGATAATGCACACAGGACTGCTGAAGATGAAATTTTGGAGGAAAAAGAATATAACTCGAGGTGTTACAATGCTAGGAAACTGAATAGAGTAAAGACATTTAAGGGAAAAAATTATGTTGACAGTGCTAAGAAAGTGTTCTTAGTTTAATATTTATTAAACCTCTTCGAACAAGTTAATCTATTTACTATGTATTTTCAGATCATGAAAAACTAAAATACACTTTTGCAGACTTGTACAACATATGGAAACTAAAAGCATAAAATTGAAATTTTTGCAAGGTGCCTAAATTAGAATACTACTGATATTTTCTAAATACAGCCTAGCACAGATCACCCTCGAGGAATGGGTTTAATGTTTCTAGTACAATTTAACATGTTTTATTTTTTAATTTAAAAAAAACACTGCTAACGTTTAAAAAAATCAAATAAGACATACTTTATTTTTAATTTCAATTTACATTAAGCGTGCGATCTCTTTATTACTAAATTTTCTGAAGAGAGGCTTTTAAATAAAAAAAGAAATATAAAACTCTTTGAGCTATCTTGCGTATAATTTAATTTACATTATCAACTCAGAACAAAGGACAACTTCTAATTATATGAGAAGCTTGGGAGATAAAATATTAAACTTTTTCTTCGGAGATAAACAGGAAATTGCATTTAAGAAACACGGAAGGAGGCAAATCTTCAATAAAAAAATTTAATGAAGTCAACTTTTTTTTTATATATATACAAATTGCTCTAGAATGTTCAAAACTCATCCGTTTAGTACTATAATAAAAACCGAGCGGGACATTCGGAAGGTACCCGATTCAATTCTCTTTGGGATTTTTGCGAGATGGATGTTACATTTCCGTTCCTCCATTTTCCTTTCACTTCATTCCAGTTACAGTCTGGTGGTGTAGCAGTTACTTGCGCTCAGAAAAAGTTCCTATCCTAGCGTCTGGTCAGTTCTGCGGGTGTCGGGGTTGGTCCTCGCGGGCCCGCCAGCATCTGGGACTTATCTCTAGAAAGATTAGGGATCTCGCCAATGCTCCTCTAACACCTTCTTTGATTTCTGGTCCCCCAGTGTATCCTCTATCCCTGTCTTCCTTCCCGAAGGTGCCCTCCTTAGTTGCAAATATACAATAGGACCAACAGCAACCGAAGTGCTTTAACAATGAGGTGAGTTGGTTTGAAGATACGGTTAATAGTAAAACAAGCACGTTGAAATACTGGCTTAGACGAATGCAGGGAGATCAGTCAACACTTGGCACTAAATGCTATAGACACCAGATGCAAAATATAACAACAGCGTTTTGAACTGCAGAGGTGGAAAGAAGACTCAGAGAAATTGGCCTGGATGTAGAAACGAGTCAATGCCAATAATAAAAAACGTATAGAAGAAGGTTAGAACAAGACTAGATATATCAACAGGCAGGTAATCGAGGTAGAATTTAACACGAGCTTATCGAATTAAATTAATTTAACCTGGGATAAATAGATATACATGCTAGGTAGAAAGGCAAGATCAGGAATGGCCTGGTTTTGACTGGAAGTTGGAAGGCTCAAAAAATAACGGATAGTTCCGGTAGGTAATCTGCCCATTTTGTAGAGAGGATGAGGAATGGGTACATATTCTGGTCGAATGTAAGCACTGGAAACACCTGAGAAAAACACTGTTTCCAGAAAACTTTTTAAGGCAATTATAAGTCGACCGGCATGCTGGAATCTGTTTACGAGCCACTCTAATTGGTCATTTATGAGCATTTTCTTAGCCTAAGTGCGCGAAGCTAGAATCAATTTATTTTCTTGTTAGAACACAATACCTAGTATAATTATAAATAGTGCAATATTTTTCCAATCAAATATCTGTAACAAAATTCTTTCCATTTTAATATTTGTTTATTTATTTATTATTAATAATGTTTTATTTTTATTTGTTCCTCTTTCTAATTGTGTATCATACTTAAGAATGTACGATCTAGGAGTCATGCGTAGAATATATTTGTGATATTTACATAGAATTTTATTGCAATATACACCTACTACTATAACCAAAGAGTAATAACTCTACTACGTATAGATGAAATGGAATACTCAACATCTACATGTAGATTCCGGTTTTGAAAAGTATTGTCCAAACTATTCATTAAATCAGAATAGTATATCATGTATTCAGACAAGCATCAAGGGAAGCTGTTAAGAAGACGAACAAACAATGGAGAGAAGCAAAGAAACTGTAATAAAAAGTAGAAATTCATCAAAATAATGAAGGTAATATTTGAAATGTATTTCAAAGGAAAATGTTTCATTTCAAGGGTCGTACCTCCCAGAGAAAAGAGGAAAACACTGTAATCTAAGTAAAGTATCTCATTTGTTAAAAATCACATTGAGGCCATTCCAATCTTAAGAGTTGCGTTATACAGAAAGTCAAAAGGGCGGTATCTGCTTAGGGAATGGGTTTTCTCTTCAGGTATTATAGGATTATACACTGAAGAACATCAAATATTCATGCTGTTCGAATATAAGATTGTTTTTACACCTTTTTCTTTGGATATATGCAACTTATGTGATTCAAAGAAGAATCGGCATTGCAAACTCTTATGAGATATTCATCTCGCTAAAGCTGAGAGCGTAGGAACACTACAGAAATTAGTTAAGTAAACTGCAATGCACTTCTAAGCAACAGTTCTAAATGTTCAATAGACTTCACCCGCGCCAAAACTATAGTCTAATAAGCTTCTTACAAGAGATACGTAGAAGTTGTCAATGCATGATCTTGGAAGCAAGAGAAATTACGTTTGCATGTAGCTACGGGAGGATGCCCCTAAGGAGGAAGGATAGAATTTCTCTACATATCTACACTGATAATTGTACTGGCCAAAATAAGAACTTAACCATGGTTGCCCTTTTCATAGCATCGTGAAAATTGATTGTGTGAAAGTGGCATTCACATTACGGCGTTTTCTTTGTGATCAGATCACGTTTTAATAGAAATAGAACAGTCAAAGCAGTCGTTTATTTACACAACAGACCAGTGTTGAAAATACTTATGAAGGCTAGAACAAATTGCGAACTTTGCGAATTCATTTTCAAACCACCTGTTGTGTAAATGAACTGGTGATTTGATTGTTCTTTTTAAAGTCTGGTGTGAATTACTTTCTTGCTGTTTTCCTGTATTATACACACTTACTCGTAATTGCAAATTTCTGCGTAGGAAAAGCAAATTTACCTGAAATCAGTGGTGCGTTCCACATTCAATATTTTAAATAAATCTCTTGAATGTTCCATTCTAAGCACTAATTAATTATATTTAAATATACTTATTTAGGTTTACACGCAACTAATTATATTTAATTAGGTAATTGTGTTTTCATTATATTAAAATATAATTAATTAGGTTAACATTTAATTAATTAAGCTGACGTGTATTTAATTACGTTGGCATATGTGTAATATAGTTGATATGCATTTTATATATTTAAAAAGATGGGCATGTATTTTATGTATTTCATTGGGAAGACAAGTAAATAATTAGATTGAAATGTATTTATGTTGAAATGTCGAAAGTACAAGTTGTAAATATTTTAATTTCACTATTTTTTCACTGCCACTGCATGTCGGTTCAATTGCAGAATGAATGTGTAGTATTTGGTTTATTGACGGTCGCTGTTTTACATTTCAGGCCATCAGCGTTCTATCCAATTCAGAGTGTGAAACGACTGATAAAATTTACTCAGAGGCCTCTTCTTTCAAGCTAGAGGCTCTTTTACGTGCCGTAAATCTTTTACGGAACACGGGACCCATGGCTTTACTTTCCTTCTGTGGGAAGCCATACTTAAGATTTTTACGCCCGAAAAAATCCACCGACCATGGCCGGGATTAGACCCGCGATCTTGCCTCTATGGTTCCCACTAGACCACCAGGATCGACATTTAAATACGCACATAGGTACATACATTGCCCTGTCATTTTACTATCGGGTAGTCTTTAGTACATTACAAATATGTTGGTGTCTAAAAAAGAACCCTTGATAACAAATTTCATTGATTCATCTTTAGTCTCATACAGTGACAAGATATTTATTTTTCTATATATGCTCCTAAGACAGATTCAGTACTGTTCATTCTTCAATCTAGTTTCAAATTAAATCATCCAAAATGTGCTTGCCTAGGTTTCCTTACTAATTATGTCAGTTAATTTAACGTTACCACTTATAACCATCTTTTGGCATTAGGTGGTTACTTGATCACGAGATAAATGTCATTCATTTCCTTTTAATTAATTACATTGGATTTCAATCACATTTTAATACAATTGGAAGTTAAATTTACTTCTGCTATTTCTGTGTTCTTTTCCTTTATTATTTCTTAAGCACTTCATGATACACTTAATTTTACATTTATTGTTTTTTGTATCCATTGCCTGTTCCACTTTCATTCTTCCTTGGGTAACGAAAATGTTCGGCTACGCTTTTGCTCTACTTACTAGCGGAAGCTGGAGTTTGATTATGGGGTAGCTATGCCCTAGAGAGGCTGTCTTAGCCATGATAAATGTGAGCTGTGTTATATTCGCCAGGATACTTTTTCTGTCGATATTGAGAACATAAATAGTGCCAGTACCTATGCCACACATGCAGTTAGAAAAAGTCTCACCGAGAAAACTTTCCTGGTATAAGAACATTGCCAAGAAGTAAGCGAGCCTTTAATAAGACGTACTCTTTTTAATTCATCCAATAAAGATTGAACGGTTACCTGTGTAATACACGCACTTACAAAAGTTTTCCATTCTGATGAGGTAAAATTTCAAGCGGGGAATAAAATTATACTAATTTATATTCAACATGCAACTGCAAAACCTTTTCTTGCTACCTTTCTTTGCAGGGATGTAATATCTGGCGTGATGCCAAGCTCTTTACAGATGTTTGAATGAAATAATGTATCCGCATTCCTCCATGTTGCCTAATGCTATCCAACGTTCAGCTTTTCAGGACAAGAAAAAAAAGATCCCCCTCTACACACACAACAGTTGAGAAATATCATATGCACAAATCTTTAATTATATAAACCATTTTGCATCTATTGCTAGTTATTAACCATTTTATATACTTTTAATAATTTATATATTCTTTATTAAATAAAATAATTAAATTATAAGATTGTAAGTTATATTATATTCTATTCTAATGGTTTCTATCCAATGAAATATTCATAAATATACATAATATCTAACCAATATAAATTACCTATTGCTTTTTGTTGATTTGTTTTATTTATGGACGCTCATTAACATCTCAGGTCATCAGCGTCCCATTCAATTCAGGGCGTGAAACGGCCAATACATTTTGCTCAGAGGTCTCTTCTTTCAGACTTGATGTTATTTTACGTGCCGTATATCTACGACGCGAGACCCATGGCATTACTTCCCTTCTGAAGGAAGACATACTTAGGACTGTTATGCCGGAAAAAAAATCCATGGACCCTGGCCGGGATTGAACCCAAGATCTTGGTTTTAGGAGGTGGGCATGGTTACCACTACATCACCAGGACCGACATAAAATACCCCCCTTTTTTGAATGGTATTAAATGCCCGTTTTTACTACTGAGACACCATAGGCGGTGGACACTGATAATACACGAAATGAAATTATGAAATGATATATTGGGAAAGTTTTTTTTTAAGGAAGGAAATTTTCTAGGCTTAAGTTTAGGGTACCTCCCCGGCATTCGCCAATTATGAGGACTAAGGAAAAACCTGGAAAAAACCTCAGTCAGGAAGAACGGTACTGGTGGGATTCGAACTCCAGACTTCCCGGTCACGAGTCCACGCCTTAATGACCTCGTGGCCGTTATAAATGACCCTGACTAAGTATAGTATATCGTTGTAATAAATATGAACATCCCGCCTGTTTACCAACAAAACAAACTGACATTTGAGGTAACTCAGCGCAGTGCCATGCATACAACGTAGAAATCATAAGCTCCCTGCTGACTATTGTCCGGAATGGTAATGGATACCCTTATACGTAATATATTCTTTGATTTATACTAATAAATCATAAGTGCAATTGATATTGTTATTAATGGTTGTTACTTTCCAAGAAAAGTTACCATCCTACAGAACCCCAAGAAAGTCTTATTAGCAAAGTTATATTAAAAAGTTTATAATGGAGAAAAATGGAAAACTATTGTTATGAATGACCTATGTCAAATGGGTAAAGCTGGGGAGATGGAGCAACCTGGGATCATCTACTATTACTTTCTCCAAAAGTTTATGAAAAAAATTTTGATTTATTTATTTATGGACGCTCTTAAACATCTCAGGTCATCAGCGTCCCATTCAACTCAGGGCGTGAAACGGCCGACAAATTTTGCTCAGAGGCCTCTCTTTCAGGCTTGAGGTTCTTTTTCGTGCCGTAAATGTACGACAAGGGATCCACGGCTTTACTTCCCTTCCGAAGGAAGCCATACTTAGGATTTTTACGCCCGAAAAAATCCATCGATCCTGGCCGGGTTCGAACCCACGTTCTTGGGTGTAGGAGGCAAGTATGGTAACCACTACACCACCAGGACCGACAAATTTATGAAATGAAAAATAGAGATCCATAATACGTATTTTCCTGTGCCTAAGAAAATACAAAATGAAGCATATGTCTCTTAATTTCAGCACAAGTGAAACATATATAGAAAATGTTGCCCAATAATAGAAGTCGTGATCCTATTTAAGGCACTAAACACTCATTGATAGCAGTTGTTTAATTATATCAATTTAATTAACTTAATTTCACATTATATATTACTTAAAGGCTATAATACTCAATATAAAGTCATAAACATTTAATAGTAATAGCTATGTTAGTTTAAGAAATCAATTTATATATGTAATTACATAAGATAAATGTTATAATATTTTATTTGAAACTCAAAACACTCATTGATAATATCTTTTTAATTATATTAATTTAATAAGTTCATTTCATATGTTTTATATTAGGTAAAGACTATAATGTTCAATATAAAGCCACAAGTATTTAATGGAAATAGGTATTTAATATCTTAATTTAAGAAGTTCATTTACGTATGTTATTACGTAAGATCATAATATTGGATTTAAAGCTCCAAAAATTCATTAATAATATATTTCAATCATATAAATTTAATAAGTACATTAACACATATTTTATTTCTAGGTAATGGCTTTAATTTTCAATTCAAATTACAAACATTCGTTGGTAATACGTTTTAAATCGTATAAACCTAGTAAGCTCATATGTATAGAATTTATATATCAGATAAGAGCTATTACAATGTATGTCTTAATGTTCGGTTATTGGCCTTTATGACAATACCGAATAATATTGGCGTAACAATTCAAAGGAACACACACATGGCCAAGAATATGAAAAGATTAAAACTATAGATAAGAAAATTGTAATATTAAGTTAATCAACCAATGGCAAGCCTAACAACATCAATAATGTGTATCAAGAATGAAACGCGAAACAGACAGCTTTGTTGCGACTAAACAGAAATTAACGAATTTTATTCGCTTAGTATGCGTATGTTGAAAATATAATGCATTGTAATGTATAGTATTATTACAATCTTATTGTAATAAGTGACTGTTTATATCTCGGAAGTTAGAGCATTGAAATCCGTCGAGAGAAGTTGTGTTCTAAATTCTATTAGCAGAAATCGTGGTTCTTACTCAGCATAAAGAACCTACATTTTAACATCACGTAAAGATAAGAGGCGATTAATATTTCATGGAAGAAATTATGTCGACATCTCTTTATTCCGCTAAAATAATTAACATAGAACTAAACCCCCTAATGAACCAAACAAAATGTAGATTGAGGCAAATTTTACGACTTTATATATCTCACAAAGCCTCCAGTAATTTCTTCAATCGCTGCGAGTTGTTAAGATTCCTATTACTATTAAGACAAAGACTGCGTGCTCCAATGTCCTGCGCACTGAAATTGTAGTAGACAAACACAGCACATTCCCATCAACCAATAAAAACCTAGCTGGCAGGTCATCCAGCAGTGTTCAGTGTGTTTGCGGTAAGGCAAAACATGTGGTTCCTACAGAATGGTGTACCGTAACGGGTTTCGCCAGGAGTTATATATATTGCGGCGTCCTCTTCGGGTTAAATCCGTTAAGACATTTTCCTCTAGCTGTAGAGTATAACTAAAGGAGGAAGAAAACCTAACTGTTGGCCTATACGCTGCCGCTTCTATCATTAGTGAGGATTAGTTGCGCCGATTTATTTGAATGGAGCTTAACGCCCGTTTTAACTACTGAGGCATCACAGGCGATGGACACTTATGATACATGAGGTAAACTGGAAAACGACTTTTTTATTTTAAATGAAGGAAACGTTCCAGGCCTAAGTTTTCCCTCTCAGGCATTTGCCCTTGATGACTGAGGAAAACATAGGGGGGGGAACTCCGGTAGGGACGACGATCTTGGCGGGAATCGAACCACAGACCTCCCGATCACAAATCCGCTCCTTAACGACCTCAGCCACACGTGGCGGTAGGTACGCTGAACTACCCAGAAAGTTATATGTAGAGCTAAGGCGATAGATAGAGGAAATTTGTTGATATGATTTGTTGTGCGTATAATGAAAGTGTAGTGTAATTTCATGTGCAATTATACTGAATCTCTTTCGTTTGATTTACTCTTTTGGTAATGCCCCCAGTTTGACCTGCAGATTCCAGTAACGATATGGTTTAGCATCGATCATGGAATGTTGCTTCCTGTATTTAAATTAATCGGTATGACGTCTTATTTTACCCTGCAATGCTATTATTGGAGGCGTTTTTCCTATACCGCTATATATTCTTCAGCATAAAAATAAACTAGCGGCTATTATTTGTGAAATGTTGTTTAAATTAACAAGGAGAGAGGAAAATTTCACATATAATAGCAGAGAAAGGAGATTAGAGGTAGTCGGGAATATTGGACAATTAGGTATCTATCCTTGATAATGGAATTACAAAATTGTATATGCTGTTCGAAACAACAGTGAAGTAATGAATTTTGTTGATAATGACATTAGAACAGTGTATAATGGAAACTAAAACACATACCTAGCGTACTTCATTGTTTCTTTTATAGGTTATCTAACTATGCAGGTGATACCTAACTCATGTAGAACATTAAGGAAGCATCCAGGAATAATTGAAAAATAAAACTAGGGCTTACTTTAGAGGGGTGCAAAAGATTACACGTTTGCATGTGGAAAAAAAATTGTTAGGCAAACATAATTGCCCAACTAAAACATTGCTCAATTGGGCAAATTTAATGCCGTCACTTACAAAAATACTACCATTATGTACACCGATAAAGTGTCTACAGGGGAAAATACGTGAACAAGCAATTTTTTACGTGGTGTAGAAAATATAACTAGTACAATGTGAAGAGACAATAACATTAAAAGTAATTCTTTCCAAGATATACGTAACAGAGATTGAAATTTCACGAAAATCCCCTCGACTGGCCAGCGATCAAATTATTGCCTGAAAAATTAATATATTTTTGTAATGGCGACATCACCTTAAATCGAAAACCACTATCAGAATCTTCCTATCACATATTTATTTAATTAAGCTTATTTAACGGCGTTCAGAATCCTCCTCTTTCAGGCTTGAGATTCTTTTACATGCTGTAAATGTACAACACGGAACTCGTGGTTTTACTTTGCTTCCGAAGGAAGCCATACTTAGGATTTTTACATTCGATAAAATCCATCGACCCCGGCCAGGAGTGAACCCGCGATCTTGAGCCTAAGAGGCAAGTATGGCTACCACTAGACCACCAGGACCGACATTGAGAGAAGAACATTCTGTCTTAGCTATAACCTGGATGCCAGCTGTGCAGCTCTGATCAGACCCTTTAAGTCAGAGATTATGTTATAGTCCACCCACCCAAACATTACACACACGAGGCCTGTAGAGCCTGCTGGAATATTACAGAAGTTAGGCATTACATAAACAGATAGCTGTTTTGTATTGTGTAGTTTAGTAAAAACTTCAGAGAATGTCACAACGAGATTGCAAAAAGCATTCGGGTAATTTTTGTTACATTTGCCTATATATTTTTTTTTTTTTTTTTTTGTTTTGAGTAGTGTTTAACGCCCGTTTTTACTACTGAGGCACCACAGGCGGTTTGCCTATATATGGGACAGTGAAATAAAGACGGGATATAACATTCTTTGTTTAAAAAAACACAATTTTTGTAAGCACTTGGGATCAAGATAAAAGGATCGCCTGCAGCACATGCATAGAACTTACATAGTGCATGAATTGCAAAACGGATGTTGTGGAGAAACAATCAGATAGTGGAAGTGACTGATATTTTTGTTCTTGCAAGTTCAAACTGGAGATAATGCAGCATTCAATACACACCCCCTTACTTTTATCAAGAAGGAATTACACAATATGTCCGAAGTGATAATAAAGCTTGGACTCAAAATACGACCCAACTGAATGGATACTGGCAACTGATGCTTCAAAGCGAAGTTCAAAGGGCGTACTCCTTTAATGAAAATATTTTTGGTTTAGTTCACTAGGACTATATTGTCTTATATTGCTGTTGCTGTGCATCAAGTACACATCTATGTGGTTTGGTCGACAATAACGCTACAGTAACTGTGAGTGGAGTAGCACATCTGAATCCAGTGGACATCGCCACTGGATTCAGAAAGACTGGCCCCCTCCTGAGCACTTGATTGCTGGTTCCAAGAACGTTGTACGCGAAAGTTTCTTCAATGCTTCACAAGTGACTCGCCATATGAAGAAATTTACCAAGGATTTAAACAAAGACGTACCTCTTTGTATTTGTGGAAAATACTCAACTCTCTAAGAAGCTAAATTAAAAGAATGCATATTTTCTGATCCCAATATCAGAAAACTCATGTTTGATTTTACATTTGAATCTGCAAGGGACACTAAAAAGAATACAACACGTAAAGGCTATACAGAAGAAATATTAACATTTCTTGGAAGCAAGATTATAAAGAATATAAAGATCATGTGAACAAAATGCTAGAGGCATTCAAGGAACTTCATTGTAAAATAAGTTTGAAAATTCGTGTTACACTCACACCTCGACTACTTTCTTCAAAAACCGGGTTCTCTTAGTGAAGAACAAGCTGAAAGATATAAAGATTTAAATGGGTTTTAAAACAATATATCAGGAACAATATGCTTGCTGACTGTTGTTGGATGCTTGCTTGGAGCGAGAAAATGCAGCAACTTACATAAAGGCAGCAGAAAAACGTTAACACACACATACAAAAAAGCTGTAAATTCAATTATGTACAGCTAAAGGCTTGAAGTAAAATCTAGATACCGTGAATTATAGTGTTATTAATGCTACAACATAAAAATTTTTAAAATATTTACTAAATTAATTAGGATATAAATTTTCCAAAAATATGAGGGTATTATATATCGAATACAATTATAATAGTTGTGAACTCTGAGGACACTTTCAACACATTTACTGTGTTTTATTTCATCTTTGTAGTACTTAGTAGTACTAATTAGTTTTCAGATTTAGCGCACTAATTTTATATTCATTCACTTATTTGGTTGAAGTAATAATCACAATGTCGAAATTCTCAGATTACAGATTTGGAAGTAAGAACTTAAAATGAGTAAACAAAAAAATTGAAAAAATAGAAACCGGCAGAGGATACCAACTAAAATGATTAAACATCAGCCATCCATTAATAAGGCTTGCTGTTGTTAAGTTCATTTGTTTTTTGTGCTAGAGCTCGATTAAAGCATGTGAATAGAGAGGGAAATCGACAGAAGGTTGCTAGGGAGAAATTTATAAAAAGACTAAAAGTGGTATCTTTATGAATTATTTTTCAATTAGTGGTCACCTGAATTATTTATCCTGATCTTCCTATTCGTCTCTGTGAACATTCTTTAATAATTATATGTATTTATTCGTAGAGAATGGAAAAAAGAAATTAATTAAAATGTCGCTTTTATATCTTCTTTTATGTCTCACGATCAACGCTAAGACTGAGAGATCTAAGGCATTATTATCAACAATAAAATTAACATTAATTTATATTTTCGGGCTCCAAATTAATCGGTCTAAGCCTTTAAAGAAGAAAGTGCATTGTAAAAGGTATAAAATTAGTGACTGTGGAATAGTATAATATATCAATTTACACGGAGGTTAATACAATGATTTAATTGTAAATATCAGCTAATGATCGCGATTAAAATCCCCTTTTAGTGTAAAAACTAAAAAGTTTACATTTATTAAAACGTGCTACATATCCTCCCGTTAATGCCATTCAAGTTTTGGCCCTGGAAGGAAACCCCCAGGATATGGCCATAGAAAGAAAGATACTGTAAAATACGGGAATAGAGTGGTTTACATTCCATCATGACTTATTAAATGCAATACACACTTCAAATAAATTTGCTCTTGAAAATAAATCAACAATATATCTTGCTAAAAAATATAAAGACTCAAAATATTATCCCTGCAAATAAAAACGAATTGAATAAAAGATTTTAAACAACAATGTATCGGCACAAGTGTTTAACAAATCTTCCCTCTTAAATAACAGATAAAAAGAGTTTCAACGCTGCCATAATGTCAAATAAACATTATTCATTAGTTTGTAAATCCAACTTCTCCACTCATTAAGAGCATTACAAAAGTCTACTTTGCGTCAATAGTCACATACATTTTATTACAGTACAATAAAACTTACAGATGCATGGTACCTTGGGTGACAGGTACCTTCGGAGAAGTCTCCGGACCTAACAAATTCCAGTTTGTCCCAGAGATAACTTTCCGTATGAAAGGACGGCGAGAGCTTACCTGCCTGTCAGAATGGTTAAGTCATAGCATGGTAAAACAAATCATTAGCTAATGAACCATCCTGACGTGACCAGATGAACGGTATAAGGAATGGAAGACATTAGGCAATAAGGGAATGCGCCCAAAACGACACAAACGGAATTAAATTAAACGAATAGAAGCAGTAGAAAGTGCGTAACAATGTGAAAGATGGTGTTAAAGAACAACTTTAGATGCTTTTGCTACATGATAAAGAGTATTTATCTAGAAAAAGAAGTAACAGCGTTTTTCCTATGTTCATTTTTATCCTACGCGGAACTTTCATTTGATTCCCGCTGATCTTGTGTGCGTTTATTTTCATACAAAACCAACGTCCCTTTTGTAAAAGAGCCTACTTCTGTACACCATTTTAAGAGACTCGGTTGGATTTTTCACCACCAATTTGTGCTCTGATTTGCAAACAATGGATATTTACAGAGAGAGGATGAGTTACACAGATTAAAACAAGGTTTAACGAGAAAGGGTATGGAGTTGGCACGAAGGCAATGAAACAGTGCGCGTGTAACCATAAAATTAAATGAAAACGACTGCTGTGCCAGGTCCTTTTTAGTACCCACTTGAACGCCAAATGAACGGGGAGACTGTGAACAAGTGATGGGTGATAACACAATACCCTTCACAATGCATAACACATTTCCCGCCGATCCGGTCAAGTTCGTGGACAGCAAAGTAGATATTGGAGCTCACACTGAAATGTCTGCAGCTGCGTCCCTCGCAGTGAACCTAGAATATTGATCAGTGGCGAATCTTCTTATCTTGGTATTGAATCTTCAGTGTAGTTTATCAGACTGCCATTTCCTAGTGATTTCGATTTCTTGCTATTTATTACTAAGCCTTCTAAAGTAATCACTATTTGAAACTAAATACTAATATTAATAAACATGTTTTGCAACGTTGTAGGATTTGCAGAGAAGTGCTCGATAAGAACCAAAATGAAATACGCTTGAGAGAGAGATATTGTGTGTGTGTGTGTGTGTGTGTGTGTGTGTGTGTGTGTGTGTGTGTGTGTGTGTGTGTGTGTGTGTGTGTGTGTGTTAAAGGTTTAAATATATTTAAATTCTTTACTTCGCAATTTAAATGTATTCTTACGAGAATGGATCCATAAGGTAAGGCTGCGATGTTTCATGTTATCTGATACTTGCTTCAGCAGTGCTCATATTACAGTAAGCTGTTCGAAATTGAATATGGAGCATTAATTAATTTTTTCATTATAGAAGGATTTTCACCCAGTGATTTAAATAACGCCTTGACTGGGAATATGGAGCAGTATTCCCTTTATATTCCAATATGAAGGAGACCTGTGAATGTGTTCATACAAGAAAACATTTCCTTTGTCGAGGAGGAAAATATGAGTGATAAGGTATGAAGACAAAAGAAATAGCTGCAAATTTGGGGTTTTCTAAAACTACTGTAAACCACGTCCTCCATCAACATTCGCACATGCATAAGTTTACTGCAAGATAGGTGCCTCGAATTCTTTCAGCAGCTCAAATGCAAGCGGGCGTGGAATGTTGTCAGAAGTTGGCACCATGGTGACGAGGGTATTATTGAAATCTTTGTCACAGGTCACAAAATTACCTTTGTTTCAAAAGTATAGCACTGGTGTGCATTTTAAAACTTGTTTTCTGTTATTTTGCATTTGATAAGCAATTCTTAATACTTTTTCTAAGATGAATTCGAAAATAATTTTCAATTTTTCCCCTACACGTCAGGTTTTCAAACAAATCATAAAAACGCGAATTAAGTGGCAATAAAATAATTGCTACTTAGAAATGAAGTTACATCTTAGTAAAATAAAAATTATTTTCCACAATTATTTTGTAAGAATAAACCGTGTTACAATTTTTATTAACTACTAACAATCACATTCATAACGTTACTTACCTCAATATTGCACTTCAAAATTCTTTTTTGACCTCCCGAAATGTTTTTCAGAGCAGTCCTTTTTTTAATTTCCAGCAATAGTTAAAATTCCAGTTCCGTTGATACCTTATTTCCATATTTTTGATATATTGCTGAAATTATTCACCTTGTCCCTCACTAAAAATCCCCTAAATTATAAAAAAAAGTAATTTAAATGGGGAAAGAAAGTATACTTTGACACTCATGTTGCAACCAACCTTGAGATGTAACATGACTTTCACTATGTTAACTTAATTTGGTTCCTTTTTAATTCCAAGGAAATTATACACACATTTATGAACGCAATCCAGGTATACTTCATATTTGCACTCATAATATTCTCGAACGGTTTGTCCAAGTTTTGAATTTGTAGGCAAGCTTTAATTTTTTCATAGGTTAACGAGGGAAATTTGACATAAAGAAATTGAAAGCATGCACCTTCTATAGCTTTCACAAATTGTTTCATCAAACTTAATTTCACATACAGAATTGCCAAAAATATTTTTCAGCGATCGATTAAAGGTTTACGACTAGTATTTTTTCATTGGGCGTTCTCTTTACCAGTGTAGTTACTTAGTTCTGCTATCCCATTCACATAGAAAACAAGAATATTTAGTGAAACCAGCCTGATGACCAAATAAAGCCCAATAATTTTAAATTTCCAAGACAGGCCACACATGGATTTCATACTGCAGTTTTCGAATCAAAAGTCTCCTTTAAAACAACAGAGTGTGCTGCAGGAATGGAAGGATGGATGTTTCCATTATGAAGCAAAAGGTCTTTAAGATGAATCTATGAACATGCTCCACTCTTTGGGATATCGACTCACAATTTTATGACAGCAGGGATGTCTCAATAATATATTAAATGTTCCTCTTCAGAGAAAAGGGAATACGTTACTTCTTAGGATGCCTGCACACTGAAAAATACGTACCAATAGTTTCTTTAATCTAGAGCCCAACAGTTCTGCTGAAACTTTAGGCAAATATAAATTCCTCACTAAACCATTAAGCTAACTTTGATCAAAACATTTATCACCACACTTTCTAGTTTTTAAGTATCATCTTCTGGAGATTAAGTGTCAGTTACTGGATGCAGATTGCGACATATTTGATTGAGAGAGTGCAGGAACGGATATATCTTTCTTACATTTAACAGTATGTCCAGTTATCTTAGCTATACAAAAATAACAATCATCTCCATGATTTGTAGAATATCATAGGGACACCAAAGGACAATGACTTCATTTTTCCCCCCTCAACTTCTACACAACTACGACACACTTCATGAGGGCATCATGATTTATGTAAATGCCAAAGTACTCAAAATAAGTGCTCTTAACGAAAGCTGTTATATTCTGTCTTTGTTTTACTAATGTATATTTCGATATTTCTATGAAATAACACAATATTCTGTACCCTTCCGAATAACTGCTGACACACTTCATTTTAACACGATAATGAACAACAGGAGACTGAGCCTCAGAGTTTGAAAAAAAATTAAAAGAAGGTGTATTATTATACGCGTTGTCTCACAGGTTATATCGCACTCTTATAAATCTGTTAAATCTGTGATTTTTGTCCTTTATCTCCCTCTTTGTTTGTTTCAATAGCAAGCTGTTAAAAAGGTAAGCATTGCCTTCAGCAAATTTAATTTCGAATGTTTAAGTTACTCCTGTATGTGAGAGTTAGATGAGTGTTCTCTATTTTTTAACGTCTCCCTAAAATAAAAATCACAGAACACAAGATCTTGGGAACGAGAAGGCCATAAACTAGAGTCAATAATGCTAGAATCAAATCTACCGGCACAATCCGTTATGGGTTGATAAGCAGTCTTCGGTTTTTTTCCCGGTCATTCACAGAACCTGTCTTATTAAAAGTCTGCACTAACTTTAATGTTGTTTTTCATGTTAGAACCGGACTGCCAGAAATGTTCTGTTAGAGGACTTTCTGAATCTGCTGCATATCTTGAACATGAATATACGAAGACACGATGAATACCTCACCATTGCACCTCTATTTAATCAAATCTTACTCTCGACTGCACAACATAATTGCCTGTCTCTTTCGAAATCCCGCTCGCAACTGACTGGATGAGAAAAAGGTGCTTGGGAAATCTTAGCGATTGGACGGGGGTAGATCTGTTGATCGGCCGATAGAAATTGCGAAACTTTCAAACTGCTCCCTCTTTATGTGAGGAACACATTGTTGATTCTCTTCTGATGGAAACGTTTAGTTCATTTTTATAATCGTTTGTTGTATAATAATCGTATCATACCTTTTAAGTTTTGGTAGTCTTATCTCATTTTCAAAAGGGATTTACTTTTTAAAATGTCTGATGCTCTTCCCATCTACTAAAATGCCGAATAACACAATAAGAGATTCGCTTTACGTGAAATTTTTAAAATAATTATTTAAGTATAATAAATACTTAATACACCTACATAGGCAACCAGCTGCTAGCAGGAATTTTGCAGTTCTTGCAATGATTTTTTCCCCAAGCTGGGTTACGAATGCATGGTAACGTAGTTCCAGAAGCTTATCTAGTCACATTATTATTAATTTGTACCTCTGTGGACACCTTTCACGTTACAAATAGGTTGCTCGAAATGCAAAACAAAAGAAAGGGTCAAATCAACATCTACTGAAACATACTAACGTTGCACAGTTGGGATATCTGGTGACTACATTTCGTCCTTACTAATTTTATATATATTCAAAAGGAACAAAAGGCTAAAACAATATTTCATGTAGATTATCACGTAGAATGAACTATAGACGTCAAAGATAAACCGAAGTTCATTGTCGCATACAGCTGTCTGGTATTTGGTGTTTCACATTAAGAACTACACTTTGCACGGATCCTGGGACCGTACGTGCTTTCCCAAAACAATAGAATATACGTGAAACTGCACAAGCTAATATTTAACTATTAAGAAACAATATGTTTAAATAAATAAATGGAAAAAGAAGCAATATATAATAGAAAAAAGGTAAATAGATAAATAAAAACAGAAAAGAAAACAATACAAATTTATATAAATTACACTCCGCCATATATATGTACAAAAATTGTGGCTATATTCTCCTACACCCCTTTCCGGGTGTCTGCCTCTTCCGATCTGAGTGTCTCACTTTGTTCAAAAATTGACCTACTCCATCATCCTCCTTCCAATCTGCATGCAAAAATCCAGCACTGCCACTCCTCTTTACCCCCCCCCCCCCCCCGTTAACAAACGGGACCGGTAGGTCTCATTCTTCATTCTTCCGTCCCCTTGCAGTACGCCAGAATATGTTCCCACGATTCTTTCTCCGAACATACAGGGCAGATTCTCCTACTCCCTCTGTCTGTCATTTGAGTTATCCACCACACGCTAACCTAAATCAAGCGAGCCAGTGGTCAAAAAACTACCATATGAGTAAAATTTAGTTGTGGTTACACTTTTTATTGCCGAATTACAGTAATCCAAACATTAAAGAAAGCCCATACAGACAATTTTATGCTGTTGATACTAGAACTCGAATATTCAGAAAGGCATGATGGGGAAAAAAAATCAACAATTAAATAAACATTACCTTATAGAACAGAATGGAATGTTTTATTTTAACTGGCAGAGTTAAGGTCGTAAGGTATTTTCCTCCACTCAACTTCTTTGTAAAAAGGTTATATAAATATGAACTTGCCTTTTGTCTATGGAGAAAGTATGAGTCTGTACATGTAACAAAGTTAGATTAATTCAATTTCTTTTACTACTGTAGCGTTTATTAGAGCTTGTGGACAAAAAGTTCAAGTCTTTGAGTAGATTTATATGAATTCATTTCGACGATGGTGATTGTATACGGAGTTTTATATCTAGAAAAAAAAGTAATATCGTATTTTGTGCAGGAGGACAATTGCCACTTCTAAATATTAATGTGGAATTAGGCATCAAACATTCATATGGTGGACTAGCAATAAAGCCTCATGTACTTCGGCTGCCTCTGACGCATAAACAATTTAATACCAAATACGAAATCAATAATGAAGTTGGCCAGTCTTTCACAAAATATAATCCAAAATCACCCATTTTCAAAAGCTTTCTGTTCTCTTATCCGTTTTCATGCAGTTGTAAGCCTATAAAATAGAAAATTTAAATGGATGTTCGGAGAGTATAGGAAACAAAAACAAGCAAACAAACAGAAAAAATTAAGCGCTGAGCAAATTGTAGTTCAATGAAGTTTTAAAGTTTAATGTTATATCTGTATTGTGTTACAAATTCGCGGTTAATGTTTCATCCAGAATGAAAATTTGGGCTACAACATCTCTTTATTTCCTATTGCTGTCAAACACGGCGTATGGTTTTCTTTACTTTGTCGTGTTCAAATTCTTAAGGAAAATATTAATAAATTCTGAATATAGTTTTGAAAGCACTTAGTCAAGGTAGATTCCACTTTATAGAACGATAAATATAAATGCTTAAATGTCAATAATAACTTAACCCTGAGAAGATCGTATCTTAAAATAGATGTTTACTTCCTTCAGGAGTGAAAAATAAATTAATATTGAAAATCATAATTTGATATGGCACAAATCCTTGCAGCTATACAGCTTGATCAAAACAAACACAACTTGTTTCTGTTTATGATAAGAAAAAATGTAGTGAATTTCTTACATCCTCTACAAAAATTAATGGACAATAATCACTACTTACATAGCTACTATAATCCTCTTCTGACGGAAAGTGTTCCGCTTAGAACACAATCACTGTTTCTTTTTAAGTAATTATAAAATGCACCTATATACTTTTCTTACTATCGTATTGTAATGTAACCAATGCCTCCCTAATTTTAGTGCTGAAAGTAGTAGTCTCGCTATATCACACAATTTAATAGAATAAATTTACGAAATTATTCAAGCAATGCAAATACTTGCTATTAATATCAATAGTTATAATACATGAGGTAAGCAAGGTATTTCGATATCTCCAGAAAATATACCAACATAACATTCTCACTAATTGTCCTGACATGTTTCTTTTTGCACCAATCTGTGAATAAATCATGTTCTCGCTTTTGCCGTTTTTTTAGATTTCTCAAATCATTTCTCATACTGGTTATAGCTTCAACCACCTCGGGTGGAGTTTCCTCCAAAATCTTTAAATCATCTTCACCAAATTTCATTATTATCACCAAACTACTCCATACTTGCCTCGTAAACCAAAGATTGTGGGTTCAATCCCGGTCAGGGTCGATGGATTTTTTTTCAGGAGTAATAATCTTAAGCATTGCTTTCTTCGGAAGGCAAGTAAAGTAGTGGGTCCCTTTCGTACATCTACAGCACAAAAAGAACCTCAAGACTGAAAGAAGAGGTCTCTGAGCAAAATTTACCGACTGTTTTACGCCCTAAATTGAATGGGGCGCTGTTGGCCTGAGATGTTAAGGAGCGTACGTAAATAAAACAGATAAACAAGAATCGAATTACTAAATTTTTCAAAAAATCAACAACTATACTAACGCGTAACTATACAAACGTATGAAAAATACTAATTGATTTAATGATTTTATTTGCCGTATTTTTAATTTGCCAAATTATGATAAATTAAAAAGTATTTACATTGCAATATGGTAGTATAAAAATAATTAATAACATACTTGTTGAAAGGCTGAAATTCCTGCGTAAAATGTAAACCTCGTGTTGCAAATAATCACACTCAGATGCGCAATATGTGCCTTTCAACACTTATATTACAATGCATAATTTTAAAACAGATCTAACTTTGTTTCGAATGTTTATAAGTGTCTCCAGTGTATGAGGGTTAGTTGAGTATGCTCTTATTTTTCAATGTCCCAAAGATAAAATAAATCTTAAGCTGTAAGATCTGGGGACAAAGAAAGGAAAATCTTATATCAAGCTGTTCTTCTGTGAGCACGTGAAGTCTTCGATTTTTTTATCCGTCAGTCACAGAGCCCGTTTCATTCAAATTTTGTACTAATTTTAATAGTTTTCGTGTTGGAACTGGGTTGCCAGGAAATTTACACCTAAATGTCTATTCGTCTTGCACAAGACTTTCTGTACCTGATGTACGACTTGATAATAAATATGCAACAACCCAGTGAATATTCCACCTTTGCACAACACTAATGCACTATTTGATGAAATCACAATCTCAACTGCACAACACAACTGCTTGACTCAGTCGAACTTTCGCTCGCAATTGGTTGGAAGAGAGAATGGTGCAGCACATGCGGGGTAAGTCTGCTGGTCTGCCGATCTTCGTTGTGGGATTTTTAAACTTCTCCCATTGCATCAAATTGCTTAGTTGAGAAGTATTTGTTAGCATTACAAGCTAATTTGAAACTGTAAAAAACATGTTGACTGAATTAGCAACCCTTCCACCGCTTTTGGTAAAGAAAAATGTGTCTTTTTCTATTTAAGACCTGTGGTCGTTTCTTTTTATTTATTTACTGGTTTTTTACTCGTCCCTCATTTAGTATGTGGAATTAAAAAAGAGAGATTAAGTTTCTATTAGCGTACTAAATTGCAATAAAAAATTAATATTAACTCCTCATTGGAATTTGTTTATACCAACACAGAAACTGGCCACAATATTGTACATTGTTCATTTTAAAGAACTAATCCAATGCACAGTGGCGTGCTGTAGGCGTGACCATCACATATCAAACTAGCCGCAAGTTTTCGCTATAATGGTTGGTCTCCGTAGCATTCCTCCCTCCGCAATTCACAATGAAGCACTTATCACTGAAAACAGTTATACAGGTACAATATCATTGCATGGTCGCACATAATGCTTTCCTCTACAGAAACGTGGTTAGAGTTTGTCAGAGCATGAAATCAGCATCTATTTTAGTCTGTAACGTAAATTTCAAAAGAGCATACCGAGATATCAAGGTATTCTTGATATGCACAATCTTTTGTTTAGCTTTACAGTGCCACAGATAAAACCCGAAGTTGCTCATATTATACTTGGAACTAAAGTTGTTTATTTTAAATATATTGTTTAACGTCTCTCATAATAACTAAACTGTAAAGCAGCATTTCAAAGTCAAGTACCAGTCAAACATATAAACTAGCAATAGTGGGGTAGCGTAACCAAGGGAGCACAAGATATCCAAATGGTTCGGGTGCACCGATTGTCATGAAATATGTATACGTCATAAGCAGGGTCAGTCGATCTATGTTCGGTCTGAACTTATTACTGTGTCGCAAAGTACCATATTACAGTGGAAAAATCAGAGCATGTGCAACTTAAATAATGAAATCAAATGTAGCGGTTAGTGATGCAACACGAAAATACACGAAGGGAGCTCCCCTTTTCTCTATAGGAGAAGCAAACACTGCTGAGCATGCTTGGCTCGTATCTGGCCGATCCGTTTGAGACTCCGAGCCTAATCAATAAACAAATAGTTGATAAAATAATTCTGTAAATAACATCGGAGCCCATAACGTTTAAAGTTATCTGGCATTCAGCTTTTCAGGCTAAGGGAAATCTTCTAGGAAACTCCTATTCAGGAAACTGATCTTAGGGGATTTGAAATCGGGGCCTAAGGATTTGTAGGCAGACACGCTGACCATAAAACTACGGAGGCATCACAGAACTAAGTTCCATCTTCTTACAGCTTTAAGATATTAAAATGTGATCTGTAGCAATTGTGGCCATGTGTGCGTTTTAGAATCTTTTAAGAAATATACTCACCTTTTGGGTACACCGGGTTATTTGTGCGGAGTCTATTCAACCGTGCACAATATTATGTTATACTGCCCAAACACATTTCTGTACCTTAAAATAAGCAAACCAGGAAAAAATCTTCACATTTATGATTCATAACGAACGAGGCGTATTATTATCGTTACAAAATATTTAATTATTCATAATATTTACTTTATACTACTTTAATAATTAACAATAATAAACATAACGCATATATGCTGTTAGATCGATATCACTATCAAGATTAACGTTAATACACCAACTACACTTTGCTACTATCGGTGATAGTGTTAGCAATATCAGAAAGCTAGTTTTAAATAAAATAACTGAAACGAAAGCAAGTAAGCCTACTTAGTGTAATGGTAAAATAATACGCGTCTTATATCCGCAGCTTCTGGCTATTCCTTATGCTGTTATTTCAGTTGTCCATTCGAACAAAGTGAATGGCGAGCCAGGAACACCGTTATGTCATCATATATGATATTTATGTTGCATCTGCAAAACTGAAGTTGATAGAGAAAAATAGGTGCTACTTTTGGAATCAGCCATACACACATATATATTCAGGAAACGGTCTATCCCCAAAGGCACCAAATCAAAAAGTTTCATTGTTGTTTCTTTTTAGTTTAAAGATATGACTGCGAGAAGGATAAAGAACAAATAATCCAGCGTTCCGTATCCCCTTAAAACTCAGACTTGAGAAGAGATAAGCGTACAAGGAAGATGCGTTATTTTCAAGTGTTGACAAACTCACTGAATAACTAAACTGTCCACAAGAAACAAATATTAAGTTCTGGAAATTAGCAACATTGGAAATGCTTGCAGGCTATAAATTAATAAGATGTCCAAATTTTAAAAAATCAAACTACTTGGGACACAAACAAGTCACTTCCCTGCAGAGAAAAACTTGACTTTTGTCACTTTCAAGGGGAAGGTTAACTAAATCAGCACGCTATCATCAGTTTACAGTACTACTACTACATTAATTTTCGTGAAAGTGGTGTAAATAAATTTTCAAAAATTACGAAGAATCTCGTCGATAAATTAATATCTAAATATTCGTATTTTCAAGAATATGATATTAGATGCATACACATATTTATCACGAAGGTAATAAACAAGAGAAAATCGGATAAACAAGAGAAAATCAGAGAAACGAAAACTACCCGCCTACTGATTTAGTCAATAAAATAGTGAAGAAAATATATCGCAATGGGGAAGGAAAAAGAATTAAGATGACTATTATAAAAATAACTGACGACATGCAGGTCGAGTGAAATGAAAAATATCAACTAGTATTTAAAACAGAGTGCGGCTTTAATATATATTTAAATTTAATGACGAAATCTGTATAAAGGTTTATCCTCTTTGTGAAAAGTCATTTATGTGGGCTTTGATAGCTTGAACCAATCTATCTGTGCGTCACAAACAGTTTTCTGGAGAGGGGGAACGTGCGCGTCATGTACTTAATATACCCCGACAGGTATGAACTGGAAAAACTGTTCCACCAGGGAAAATGCTTTATATAGTTCAATGGCCACCCTTATGATTACGGTCATATAGGGATAGAAAGTTATTATTTAACTTGATCAGTTCTTTGTAAACCGTACACAATAACGTGATATATGGAAAGTGTTGGCAGAGTAAAAATATCTCGGCAATAATGAAAACAAGCTCTAATCTTAGTAAATGCATGCAAGAAAGAATGATTTACGTAATGAAATTCTTTAGGTACATTCTAAAAATGCATAGGAGAAACTTTTATGCAATATATATTGTCACAATCACGAGAGTGTCTGAGATTACTGATAAATTCACGAACGTAATGAGTCCGGAAAATCTCAGGCCCTCGAGTGATATTTATTAGGATTATTTCACAAATAAAATAAGAATTTAAATATAATTCCCGCAAACTTAGCTTACAAAGTTGTAATAATTGTAAATTTGTACTTCACCTTTTCGACCGATCTTGCAACAGAAGAATGCAGATTATCAGCAATGCCAATAGATAAGTGCAAAATACGAGCTTAGGACTATTTAATGAATAGAATAAAAATAAAAGTAATAATTGTAAAATCGAACGATATGGAGTGTAATAGTTCAATTTTCTAATAGCAGCTAAGGGGGTGGGGGAAATATGTGTCTATTTTTCTTTGGCATTCCTGATGATAAGATCAATTTGCAAATTTGACGCATCACCAAAACGCTTTGAAGAACCCTCCATTTTGCGTAATGATTGTCGATTGCCCTTGTCTTTGTTGCTATCAATAGATCCTCACCGCCTCTAGCAAAAGTGATCAATAATGCCTGTTCAGGAATTAGAAATAGAGTTGGCTACACTGACCACAAGACAAATGCTTGTCGCATGATAAAACGGATTTGATTTTTTTCTCCATGATTTCACTCCGTAATACGGTTGTGATTGATCAAAATTCAAGATTTTGTTTCGTTTCATTGGTGGACTTTAAGATGACATCACATGAATGAAATAGTCATTTTAATGGATTATATTTCATATCACAGTACACACAGCTGTACATTGTAAAACAATAAATGATGAAGTGATTTGAAAACGATAATATTCGATGTTCGATTGATATAGAAAAGCTGGGTTGTTTAAATTAATTCAACGACACAGGCCAGCAAAAATGGTGAATTATATCGCCATACGCCATACTAATTGAAATGCATGGCCACACAGTTTTCAGTTGACTCTTTACATGAGCGAGTTGTATGCTGTTTAACTGGAATGGGTTGCAATAAAATAACCTGCTATGGAACATAATGTAACTGGTTACCTTTAACCTACCTGTAGCAATATCCATTACATCAACTGATATGTTAGGAAATTGTTAAAATGTTGCAGGGTAAGTTCACCGAACAGAACAGGCAATGAAAGATACAAATATATAAGTAGAGATCACAAAAAAATGTGATCAAATGTATTATTACAAAAGAATATAAGTAAATACCTGTAAAGTACTAGTAAAAAGTTACAAGTGACGTCATATAAGAACAAGATGGAGTTTCACCACGTGTCGTCATATCTCGCGGGTAATGTCCACTCCTTAGCAATTTTTAATATACGGAAAGGATTATTGTCATTCCTGCTAAATTGCCCTTGTAGTTTTTCTAACAAATAATTATAATTTAAATACTTTATTACCATTTGTCAATATTCAAGCATTATCAGCATCAGTTTCATTCGAGAGATGACAAAAGAATCAAGCTTCAGTCATTTATTTTATTAGTTCATTTTGATCACTTATATTTATATAAATTTATTTATATTGCTTGACAATCACATTTAATTTTAATTACGAATTGGGGAAATGGTGTCAAAAGAGATCATTTAAAAAGAGAATGAGATCTGGAAATAAATTACTTTACCTTACAAAAAATATTAATAAGCCGGATTAAAATATGCATTTGAGACAGGAAAGGTCACTATCAATCATAAGCCGTGCTTTATTTGCACTTAACTTGGTGTTTTCAATATACTGAAATACTAAATTATTCTTTCTTTATAGTACATATTCCTACTTTAATCATTATCATCAATTTTGCAAATACTGTGCATATTTAGATCAACTGATTCCAAAAAATTAAAAAAATATATTAAAATTGCACTAGTATTTATGGTTACTAATATTACTTGTAGAGAAACCTATACAAGTTACAAGTGCACGACTAACACTAATACAGGGTGGTGCAGGGAAAATGAAATGTTTAATGTATCGGCATTTGTCCGGAATCGAGTCGATATTATTGCGAAGGCTGGACATTTAGTGATCATGGAGCTTTGGAGTGATGCGGAAAGTGCTATCGCTGTGAGAGCTTTTTACAAGCACGGTGATAAGGCGACTGGTGCGCAAAGAGTATTTCGAAGCATTACCAGCCAAGACCTCACAGACGTATCCCATAGGCTCATGCGATTACAACATAGGTGCGCAATTAAAGTAACGAGTAGAAAATTGAAGCAGCTCGGGTTGCCATGGAGAGGAGTCCTCGCCATACCGTTCGACAACATGCGCCGGCGCTACAATCTGTAGCGTAGCACGACTACGCAGATCTTAACAACGAAAACATGTGGTATCAGCAGGACGGAGCCACGTCACATACTGCTCGACAAGCGATGGAAGTCGTTTGTTAATTGTTTGGAAGGTACGTCATTTCACATAACGGTGATAATCCATCCTCCGAGATTTTCTGATCTCAGTGTTTGCGATTTCTTCCTGTGGGGACATCTTAAAAGTAACGTGTACAGCACACGTCCTGCAATCATCGCTGAACTAAAACAGAGGACTGAAGACGAAATCGCATGTTACACCGAGAATTCCAGAGTTTGCACACAAACTATCAGAATGTGTACGCCGAAAAGGAGCACATCTTTCCGATGATATGTTCAAGAAGTAAAGTGTCAAGTGACATTTTTATATTACAGCATAGTTAATTGCATAATATGTATATGGACTTCCATAATTATTCTTTTTCTGTGTTTATTCGTGCAATTTACGTTAATTTAAATTTTCCCGTTTCCCTGCGCCACTCCTTCCTTCCTACTTCCGTGAAACAAAACAGGGAAAGTTCATTTGTACACTTTTAAGTAAGGGGTGATAAGTATAAGTGTAGCGGAGATATTCGTGAATAGAATTCTACTCAAGTTACAAGTTCATATAACGGGTTATCGCCAAGTTTCTCTGATATGCACTGCATAGGAGAAAGTTATCACTTCTACATTTCTGACACTCCTTCCTTCGAAACCAGTTTTTAGCAGATAATCCGCATACCGTTGCTAAGTTTTGAACTTTTGGAGTGTGTGCTTATATTGGTGGTTAAGTGCTGGCACTCGAATTCGCTTCCCCAGTGAAATCTGGGCTACACATTTACTGCGGAGCGACTTCTCGATGACCCTTTACTGTAATGTATTAGATCATATTTTAGTGGGAGAGGGTCCTGGAGTCTAGCGGCGAAAATACATACACCAGTGAGTGTAAAAATGAGGGATTTTCATCAGACACGGAACTTGTACTTCCTATTGCTTGCCTTTTTCTCGTCGTCTTATGGAATACATATTACAGTAATAAATTAAGTAAAATAATTATGGAAATTTTGGAAGTGAGTTCTTTAGATTTAAATGAAAGAAAAAGTCTATGAAGGTATATTCTGAATTATATTGATATAATTATTATTGTAAATTGTCATTATTGGAATATTTTGTCGTAATCGTAGGTTTAAATTAATATAAAATCAGAGATTTTGCTGACGCTACGGTGGACATCATCAGAGAACTGATAGTGTCTGGAGAGACAGAGGTACAGACGTTGTTTGTTGACCAGTAACGGATTCCAAGTTTGATTATTTGAAAACCTCTTTATTGTTTATATTATTTGGATGCTGCTCTATTTGTAAGGCCTCTCTTCTGTCCAGATTAAAATACCCTGTTGTTATAGCAGTTACTCTTGTTTTTTCAAATGTTATTTCATGGCAATTATGAATGGAAGATATTTTCTGGCTGCCTAAGGCGTAAATGTCGCATATGTTCCACGAGCCAAATGTTAATGGATCCTCTGCTCACATCGATGTATACTTTTCCACATTTGCATGATACTTTATATGTTCCCGTAATGATGAGAGGATCTCTTGGGTCTTCTCTGTTAAAACACGAGCAATGCGTAGCGTGACATCGTCTATAAATGGCGAGAATGCTTTCATTTGGGATTTACGGTCTGGTGTAGATGTGGTGGTTTTGCGAGGTTTCAAGGTTCGATCGATTTATTTCTTGCGGCAGCCGTTTGGTTGCAAGACTCTCTGGAGAAGATTAAGTTAAGCCTTTAGTCTCTCAGGGTTGGTGATGTTTTTGGCTCGGTGGATCAGTGTTTTAATTAGAGTTCTTTTGGTAGTTGGATCGTGCGTTGAGACATCTAGCGGTAGGTCTAAATGTAAACATCATGTACTAGAGCGCCAGATGTGTGCGTTATTTTCTACTTTCCACACTAAAGTTTATGTTGTGGTGTTTGCTTTTTTAAGTGGTGGAGGTAAATATACAGTTTTTCTTTCCCACGTGACCAGATTACTAAAGTGTCATCTGTGTAGCAGAACCAGTGTATCGGCTTATGTTCTGCTGTCTGTAAAGTTTTTCCTCAAATTATTGCATAGAAAAACTCGCCACAACTGGACTTAAGGGGAGTGGGTAGTTAAGACGGTTGAAAATGTTTTGTTGTTTTTGTCTTAAAAAGTAGAAAGTTTCAGCTTTTCAACAATATATACCTTATTATGTCAATTAGATGTCGAAAGGACTTTAAATTTGATATTTAAAAATGGCGGCGCGCTTGCCCCACCCACAACAAGCACGTCACACTGACAGTTGCAATAGTAACATTGTTTGGTTAATTCTCTTTGGAATATGGGTGGTAAATTTTTAAAGTGTTTTGAAAGAAAAAAAATATATGCCATTAATGTGATGATAAATTAGAATGTATAGGCCAAATATGGAAGAGGATGCGGTGCCTTCTTCAAGGCTTGAAGAAATCAATGGCAGGAAATTTGTTGTAAAATGAAAAGCCAATTTCTGGCCGAGGCGGACTCGCAGATCCAGCTGTACTGTACTGGTAATAAGAAAAACTGCAAAGACTGCTGCTAGAGAAATTACGAATGCTATCTGGGCAGTGTACTTTCATTAATTGTCCACAGGTCTTCCTCACATCATAGTTTGTGTCCTGTAAATCCTGATATTTGGTGCGGCTATCGATGTGCGAAGACGCTTGGAGGTGAGCCTTATACATTCTCTCCCCGAAGCTGTGCTACTTGCAATAAAGGCAATCTTTAGGGATCTCTGTAACGAGAAATTTTTTCATAGTGTAGTACGGGAACGCATTCTCAAAACTATTCATTTGTGTTCTACCACTACAAGACTGAGAGACCTGGATACTGTGATCACTTAATGATGGATCTAGCAGAAGTGCTGAATCATTTACGCTGTTGGCAAAATGAAGACAATTCTTCAAGAAAGGGACAAATGGCACAATATGAAAGTTGAAAAAAGGCAGAAATGTTGCCCAAAATAAGTCAGAGTGGAAAGACTGCCGAAACGAGAATAAAGAAAGTGACAAGGATTATGAGACTTGAAGGTTCTGAACAACCTATCACCAACCTAAGGAAAATTGGTGTTAAAGTTGAACATGCATAAACTTAAAGAGATTATTCGGTTGTTAATGCTTCAAGTGCACTTTTCTCAGAAACTATTTGAGATATCTTAATGGAAAGTTTTACTATACATTTAAATGATAAATAAATATTTTACAGTAACAATTGTGAGTCAGTGCAATTTAATTTTCTATTTTAAAATTGTTTTATTGCTAAAAGTAAACCTTTTCTGAACACAATATTAATTTTTTCTTTGACTAATTAATATAAGATATATTGATCAAATGTGTGCTGGAAATTGTCAGAAATGTTGTTTACAGCAACATATAAAATTTGACAGCTGTAGGTAAAACTGTTTCTGAGAAACGTGCACCTGAATGAGTGCAAGTTGAATAAAAAATTAGTGCACAGCTAATTAAAAAAATCTTAAAAAATTAGCCTGTAAAAGCAATTTTCTACTATGTACATTAACATAATTTTAGTTAGCATTATTGTGTTAACAGAATTTCATATAATTATCACAGGCTTAAAATGTCTACATTCTGGGCACTTGAAGTAGCCCTGTAACTACCCAGTCCCCCAAGGGGCTTACAATGCCCATCCTCCTTTCCGTGCAGAGAAATTCTCCTTCCATTGGAAATAGCTGGTGGCTAGAGCATGGTTGAATAACAAATTCTTTAGGTGTTAAGTGAGGTTCTACAAATTTCATACTGTCTAGAGTGGACTTTGGTGAAGAGAGATTCTACGTCAACATTAAACTTACGAGAATATTGGAATTTCTGAGGAATACTTTATCAACAATTTCCACGAAGTGCTTTGAGTTCTGGATGTGATGCCCATTATGTCCAACCAAAAGAACGTTGTAAGAAACTGAACAAGTTTGTTTTTTACGGGGGAACTGATGTCGCCAATAGGTCTTAGTGAAGTTTATGGTTTGTGTGTCTTAGAAAATTCATACAATCTAGGCCTTTTAATATCTTCTGGTTTCCACTTTGGGCTGCAGAGCAGAGATTTTTCTCTGTGTAGGGGTTGGATCTTTCTTGCTGAACTGGAATGTTTTTGGTGTAAAAAATGATCTAATTTTTATGTTCGTATATTTCAGTGTCCATTACGTTTCCAGCACCTTTATTTTTAATTATCTTAAATCAACCACCACGTTAAATTACCCTGTAATGATCAATTTCAATAATAACCACGCCGGCAGTGAAAGTCTAAAGAATTTTATAGCTCGTGCAAGTTAGCAAATAATTACATTTAAGTAATTTGCGAAGTGCAGTATATAACTCACCATGCAAACTGTATAAATAACGCAGTTCACTGTAATTGCACATTATAACCACGTGTTATTAGCAAAAATTTTTTGTAGGAACAATTTTTCCTGCTAATGGCTTTTTATATACTTGCTTTGTAAATACACTTATACTTTTATAGAGTTAAAATTCGGTGCTTAACAATGAATGAAAGTTAAATGATTTTCATGTTCTGTAGCGCGAATGGAAATTGGAGTATTGGCATGTGTACCCTAATCATCAACATTTTCATGTACTATCAACTTATGCAGACAGGATAAGCAGAACTACATACAACAGATCGAAGAAGACCTACAGTTTTTCGTACAGTTAACCTAAAAAACTGATTCTAAAACATGTTGCCGAAAATGGACGATAGCATTTCCGACAGGTCATATACCTTAATAACGACAGATGCTCCATTTGAGCGCATGGCCGGCTTAACGAGTATTTACCTGCCCTGTTCAGTTCCACCCTCCATTTTAGGCCTCCCCGTGAGCTGACGCGAAGTCTCTGTGCGGTACAGAAGTTGAACGTTGTGAGATCGCTTTTTCAGCGATATTGTGTATTATTGCTGTTATAATGCCAAAATGCAGTATATTTTAGCACATAGAGTCTTCTGATATGATTCCTATGTAACAATAAACTCTTGTAGAGAAGTGAGACAGCAATTTATAGACAGATTCGCTCCGTTCATAATTTTGTGAATAGATTTAGGGAACGGGATCTGTTGTTGATAAGGAACCGAAAGTAAAACGACGTGTTCTTACAGAGGAAAAAAATGATGACATCCGAGAAAAGTTAGAACGAAATCCAAATAAATCTCTGAGAAATCTTGGACAGGAACCAGGAATTTTGCAATTAAAACCCTAAAAGATAACTGTAGTTCACGAATTGCAACCACGAGATAATGTGAGTAAAGTTAATTTGTGCAATTGGCTGTTGGATAATTTTAGTGTTCGCTCTTTTGGCCCGTGTTTATTTATTTATTTATTTTTACGGACGAAGCATGATTTTATGTACATAGCCATGTAGCGTCACAAAATGGATGCTGGAATGCAGGAAATCCGGATCTTGTACAAGAAATGCCACTGTGTGATCAAAAAATTAGTTTTTGGTGTGCTGTAGAAATCTATGAGCTTGAATTTAAGGGATAACAAATATCAGACTCCGCCGGCAAACAGCGTGCTTCCCAGCGCCAAAAAATTCCCATTAAGCCGGCCAAGCGTCCAAACTAGGGCTGTGTACCTTCAACGTTTCAGATGTGTATCTACTGACGATTTCCCACCAAAAGAAATCTTCAGTAAATAGTTGGTTCAGCAAACCACTAATCCCTTATTTATCTTCTCAATACTCAGATAAAGAAGCATTTGTAACAAATAGCATCACAGTAGTTACAAATGGCATCTCTTTGGAGATGAAAATCCACATGGTAATAATTCAAGCTAGACAGGTAGCAGTTTAATTATGTACGGGGTGGTATTGTACAAGTTTGCTAGGTCTGCATGTTTCACAACAATAGCTTAGGGACAGTATCTAAACACACTTCCAGAAGTTCAAGACAATGTGGCAAACTATGTGTTTTATGCATGACGGAGCTCTAGGACATTTTAGCTGCATTTTTGACATTTGCTCAGTGATGCCTTTCAAAATCCAAGAATGCAGTTTCATGGCCGTCGAATTTTATTTATGAGCGCAAAAAAAAAAAAAAAAAAAAAAAAAATCTAACTTGAGTAAATCCTTTTCAAAATGAAGAAATACTCGTAACAGTTCTGAAGTGCTTTAAAATGTACCACAGTTCATGACCTGAATGTGTTGATTTGCGAGTTGAACTAGGTAAATCTATTTTGAGTACTTTTGAAGTGAGTGTTTAAACAGTTTTATGACATATAGTTTACATTATTTGTTTTCCTTTTAATGTAGTACATTTCTTTCAAATAAATTGTCTGCGTTTTTGTACCTGAACGTATACGCTTGAGTTTAACTCATACTTTTACACCAAGCATAGCTTTGTTTTCTTATTGATATGTGCAGAACTCGCACCCGAAGTTCCAATCCTTCAATTATACAGGATGTTCGACTATGGCGCAATAAATGTAGATATTATATACGAGTCTTATATAAATAATTTGAGGTACGGGATTTACGGTTGACGAAGAAAAATAACTAATTTTAAGGGTGAGAAGTAGAAAGCAGGTGTTAATAAACCAGTGCTAAAGAAAAATAGGACAATTTTCCTTACAATTTCTTCAAACCCAGCAAGCGTCGATTTTCATATCTTGTCATCCGCGTTTTTAAGGTTAAGTACTACAAAATTATATAACAATTATGTGATAATATGGTAATGAAAAACGTTAACCGATTTATTGTGATATAAACTTAGTCCAGAAAGAGTTGTCCACCTGAGTAGTTGGCCTAAGGATAAGGCGACAGTCTGGTTTCGTAGATGTTACGTTAGGATCCTGCGGAGTAAGTTAATGGGTGTTTTATGATAAAGTGTATTAACAGATAAGATAGAAAAGTAAAGTAAAATAAATCAACGATTCTCGAACTCGACAAAAATGGTCCGAATTTGCATCACAGTATTATCATACTGACTGAGCCAAAGGTGCATGTGCCACTTCTGGGCGTTATTGTGTCGTATCCTGGTGTTAAGCAATTTAAGATGGGGAATATATGATAAGTCTACTCAAATTTCATTAATTAATGGCGTGCTAGCTCTTTACAAACTTAATGCTATAACTTTGAAATCTGAACAGGCAGGCCATAAGATTTCCCATCTTAAATTGGCTAAGACCTCTCTACAATCTGTGAAATTATGCTGTAATTTATTAATATCTTGCAATTTATACGTACACCCCATTTTCACCAACTTAGTTTTTATTGTGTAATATCATACGTAAACACACAATCATATTTAATTTTGTCCTCTACCTCAATAATACTTGCATCCAAACTTCCAATTGTACCTACGAAGTAAATAAACACGGTTGGTAAACTCCAATAATAGGATAATGTGAAAGAAAACTGATAAAAAATTTATAAACTAACTCATGGCTAATTATTCCGAAACATTAACAAGCATTTTCCCAGAAATATCAATCGTAAATTTCGACACTCTTTACTTGCTAAAACTTGCCCTTTCCAACTGGCTTGACATTAAACAGTCAGTGGCATGTTACGAGGGTAGGTCCATAAGTTTCCGACCTCGCTGATAAGAATTATCGCCTTCATAAAAGCCATATCTGGTATCAAACCTTATATCTTAAGTACATAAATTGCATTTGTAACTTCCGCTCTACTGTGATAAGTTGTTCACATATAGCTGCATTAAGAAGGCTAGGTGTGGAAGATTGTGACATGTTCAAAATGGAGTATCAAGCTGTTCTTAAGTTTTTTTTTTTTTTTTTTTTTTCACTAAAGAAGGACTTACTCCACATGAAATTAAACAGTGATGTATATGGGTAAGCATCCCGCTCATATTCTACCGTAAAAGAACGGGCCAAATTTTTTCGAATGGGTCAAGAAAACATTCAAGACGACGATCGTGCCGGTCGGCCCTTGGACATGCTCACTCCTGAAAACATCGATCGCTCTTGTGGAGAGAGAAATTATGGAAGACCGGCGGCTCAAAGTTACAGAAATAGCAGAACCGTTGGGTTTTCTAAAACAACAGTCCTTCCCCATTATTCATGAACATTTAAACATGAATAAGGTTATTACAAGATAGGTACCTAGACTTCTCTCCTCAGTCCAAAAGCAGCAACGAGTCATGTGTTGTCAGGCATTTTTGGAGCTCTGCCGTGGTAACGAGAGAGAAGTTCAGCAAACCACTGTTACAGGAGATGAGACTATTTCCTCTACTATGATCCCTTGTCCAAAAGAGAATCAATGGAGTTGCGTAAACCTGGCGAAGCACCGCCTCTAAAGGCCAAGGTCACTCAGTCAACCAAGAAGATCATAGCCACCATCTTTTGGGACTGTGAAGGAATACTCTTCACTGACTTCAAGAATAGGAACGCCACAGTAAATGGGGAGTACTATGCTGGCCAGCTGCACAAACCACGTGCTTCCATCAAAGAGTAAAGGCGAGGAAAAATGAGTGGTAGTGTGCGCCTCCCTCATAACAACGCGCTTATGCATACAGCTCTTGTTGCAGAGGAAGCTGTGAAGCTTCAAGGATATACACCATCCACCATACAGCCCAGATCTAGCTTCCAATGACTATTTGCTCTTCTCGAAGCTCAAGAAAAAATATTGAGGAAGGAAATTTAAATAGCTAAGAAATGATGGATGCTGTTTATGCGTATTTTGCAGACAAGATTTCTGACAATTTGGAGGGGAGGTTGAAATGTTAATTCTAAGATTTAAAAATTGCATTGCAATAAAGGGTAAGTATATTGAAAAGTGAAATTTAGTTTTTGTCTGTATCATATCTAGAAAACGTTAGGCCGGAAACTTATGGACCTGCTTCATGTGTGGATTGGATACTAAATCGAAAATATTATTAACAGCAATAAGACAGTTCTTACAGATAAGATTAATTTGTCAATAATAGTAACGAATGTTACGTCACAGGTGTGGTCAAAACTCAAAAGCCGTTTGAGCTCTATACACCGCGAGTGTTTCTAAGATTAATTTCGATAATCTTAAGAAGATTACAACTTCCTATATACTCCCTTTGTAACACTGGAGAAATTGTGATTATTACTGAAATGTATCTAATATAGATTCCAAAACCCAATGTTCAGTATGTTCACCTTTTTTTGTAAGTGATACTACATTAAACAGCAGGAATACTCTACAAATCAGTAGATACATTTTGAAATACTGAAACATTTTAAGTCATATTTCACCATAATTAAGAAAGATACTTAGCACAGGTAATCTAAAAGGATATAATTACCACAAGAAATATAAAGAAACTTTGTTGTAAATATGCTTTGATTTTGTACCTAGAGTTTGCATCTCTATTTCCTTACCTTTATTAAATACACCTAATCTCTAGCTCAAGGGAGTCGTATAACCTTTTTCCAGATAAAATAAAAGTAATTATAATATAAACGACATTGTTATTAAATCTTACAACAAGAAAAAGAAATTAATTATAAATGGTGATGAAAAACCAATATCACTGGAAATACAATGAAAAACGGCACGTTACTTTTAATTAAAGCAAATAAAGCTTGTAATAACTTTGAAAGTTCAATAAAATTTTTAATTTATTTGAAAGTAACTAACATAAATATTAAAATCAATCAATACTACGCTTATGAAAGGTCATATTAATATACGAGTTATTAGAAGAACCGTATCTGACTCTCTGTTGCAGGATCATTTATTTGTTAGACTAAAAAAATACTCACTTCACAATAAATTAAAAGTTATATCTAAATGAGCTCAATAACGAAATTGGAATATTATTAAATATTCATGAATATGCTCATGATCAGAAAAATCTCAAACGTCAAGTGAAATCAACGGTGGAAACGAAAGGTTTACATAAAAATGTTTAATTCCTCACCTGTAAATGTGAATTCTGCGTGTGCTAACCACCGGCGTATATTTCATCAATGGAGTGTGGTTTTAGAGCTTTTATGTTAATGTGGTATAATATTTTAATAACAAACAGACACTTTATATAAAAGAGCTATTCTCATAGAATTCTTTCTTTCATTTTTTATACTTTTGCTACAGCACGGCTTTGTTTCGTCGCAAACATTCCCTTTTTCCCCTGAAATTTACGATCATTCACAACTCCTGCTGCAGATGGGGATAAGAGGATCATAACAACATAACGTGTGGGGTTTTGGGCTAGACGTACGTCACTTGTCCTAGACGGTAGACAGTGCTGTGGTTGAAGCTGAGGCAAAAATGTTTCGGTGTATGCATTTTGCTACATCTACTACAAGGCTTTCATTAGCACTCCCCCGGTAATGCCACAGCAAGTGAAAGTTTATCTTTGAAGGCTTATTTAAAGAATAGCCCCTAGGATATGGCTTAGGAAAGGTTTGTTGTCCGATTTAACTCGAGAAAGAAGAATTTAGAGTGTTTTAAATTATATTAACAATATTAACATATGATAGTAAAATGAGGGTCTTCCATAAACAAAACAGGTCCTAATATATGAACATTTTATACACTGAAAAACCCTGCATACTATTACATCATAAAACATTTTACAATAATTTATAAAGCAATTAAAAGTGAAAAAAATGAGTGCTTGAGCTTATGTTCAAGCAGGTTTTTTTTAAACCCACAAATTTAACAAAGAATTCCTAGTTTAAAACATTGTGATAAGAACAATAATTATCTCTCAATGCATATCTGCAATAATTATAGCTGCCATACTTCCAACAGCTGGAAAAATATGGAGTTGGCCCCGACCTTAGCAAATTTGAATGTATCCGCAGCCAGAACTAACACTGACAAAAAATTACTACTAAAATTCCGATGACGCAATTTTAGTCACATTCCAAAATCATAAACTCCTTCCCTGGAAGCCTCAGTATGCATCAGTACTTGTTACCGCGTCGTACTTGTATCAATAAGCACAGAACACGGATAAACTTTACCTGCTTAAAGAAGCTCACCATCTTATTGTTACAGCAACAATCCATCTCTTTCTCCATCCCAACAACCCTTAAGTGAATTTATTATATTTATGGTAACCGAGTTGATTTTGGTAATTTTTTACTTCACCGCACGCAGCCGTCGGCAAATTGTACGTCATGCATCAACATTTTTTTCGCGAAAATAAGCTAACTCTGAACGATGTTCTGCTGAATCCTGTAGTAGAGAAAGTGAAGAAGTGGGAAAAGAAATTCGGATAGGCAGAATGCGTGATTTTAACAGCGCAAATTATCATGGTGGAGCATGGTCAGCTCCCAAGCCAAATAAGTGTGCAGCTTGGAGCAGTTACTGATATGCGTTCCTGATGTTGGTTGAAAATGAGTGAATGAGTTTTATTATAATAGGTTAGTAATGTCGCTTAACACCGCAAATACGCATCGTAGTTCCTCAACAATAGTATTTTTGTAACGTTCAGCACATTACCAAGACCTTTCGAGAGGATAAATGCAATAAATGATGACGAAAATGAATCTGGAATCCTTAGCGTCGAAGGTTACCTGGTATTCACCTTTTCATAGCTGGAAATAAGCAACATATTCCCGAATACGAGCTCAACAGTATATATATATATATATATTCTGAGCATATCCATGGACCTTAATCATGCTGCAATTTCGTTATTAGGTTTTTTCTCTTCTTACCTAAGAAAAACACGAGCTTTCCAAACATTGCGATACTAAATCTGTGACTTTCTTAGTGTTTTATCCTTTTTGTGCTTATATTGTTGTTTTAGTTACATTGTTCATTGTGTTATTTTATTTTTCATTTATATATTATTTTTGGTTCCCGTGGTATTTGACATGCTCTCGTAAATTCACTTTTCCCAGATATTAAACCACTACGAATGGCCGAGGTCGTTAAGGCACGGACTCGTGAGCGGGATGTCTGGGGTTCGAATCCCGCCAGGACTGTCCTCCCTGACTGAGATTTTTTTCAGGTTTTCCTCAGTCCTCATAAATGGCAAATGCCGGGGAGGTACCCTAAACTTAGGTCTGGAATGTTTCCTTCCTTAAAAATAAATCCTTTCCCAATGTATCATTTCATCTCGGGTATCATCAGTGTCCATCGCCTGCGTAGCAAAAACGGGTGTTAAACACTATCCAGATATTAATACACAGCACAGAATGCTGTTTAAAGTATTTTCCGGTGCTTATAAAGGAAAGATCCCAAGTATTCATGGCCCATTGCAAGGTTTACGACAACAGTCTGCTAGTATTATACGGCATTGTTTAGATTTTCTATTGCTTTATGTCTCTTTTTATGCAGATTAGGAAATATATGGTGCGTAAAATGGTGAATTGAGGTTTCTATGAATGTAGCGTCTAAATTTAAATATTGGCTTATTTGTTTTTATCCTTCGTTTTCTTAGATATTTGTATTTTACGTTTTTAGCATATAAAACCTTCTACGTAATCGTTTTTTCACCAAAGTTTGTCAAAATATGATAAATGATATGTGTGTGTGCATATATAGCTGTAAACTTCGCATTTTCTTACACAAGAATATTTAAAAAAAATGTTTTTGGGATTAAGCACGACTACAATGAAGCATTTTGGATAAATAAGTATAAATATTCATAAAATTTATCAAAGTTAAATAAGATACGGTTCCATGGGAGATTTTATTAATAAAAGATAGTCAATACTATCAAAATTCTGGTTATATATGCCCTTTATATATTATGCGTTTGAAAAAAAACATTTTCAAAACTAATGTAATACATTGATAAAATAGATCAACTTATATGAGCCAACTATTTCATTCAGAGTTGAATAACTTCCCTTACCGAGCGAGTTGAATCAGCTGATAAGGCTTGGGACTTGCATTCGGAAGGTCTCGGATTCCAATTCCTTGGCTCCGGCGACATTGACCTCGGTTTTATTCCGTCTTTCTGCTAATACCTGGGATTGATATTAATTTTCGGCGAACTTTCATTTCATTGTTTATGCTATAGGGTTGAAAGTGATGAATGGTGCTGAGTAGGGTGAGACGTGGTTTGCGCTTTCCACGTCGTCTATGGAAGCGGCCCTTCTGAAGAAGTCGAATTCCTTATAAGGGCGGAGAGGTTTCGTCGGCGTTAAGGTGTTGTATCTGAAAAACACAGCTAGGGACCACGTCTATCTGCGTGCCTCAAAGCCCTGGATTCTGGCCGTCCGGCGTCTCCCTCACTACATCCCTTCCTCCCGGAGGTGCACACACTGGGAATATAGGCATAAACGGCCAGGCTCATGCTTGTCGTATACATCACCTTAATACCTTCCATTGCTTTGAAGTCAGTTCTCCAAATATCTTCGTTTAATGCAGACAACTCACAAAAGCACATGATAGCTCAGCGGACTAAAGCATGACATGTAATACAGAACGTTTAACTTACAATTATTGCTGCTGTTAAATGAATATTTTATTAAATAAATTAAAATGGCAATTTAAGCATAGAGTATGTTTTTATACTCTTAATCTGAAAATGCATAAAGAGCCTATGCCCATTTTCCTACATGCATCTGTGTGCGCATGTGTGAGCGAGGGAGAAGATACAGAGACAAGAAAGGTTCTTTATATATAATCATAAATGTCAAAAATAAATTTCAAATCCACAAAAGTTTACCTTTCTTTTCACGAAAACTAAAAATTAATAAGATGAGCAATAAAATTGCCATAGAAACTTTCAATTCGGACACTTAAAGTAAGTCAGTGCCCCTTATTTAACATTCTTCCTTCCTTCCTTCCTTCCTTTAGTTTTTCCTTCTTTTTTTACTTGTTTACTTTCATCCTTTGTTCTGTCTTTATTACTTTATCTCCTCTCTCCCTTCAATTCTTTCTTTTCTTTCTTTGTTCCTTTCTTGCTATGTTTCATGTTTTCTTCCCTTTTCCATTTCCTTCTTTTATTCTTTATTTCGTTTATTAGCTTTTCAATATTTCCGCTAAAATCCATCGAAGAAACGTAATATAAGAAGACAGTTATAGAACCTATAATCCATCTACACAGAATTTATTAAATTCAATAACTTTCTAAGGTAAGAATTGGAGCTTTGCAATTTGGTGTTGTTAACCGTGTGCTTTTTAGCACTTAGTGGAAAACCGATTTTTTCTGTAGTTCTTAATTCTAATAGTCTGAGCAAAACAAAAGTGCTTAGAGACGTTCGATCTTTCATTTCAATTTAAGCTTGCGCGTCTAATGCACAAGTCTTCTTATGCGTGATTTTAGTGAACTGGTGTATTTATATCAAAAGTATTTAACCACCGTGTTCAATTTTTTATTAGACTACTAATATACTTGAAAAGAAAAATTTACGAGAATGGTTTAATAAGTAGCTAGTGTGATATTAAATAGAACATATCAAGTGTTAAAATGTACTTTATATTTCGACATACAGTTCAACGCACTTGCTCCGCCATTTTTCCTGGTTTGTCATTCCATGTTGAAAGTGGGTTTCTTTGAGGTTCTCAAGTTACTCGTTTAATTTCTGTATGACCTTTTTCATTTGACTTAAATTTGTGTCCAGTCAGGAAAGTTTCGAGTTTTGGGAACAGATGGTAATCCGAGAGAAAGAAATCAGATGAAAAGGTAGATGCGAAAGCATTTCAAACCGTAATTCGATCAATTTGTCTTGAGCGACGCGGCTTGAATGCACCGGTGTATTGTCATGGCGATACATACTTTTTTTGGGGGGGGGGCAGCATTCCAGAACGTTTTTCCGCGATCCCTGTCTTCATTCTCTCCAAAAGTGATGTGTAGTATTCTCCAATAATGAATTTCCCCGTCTCCAAGCAGCCAATCAAGAGAATTCCATTTGCATCTCAAAAACCACTGAAGCACCTCCTTTTCAATGGATGGAACGCATTCAACTTTTTCGGAAGCGGTTCGCATCATGTGGTCTGCTGTTTACACTGTAATTTCCGTTTCCGGTGTGTAGTAATGAATCCACATTTCGTCCATAGTCACAAAACACCGTAAAAATTGGCTGAGTTCTTAAATATTTTATATTCGCATACGGCGTGATCAGAAGCAGCACCCATCTAGCGCAAATTTTTTTTTTTTACAAATTTATTCTTACAAATAAGAAACAAATAATTGTTTTTTCATGCGTAATTTAATTCAAAATAAAATTAACACTCTCAGTTGAGATGCTCTTGGCCTTTGGTAACTCGCACACTTTCGCTCGTCTGCTAACCAAAACAACATCCATGATTTCTGGCCTCATAGCTGATTTTGAAACTCCAGGATGTGGTGCGTTTTCGATGCTTGTTCTGCTACTCTTGAACTCATTTACTTAAAGAGGAACGGTTTCATAAAAAAGCCGTGCATCGAATGTAGGCAAAACCCTCTCATGAATTTCCTTTACTGTTTTGTCTTCCAGAAAACAGATCTGAATTTCATTGTTATTCATTTCTCACTTTCACTCGAAACACTTGTGTTTAAACAAATGCGAAACAATTAACATCAGAATGACTTGTAAACATGTTGACAAATAGAATGGGAACTTTATGCCATATGATAAGAACCAACTTAGTTATCAAAACACCATAGTACCAATATTGGAAATTACCCTTTCTGAAAGCGTATATTGCGGTCATAATATCGGTATTTAATGTTATAAGAGAAAGTTATACACAAGATATAACATTCATTTACATTCTCAGCTTTTCAGCAGAATACTTAAAGAACAAACAAACAAACAAAATGGAGCTGGTAACATATTTTACATCTCGGACAGTTTTACTACTTTTTCTTTTTCAAATCCTTTAATAATGCAATATATATCTTTCTGCAGTTTGTTGTCCTTAAATCGAAAGCTATGAACCATCTTTTCCCCTTTAACTTTCAGAATGTAGTTGTAGAGAATTATAACTTATCTTGATATGCTTTATATACGCGTCTTTATTTATTATGGCAGAACTAAGACCTTTAAATCTTTTCTTCTGTCCTATTAGCCTGATAATATCATTCAACATTTTTTATTTATTTATCTATCTGTTATTTACTCTTTTATATTCAATTATTGCAATTTTTGGTACTCTTTTCGCATTTACTCGTTACTTTATGCTATTCTAAGGGTCACCCTTTTGGTCTTTAATCTTTCCCATAGCTTCTAAACTTTTTAGAGTTATTTTATAACTGCCATTTGTGCTTTATGCGCACAAAGATTTTTTGTTCGCTTTGGTTTATTTTTATTGTTAATATACTTAACTCAATAAGTTATAAATATTTCATATATATAAAAATGTGAAAAGCGCGATTATGAAGTTAGAAAGAAGGTGGTAAATTGTACTATAAATATTTAAAAAATGCTCAACACATTAGTGATGTTATTACCGACTATAACAAGCATATGTGTTATCCTTCGCCCGTGATGCAAATAGTAAAACCATTGCTTTTCTAAGACATTCATTATCAGGTAAAGTTAGATGCCAAGTACTCTTTGCGCAGTAATTATGTTTATTATATTCATTTTTCGAAATACATTGGTAGTTGCAACTCATACGCAAATAAAATAAAGACGTTTACTATTTTCTTTATCAAGACCAATATATGCTTTTAAAATGGTATATTCAGCATAATCGTTCTACCTACAGATGGGAAAATGGGGTTTGTTGAACAGTAAAATATGCTACATATTTTTCCATTCGTTCATATAAGCCATGTCTCTATTGCTGCAATCCATTGTGTTATAATACCCTGATACAGTCAATTATTCTTAATTACCTTTATTTTACCATTATTGCTATTTGCGAATAGTCATGGGTTAAAATCCCATATAATGGACTAATGGGTTTGATTTATTGCGCCCACTTGCAAATTATACCACACCTGTTGATTCCTGTATTAATATTGCAATAAATTTTTCATGAAATGCAAATGATGTAGACGCACAGGCCAAAATAATTTGCTTTGCATTACTTACAACCACGCAATTATTACCCTCTGTAAGAAAAAGGTGCATAATTTGGTTTTTTCATATATTTCCAAATGTGGCTTAGGCTTCTGCCACCTGCCACTTTACAATGACTTTAAAAAGTATCTCCGATCATGAGCTAGTTTCTCACATTAGGATTAAACTTCACGTATGAATAAATGAGCTCTCTTCTCTTGTGTAGCTATAGTTTTTTTCAGTTATAACGCAATAACAAAGCAGGTTTTTTTCCTAATTTTATATTGCAATTTTTTTCACATGTAAATAATCGAAAAAACTGACGAAATGCACTGTACTGTATTCCTTACTTCTGTAAGGTATTCAAAGTATTTTCGAACAACTCATATTCAAAGTGTCTGAAAATTTATAAATAATGTGATACGTTTGTATGTTCAGCATACAGAACACAGCTGTACAATACTATTTCTATTAACATAAGCATGCAACAACTCGTTATTGCACTAAAAATTTCTGAAAATGTTAGACGTTCTATAAAATCCTCGGTCTGGAGATGCAAGCATCCGGTCCGTTTAGATCAGTGCTAAAATAATGTACTTGGTATTTAGGAGCTGCCTCCACCCGCCCCATCTCTCTCTCTCTTTTTTTTTTTTTTTTTTTTTTTTTTTGTTAATAGTGTTTAACGCCCGCTTTTACTACTGAGGCACCACAGGCAGTGGGCACTGATGATACATGAGATGAAATGATAAATTGGGAAAGGATTTTTTTTAAAGGAAGAGTACCAGGCCTAAGTTTAAGGTATCTCCCCGGCATTTGTCAATTATGAGGACTGAGGAAAACCTGGAAAAATCGTCAGTCAGGGAGGACGGTCCTGGTGGGATTCGAACCCCAGACCTTCCGCTCACGAGTCCGCGCCTTAACGACCTCGGCACCCGTGGCGGTCCATCTCTCCCTGAAGAACCGTCACATAACAGGTATATATATATTCATCTACCAAAATAAAATTATTTTTGTTGAGGCTTCTACCGCCTACCAATAATAAGTTTACAGCGTATATGAATGCATGTGGGGAAAATATTCAGCTCCTTTACTCCCAAATTAACTCGCGAAGTGGCACCGCTTATAAATTATATTCTGTTATTTGTATAAAATTATGGGGTTAAAGAGACCTATATCATGGAGCTAGGCATAAACAGAGGTTGGGAATAGCTTGGCTCAGACTGAGAGACTGGAACGTACGTAAGGTTGTTGACGAGGAGGTCAGAAGGATTTGTCCATTATGCTCGGAACCGAAAGATTGGCTGCATATTTTGGCGTATACAGACAAGAAGCTAGAGTAAATTTTCTCCCGGAATCATTTTTGATTTCCATTATGGGAGGCTGATATGGGACTTAATTGAAAGTAGATGAAACTAGCTAAACCTGGGCATTTTCTTAAATGAAATACGTGAATTTAGGGACAAGAAAATTCTATAAATAGTGTATAAACAAGAACATTTATACGAATATCTGTATTGAAGCATGTGGTTAAGTGACATGAAGCTCAGTGTGTGAGGATAACAGTATACTGAGAACTCAAAATGATATTACCGACTCCAACTCTTATTATTTTAAATGTAATGCCCAATATATATATATATATATATATATATATATATATATATAAAATAAATAATATATTATTTATTATTACATATATTATTTTAGAATAATGCTCATTCAAAGCTTTTCAAAAAGTACCCACACTACCTACTTTACAAAGCTATTGCTGCTAAATCAAAAAAAAAACAAAAAAACAATGGTGCAACGAATAATAAAATGCTCCTTCCTTTAACAAAAACCATACAAAGCTAGCACAACGTCTAAATTGTGTGTTCAAGCTTATAATCCTCAGTTACTTGAGAGGTACCAGTCGATTATGGAAACTATTTAAGCAAGCTTTATAAAGTCTTGCACAGCTTCCATTATTATTCGATACTCCAGAGCTTCTAAGTTGTGAGTCTTTCTGATACACTACTGACTTCAAAAGGCCCTACATAAAGAAGCCCAAAATGCGACAAATCTAGGGATCTTGCTGGCCATTCCACATGACCCCTCCTACCAATCCAGTGTTGTAGAAAAACCTGGTCTAAGTGCTGACGAACATTCTGTATATAGTGAGTTGGAGCTCCATCTGATTGGAAATAGATATAATCTTTGGATAGACTATTGTTGACTGAATGTAGAAACATGTTTTATAGCCGATCCTATGTGATTTCAAGCGAATTCAAATATCTATTTGCGTTTCTATAAAGAAGAAAAGACCAATAAAATGATCACCAACAATACCAGCCTAAAAATTAAGTTTTTGTGGACATTGTGTGTGATTCGCCTCTATCCATTTGAATTTACATCGGCAGTTGTCTGTTGACAAATCCATTTAAGCAGAATGTGACTTCATCCGAGAATACAATTTACATAAGAAAAAACTGAATGTTATTAATTCGTTCTATCATTTATTCACAAAAAATTGTGTTCTTCTATCGGGATCGTCCTCTGAAAGTTCCTGCAAAAGTTTAATTTTATAAGGATCGCCCAAACCATACGAAAACGCTATTTCAATGATAATAAATGAAATGGTTCTTAGGTTCATTTTAGACCTATAGAGCACATAGGTAATGATCAATTCGAAAGCTTTAAAAATACTGATCTAAAATTTTATTCAGACTAAAATATAAGTGAACGGCTGTTGTGCAATCAAACTTCGGTATTAATGATAAAATATTTGTTTCTTAATCTGAAATAAAAGGTTTAGTTTGCAAGTCACAAGGTTTAAAAGTTTAGCTCTTTTGTCGCATTGCATTTTCATTCATAGACTCACTAATACATAATCCAAATAATACTAAAAAGTATTTTTATTGGTTAAAAATAAAGAATGCCGTTTAAAGTTTGAAAAAAAATTATAAAGTGTGTTTGTGTGCCAAAACTCTGGATAAAACAATAAAAATCTACATTGTTATTTTATTTATATCAAAGACTCTATTAAATGCTTCATATTACATTTAAAATATAATAAAATTTCATATAAGAAGATAAAATTCAAATTTTCGTTAGATACTATGCTTTGAATTCTTAGCAGACAGCATAATCTAATCTTATAATCACGAACCGCTAGATGGCATCACGAGTGCTGTCCCAAGTGAACACAATTCATTATTGTGGGAGTTTCCGCTATTATACTATTTGATGTTATTTCATACAATTGGGATGTAATATGGCACAAGGTTGTGTCAGCCCTAACGTGTGAAGATGTAAAATTATCTTATATATCTAATTCAATTATATTAAAGTTACATATAAAATGCTTATTGCTAAAACAATATAAAGAGAAGAACTAACGTTATGGCTTTTCACAACCGGGAAGGTCATGGGCACATACGATACGAGACAATTGTCGATATATTCAATTATAAAACCGATTGCTATGACATCAGATTTTATTATTGTGCATGGTTAAATGCACAGCACTATTTTTAACTGCTCTAAAGCATGTTTACTCAACTTTAGCAGCGATCGTGGATAAAAATCGAGGTAGCCGATGGTAAAAATGCACGCCAATGTCATCAAGGGCTACTTGCACCTTATTGGACGGTTGCAAGTTGGGTCTCTGGATTTCGTACGGGTCGGAATGAGACGGCACGCTTTGTTCGCACAGGTCATTTGTTCATTTGTGACGAACAAGTGGAGCTAATGCGAGGTCTCCTTGCTGAATGAATTATGCATTTAAAATCAATAAAATATTGATGTAAAACTACTGATTTACCGCTTTCTATGTTCGGAATACTAATCACAAATAAAAAGTTTGGCAAAAATAACTACCAGCACTCGCAAATAAAACTTAAAGCAATTTCAAAAATGGGGGGGGGGGGGAGAACAGAACAGCGGCAATGACATAACCTCAACTCCATGAATTATGAAGAGCGGAACCAGTTCATTTGAAATTTTGGCGCAGAGATTATTGTTGTCATCCTGTACACTTTTAACAAACTCATTCATTCATTTGCATTACGGAGTTTCAGCATACACCGTTGTTTCCAACTTTATTAATTCCATTAACTTGCACATTACCAACCAACAAGTGTATGTAGAATCTTACAGTAAGCCTGGGATCCTTAGCTGTAACAAGTAAAAGCATTCTTGGTATGTTTCTTTCAGTGACAATATTTTCAAAGATGGAGAGGCAGAATAAGCAGTAGGCGACAATAGGTGGTATGCGTTGTCTCTTTTACAGGATTCACGAACTCTGTCACTACTTCAACCGTGCTTAGCATTTCTCTCATCTTAATGTGACGCATTGAATGTTTTCTTTAATTTATTTCGACAGAGCGAAATAACGAATCGGTGATTTGATTCAGGGATCTTGAAAGTTAATTTGAGTAATTTGAAAATGAATTCTGCACCCCCACCTCCACCTCCTTTGCATGCTACATGGAACATACTTGTCCATCAGTTCTGAGCACTCTAGTTTTGTGCACGAAAATGTAAAGTTGAGTAGATATTGCTAATTTTACTTATATAATTCCCAACATACAGCATAAGCCCTAGTGTTACTCAATGTCTAGCCGTTTGTGTTTACGCTCTCAGTAGGAGCACTTCTGGGAGAAAGGAATAAGGTGACGGAGACACCAGATTAATTGTTGGACGTAGATTAATTCCCTAACATTGTTTTTAGATAGAACATCTCTACACGACGGAGCCCTAGAGGCCCTCAGATAGGCTGCTTCCTACCAGACACTGGGGCAGAAATGTTTTCAAAGCGCAAGCCATCGTCAAACCGCACCAGTCCATCTCATTTGGTACTTCTGATTGAAGGAGATGAAATTATATGAAATGGGTAAGCGGAAAATTCGTGAAAAGGAAAGACCTGTTCCAACGTTCGCCTAAGTGGCCAAACCACGAAAAAGCCCAAGGTTAAGAATAACCGACCCCAAGGGATTTGAACCTGGCACCTCCCGAATAACAGTCTCCCACTCAGTTCGGCTTTCTTTGATGTCAGTGTTTAGCAACAGCTTTTGCAGTATGTCCTAGCGCAGAACGACTCGAGAGTGAGCAATCATCACATGTTGCTGACAAACAGTATTTCAGAAGAATTCAGACTCTGTGATTAAAGAGACCACTACCGCTCTTGGTAGCCACGCTTGCTTCGTTATCTCAAGATTGCGAGTTCAAAACCAGCCAGGGTCTATGAACGTAAAATTCCTAACTCATTCATTCATTTGGATTTGGACTTTTTACGTCCCCTACTGACTGCTATTAATATTTGGGATAATAATTTAAATAAAATAACAATGGTACGGAGAAGAATTGTATTTTTAGCTCTTAAAATTGGCTTTCAGGTAACTTTTCCCAGTCGAAAGCGGAAACTGGCATCTCTGTTGCAAAGCAGATTACTTTAACAGGAAAATATGGTTTCCTAGCGACGACATAATCATTTCAAATATCAGGTTTTACGTAATAATTTACTTCCATTTAAACATGAGAAATACTCTAAACATGAACTGTCGAGGCTTTGATTCCCGTATATTGTGAATTATTTCAAGAAACGTGTTTCCCTACCTCGCCTTGAAAAGCAATTGATAGTCAGCTTTCAATGTCAATGGGCCTAGGACTCATTTACATTATTAACAATTTATTCCATTAAGTCACTTAAGAAGTTATTTCAGCCACCATGAAACATAAAGCCTAACAAATAATTTAGCAAATAAAAAATTTGGAAAATCAAGCATAACATGTTCAGGTTCCATTTGCACCCAAAGCTCGTTATGCATGAGCTGTGTACCGAAATAAAAACAAGATACAATATGGATGGGCCAATGAGAGCAAGGAACGCACTAGCGATGAATACCTCGACATCTCGCGATGCCATCCCCATTCCGTCCCTCCCACCCTCCCAGGAATAGCCTGAAGGTATTTGGAGCACGCTATCTACGGTAGCACGCCAGAAGCAGATGTGGAAGTGCATTAGTGACGAACCGATTCCTGTCAGTCATCACCCCACTCAAACTTGATACTGCAAATATTGCATGTTGTTCGCTTTGGAGATAAAAATAGAGGATTTTATAAAAATAATAAATAAATTCGCAATTCTTTTTTGTTCCTTGAGAATAAAACAGTCACACAATATACAGCTATGTTTTTATTGAAAAATAACTATTTAAAAGCCATGCATTTTCAAAGAATGTATTAAGTTTCCACTTTTATTTATAATTCATAAAAAATAGAATAATAGTTGCTGTATATACAGGTTGTTCACTTCAAATAACTTTCTTCTGATGAGTCAAATGATAAGTTGTTTCAAACGTAAGATTTATAACATCATACGTTATTTTGCATGAGCAAGATAAATGGAACACCCTTTATAGAAATTATTTCACAATAACCGTACGTAGGAAATTAATTCGAAAGAAGAATCAGATTTGCAAAATTGGACAACGGCCGGATTTAAAGCCAAAGATATGCTACTGTGTCCTCGAAACACAGAATCTTGAACCTCTTTCATCCTCTTTTTCTGGCTCCATTTCTTTAATTTTGTATCTTGTATCTCTCGCAGCAATCCACTGTTTCATACATATATAAGTTCTATGGGGTTGAGGTCTGCGTGGTACAGAGGCAATCTTAACACGTTGTGAACATGCTATCTTAGTATCTCATCAATATCGTTCCTATTTTTTAAAAGACGTTTTGGTTTTCACAATTCATACAATTCCACTTTTCTTTTGGAATTTAAGTATATCCCATTGAGAGTGAGGCAAGCACCATTTTTATCAGAGGAATTTGAATTTGGTAGTTTTATTTTATTATTCATTGCATATTCATCGTCGTCAATTTTAATTTGATTTACAAATTGCCACAGCATCAGGAACAAAAACAAAAGTGCCTCCAGCATGGAATTCAGCACCTCCAGTACATATGCCTTTACTCTGGCTGTGTTTTCGACCAGCTGTTGTGTAAATATGGCTAGAAGGAATACCTCTTATCTCTGTATAAGATGAGTTGGTGGCCTTCCTCTTGAAATCCACAAAGAGACGTTAGGAATGATGCAGCGTCTTTATATAGTGTTTTCTCACTATTTTTCTTGTCTTAATCCATTTGAACCCAATTTCGTTCACTACTTTTCTTAAGCTTGTGCCCCCATCCTTAAATCGGTGCTTTCATATAATCTAATGAGGAATTTTGAAATTGTGGGAACTGTGCCTTCATTTAAATAAAAATTGTGAATCGTGTATCTGATAATTGCTTTCAAAATCAACCAGATATGTCAAACGTATTGGAACATTGCACGTCCTTCCTGGGGGACTAAAAGAAGTGTCACTTTCTTCAAGCCTTATGCTGGCTTACCCTGGCTCGTAATGTATTTTCTGACAATTTTGAAGTTTCACCCTGCATGTTTATCATTTAAGGTAAACAATCATTGCGCATGTGCGAAGATCCTTAACACTACACACCCGAACTGCCTGTACTGCCAAGGATGACGACATTGTTTTGTTTATGGCTCCGGGCGATATGATTTGCTTATACGTAGCGATATATGTGCAAAGAGTGATTTACTCCTTTGCCTCAACACGCTGGTTAGAAAATTTGTTTTGAGGCAGCTATAATCCACGTGTATATCTTGTGAAGTGTGGCGGTTCTCCATCTTGTTGGCACCACATTTTTTCCGCCTACTTAGAACAATATTTTCCAAAAGTGTAGGTAGTTCATTCCTCTTATTTAACAGAGGTTCGGAAGTATACTTACTTTCCAATAGTCCCTTGTCGGATTAACAAACTGTATGTGGTTTCAAATACACTATAACTTCTCAAGATGTAATTTTGATAAAAAAAATTGAAACAAAAGTCGCTTAATTTCTTGAGAACTGTCTAAATTCACAAAATGTACCTTTGTTCCATTCCAAATTTTGAAGTTACCCTTCCCTTGGAGATCCATAAGGGACCCATTAAAGGTTTATCCATAACGCTATTATGAAGGCCTTTTCCTGCAATAAGTTTTAAAAATTCACCATTTGCTTTTATTAATCCAATTAAGAGACATTGACTTACAAATAAATTATGAAAAATAAGAAGTCAACAAAATATTAATGAACTGGCCAGCAAAACAAAACGTTATAAAAAGTATATGCTGAAAGCTAACATAATATACGTAGTACATCATATATATTTCTTAAAAAATCAAGAAAAATTATAGCTATATTGATGAAAACAGCTTTATTTAGAAAATATATTATGTTATCGTTCTTTAGATAGAATGTGTCGTTGATATCATTCGCGTCAACAACCAACAGTACGAAAACTGCCAGCTTGCTAGCCTAATGGTTGCAAAACATTGTGTAGTAACAGAATTAGTATTACCATAGTCGATTCACCAGACCCTTCTTTTCTTCTTTGCTATTACGAGGCAGCAAGGAAGTTCCAGGATTGGGTGCTTTTTCGGTCTTATAATTAGAAATCATCGCTGGAAGGGTTTTACTGTGTCTACCCAGTGTCACCGGTATTATGTATTAGGAGAGGGTTTAATTGTAAAACTATTATTTAATTATCAGTTTGGATTATGAATACATCTTATTTTTGTTATTAATGTGCATTATAGGGTAATTTGTTACGTCACTATACCTTTAATAAGGTTTTAAATTATTTCTTTTAAAATGCAAGTTTTATTTCATTTTTTTATTTTATCGTAAAATTCAGCAATTTGCTTCCCCAAGAGTTTATATATTTTTGCCAGATGAACGGCCCAAATCTTTCAAGATTCACTCACTATATTAAGTTTTGTTATCTAAGGTTTGCATTTAAATGTTTTCATGGTGTAAATAATGCAATGCATTATTGCAGCTGTATGTTTTTTTTATACATGTCAAATCAATTTTAACTTAATTTAATGTTTTAATTAAAAATTGTTTCGCACATTTGCATACATAATTTTTATTTAGTTAATTACAGTCAAAAGCTTGTTGTTAAATCTTGCGATTTTTAGTGGGTTTTTTTTTTTTTTTTTTTTTTTTTCTTAAACTTGTCCAATGGCCACATCCTGGGAGATTTTCCTAAAGAACTATACGAATTAAACGGGAGAATATCGTTCTCAGATTATAGAGACACGGTGCAACAAGTGTTAAAACTTCTTTATCTAAATTTCTCATTTACATTCTTCTTATGACTCCATTTACGTTTAGTAGTTTTGCAGTATTTTATTCATATCTTCACATCTCTAACGCGATATAAGGCAACCTGAAATGCTAGATCCAAAAACTAGATATCTAACAATTTATATAATTCAGGGTACTTGCTCCGATCTAATTTTTATTTTTGTCTCTTCAGATATATTTATATTAAAAACTTTACAAACATTAAGGAAAATGCAATACTTTCTGCAAGTTGTCCTCAATATTCGGTGGAAATGTAATTTTAGAAAAGTAAAACATTTAGGTTAAACCCTAAGGCTCAATCTTTCAATATAAATATTAAAATATTTGATAATATGGGTACATTCCTGTACAATTGTTCGTTTTATAAATATCCCCTTTTCTGCTGAAAAGATTTCGTTTCGTTCTCATTCATTATACGAATATGAAAGTTAAGTATGTCATAAAGAACAATATAGCTAAATCTAATAAGAACTAGAAGTAAACAAATGAGACACAGAAACCGCACCACAAAAAGCGCAATATTAACAGCTTCTGTTTTTAAGAAACGTCATTTGTATTCTGCCATTGTAGACGAGAGGTACACAAGCTGCTGAAAATATTGCGGTATTTGTATTACTGTTTCAGTAATTTTTTTATTTCTGCTTTTATAATTACTATTTTAGCTATATTAGTATATTGTTTTAATTAAATAAATGGAATATCCATTTATTTCGGGAAATTTCCATTGCTATTAATTATATTTCCCTTGCTAATACCTTCTCTGGATTAATAAAGTCAGTTGTGTTTCTAATACCTACGTCACTCCCGGTAAAATGTTTCATAAGGAAATATTATAAGCGCGTGAACATCTATACTGAGTTTCCAGTAACTACGCTTTATAGATTTTCTTTAGTCTCCCAAGTATAATTTATTAATACAACTTTAACCAGTATTAAGAACACTTATTTCTCTATAATTTCTCCTTTTATCGAAATAGAGACCAACCTTGAATCTGTCACCTAACCCTTTGCCAGCAATACTGGGCACTCCAATAGATTTGATTAATTATAAATTGATCCCTTCAATTTGTGATGACATTTTGATTTCTGACTGCAATTCTTCATTGTTACTGGCCAACTACTTTCCGATTCTTTAATTAGCTTATTTATTCAACCTTTCTTACCAAATTTTTTGAAATATTCCTTCCAGTTTTCTTTTTTTAATTATATTAATACTGGTTCTCTCCCTCTCCCTCTCCCCCCTCTCTCTCTCTTAAGGTGGATAATTATATCAAAGGCGACATGTTTCCTTGCATAGACATATTTAAGTTTTATTTACAAACCTTTTTCATTCTTCCTGGTGAGGTTCTTTAATCAGTCTTTCTTTGTAATAATCTTTTTCTCTGCACAAATTAATTCTGCCATGTTTTAATTTCTTATCTTTTAAGATTTTTCATCCGCTAGTTTTCATTTTTCCCCAAAGTATCTGCTGCTGTTTTAACAATTACCTTTATGTTTTTCGTCTAGATTTATCCTTCATATGAAAAAAAGACTGCAGTAGAGTACTCTAAAACTTTTTTTTCCGACAGACAAATTTTATAAATAATTTCTTTTCAAAAAAGTTTTTTTACTGTTTTTATTTTGTGATAAGCGAAATGTTTGACGTTACTAAAAAGTTGTTAAAACCTGTGTTTATTCAACTAAATACACATGCATTCATATATTGTTAGCTTTCCGTTGTGCCATTGCATGAATTGAATTGATTTGATTTTTTGGGGGCGGAGGATACTTCAATACTTGAGCCTTGCGCACGGTTGGCCGTTTGTGCATGTGTTCCATTGCGGGCTCTGCACAAGAAAAGTATTGGGTGAGGGTGACAGGTTACGTCCGGTTTACTAAGCCCTGGGTCCAGCGGTGCAACACAGAGGTCTGCGCCACCCGTGGGTTTTTGCATTAGGATGGTACCTTGTTACCTAAACCGACCCGCCTTTCGGCTGCAGATGACTGCGTCGCCCAGGCGCGCTAATTTCCCTTAGCTTCCAGCATCTCATTGGTGGATAGGTCATACTAGCTTAGACCTACTCGTATTTAAGAGGTGAGTCACCCCAGCATTAAGGTAGCCACAACCCTCCCTACCAACAACGGCGATTCCGGCGCACCGGCCCCCAGGGTACACGCCTTAGGCACTCCCCTGGGACACGTCGCCATCGTACGTCCTCAATTCCCCGTGAGTGACGGGTCCACTGCCAAGTCGAGTCCAACCCAATCCGGACAACTCCCTTCCGGGAGGGGCTCGAATCAAGTCCGGCCCGGCTCCCTCTAGTACGTCAGAGGTACCACGGGCACTCAGGGTCCACAGAGCCCGCACCTGGAGCATCTGAAGAGCAACGACCGAAGCCGCCCCCCCCCTTACGGGAGGTGAGGGAGACACCGGGAGGTCAGGATACATGGGGCAGTGACTGCGCAGATTGAGTGAGTCCCTAACATTTTTTCAGAGAGAACAGGAATCGGAAGATGCCCTCGTCAAAAAATTCGAGCCTCTCAGAAGGTTCATCCGAACAGAACCTTCCCAAAGCGCTAACCAGTACCACACCCCGCCAGCCCAACCTGCCCTGGCAATTTCAACCCTGTAGCAAAACCAGAAGAATGAAATTACATGTAATGGGAGGGCGGAAAATTCGTGAAATGTAAATATGTCGACTAAACCACTCCGCTACTAGAGGCATGGCAGATGATTAACATCAATGACGAATATAAACGGAGAATTTCTCCTATCTGTGAGGAGGAGGAATCGTGGACATATATTCTGGCTGGATGTAAAGGTACACAAGAACGGAGGGAAAAGTATCTACCGCACTCATTTACAGGATCGAACATAGGAGAATGAATGCTGGGGTTTGCTGGCAGATAAAGAAAGAGAAAAGAGATGGGTAACTTCTTGATGAAAGTGAGACAGCTCAGGTATGAAAAGCTGATAACCGTAGAGGAGGCGGGGAGAAACAAATTGACTGAATCCAGCTGTGTGTTATCCATAGTGGAATTTATTTATATTTTATATGTATTTCAATTTTTTAAAAATATTTTATGTATGTGTTAATTTTCATTTGTTTGTTTATATTGCTGAATTTATGTTTGATATCTTATTGTGGATATCTAATGTAATAGATTGTGCTAAATCAAACATACCAAGTGCATCATAAACGGACGATGGACCAGTACGCCTGTTGAGGTTGTTTTGTAATGTATTGGTACCCCTGTAATAAATACACTACTGTTGTATAATTATTCATAGAAACCTGTCACTTTTTCCTTGCGATCTTCTTCTTGGATATGGATTGCCGTCATTTTTCTGGCACTCATTTAATTCTTATTTTTACTTAGTAAAAACACATTTATTGGTGCCTTACGCCTCTATTTCATAACTTCCAATATACCTTTCCTGACTGGGCTCCAATTCCTTCTGGTACTCTAATATGTTAAAACATTTTTTTCTTTTTCTATTATAATGGTAATCACGTCTTTTTCTAACCTTTTCTTCTCAAACTACATTTCTTTATTAGGCATGTCGTTCTTCATTTAGCTATCATTCACTACATCCGCAATTTTCATTTGCTTATGAGGAAAGGTAAGCGAGTTGTTTCCGTGACTTCTGGGTAAGAGAAGGCCCCAAGAACAGGCTAAGTAGTTTTTCTGTTAGAGTTGTCCCTCTTTCCGGAGGGCTATGGAGTCCTGCTCCCCAACTTTTATATCAGTGTTGGCATCTAGCCTTTGCGCTCCGGCGTCAATAAGCCTGCAAGGCAGCATGACCCCCTCCCCCCTCTCTCTCTTTGTTCACCGACCTAGATTCCCAATGACGTTGGATACCAAATCTTCCCCTAGGCTGCTTCGGTTAGCAGGTTCACCTCATGCAGGTGTGGGAGAAGTTGGTTAACGTAGGTTATGAGTAAAACCTTCATTCTTAATGCAACTTTGTGACAACACAACAGTATTTCTCGCTTGGATGTTCCCAGTTACTTAACGTTGTTGAACATTGAACATTATACTTTATTCTCAAAGGTACTGAATATTTTCCCAAAACCTGCGACATTCCTGCCTGTTGAAAGAGAATCCATTTTTTCTCTTCTAGATTGCGACATTATCAGATGGAAATCATATATAACAAATTGGCTGCTAATATCAAAGATGTCACCTTACTTGGATGATATTTTATGATAATCGCATATATCCTATACTGGAATATATTTTACACCAACAATGATACAATGTTTCATCTGATTTTTGAAATATTCGAAAATATTTTACCAGCTAATTGATGGGGTGCATCGCTTGTTGTGGTAAACTGAGGTAAAATATGATTCCGTTGATATACTGATAAATAATTGGCGCCTTACTTTTTTTCAGAGAGTATTTTAAACAATCTGAACAGAATTTTTTTTATGAAACTAAGAAAGAGACCATGGAAAAGAATGGCAATTGTCTCGTGAAAATTCTTAAATTAAAATGCACAAAAACATTAACATTATCCAAATATTATATGAACAATTATAAACAATAAGTTATTAGTTTAAAATCCTAATGTAGAACAAGACAAAAAGTACGACTTTAATTTTACTATCACTGGATCGACGAAAGACAATTCTCTGTAATGCCCAAAGGAGCAGCGGGCGAAACGTTTGGTGAAATGTTTTCATCCGATAAACCATGACAGACAAGACTGGAATCTTTATTTTATTCTATTAACGCTGGCGGTGAAAACCTAAGCACATACATCAAAACAAAGAACGATGGTCGAACAGTTCCACACTTTTAACATGTTGCCCTTCAAGAGTGTTAACCTGGGAGGAGTGAAGAGATAAGGCTGAAGATTAACCGAGTGTTGATCAAGTCATTATGCCACTAACTGATGAAAGATGCAACACCCAACATATAGGAAAACACTTCGGAATATGACTTTATATTGTCCAATAAATTAACTATATGAGAGTATAAATAAACCAAATAACCTTGGTGCTGAAAATAGCCTATTGGTATATATCTCTTTACCTCCTACTCCCGAAGTTAAATACATAATCCAAAAGAAGGAGAAAGAAAGCCATGGGAGACCGGATTTGAGAAGGTGTGCTTGCTTGCTGGACCCTGGATCGTATGGCTGTTGTTTAAACAATATAAATTCCTTAATTGAAATTTTGTAGATTGTGGTGGGTAATGAATTTTAATAGTATTGCAATATATTCCTCGGAAATAATAAGAATAACGAAACATCCACAAATTCTCCTTCTTCAACAACATTTTAGCCCATTTCGAGCAGTGGCCTTCTTTCAAAGAGAGAGGTTGCTAGACCATTTAGCATTTACGAGGGTAGACGCAGAAGTACCCCATCTGACGTATAGATGGCAGTTGTTTGAATAAAAATACTGCAGTAGAAAGTATCAACCTTATAAAGCTTAAGTTTAAAGTTTAACGATATCATGTTTAGTATTTATTTGCTAGCCGTCAATAGTGAACGCTGTCAGTGAATTTGTAAACATGGGAAAAATTGGTCATCTTTATGTGATACAATACTTTCAATGAAAGGTCTCAGTCAACCAATACGAAAGCCGAGCTAGATTCTGCTCTGGGGAGTCTGCCCCTTCATTTGCAGCAGTAAAATATTGGGGTGGCTAGAGTTTAAACAAGGCCGTATGAGCTGCCAAGACGAACTTTGCAGCGGTCGACCAAATGAGGTGACCACGCCAGAAATGGTGAACAAAACCCACAAGATGGTATTGGATGACCGTTAACTGAAAGTGCGCGAGCTAGCAGACATGGTGGGCATTTCAAAAAAGTGCTGTACATCGCATAGTGACTGAAAATTTGAACATAAGAAAACTGTGCGCCAAATGGATGCTGTGTTTGCTCACAATGAAACAAAAACAGCATCATGACGACGTTTCGACCGAGTGTTTGGCGATGTTCCACAGTCATAAAGCCGAGTTTTTGTTTTGATCGAAACAAGGGTCCATCACTTCACACCTGAGATGAAGGAACAGTCAAAACAATGCACTGAAAGAGAGAATTGGCTCCAAAGAACGTGAAAACAGCTCCATCTGCACGCAACGTCATGGCGACAGTTCTTTGGGGGAGGGGGGATGCATGTGGGATAATTTTCATTGTCTTCAAAATGGGGGGAAAAAAAAAATCAACGGCGAGTATTATGCAAACTTACTGGAGCACGAGTGATGAAATCAAGAAGAAACGTCCGCATTTGGCAAAAAAGAAAATGTTGTTTCGCCAAGAAAATGCATCATTTCACACGATCGTTATCGCGATGGCCAAAATCATTTAATTAAAATTCGAATTGTTTCCTCACGCACCCTATTCGCCAGATTTAATCCCCTTGGTTCCCCCCCCCCCAAATTGAAAAATTGGTCGGTGGTAAAAGATACACCAACCATGAACAGATGGAGTCTGCCGTTAATGGCTGTTTTGAGGAGCTGCCTATAAACAGGGTATCGAAGCTATTGAACATCACTGGGAAAGCGATTACCCTCATAGTTATTTCCCGATAGAGGGCAGAGTGATAGCTGGCCGGTTCACCTCCATCGCTATCAAATAGGGAACTTATGTGCTACTTGTGCATGAAACGGCCTAAGACTTTGTCCAGGGACCTCTTATTTTCGGTATGGAGTTCTTTAACGTGCCATGCTGCATATCTGTGAGAAGATACCTACGACTTAAAATCCCTTCCAAGGGACTTGCTCCTGGATCTTGGATTTCGAGGCGAGTGCGTTATCCCAAGACCCTGAGATCGACAAAACACAAAAATACAAGAATAAAATTCTACAATATGAGTCTCCATAACGAAAATTCGTAAAGGTACGCTAACCAAAAAACATAATACATTGTTCTAAAATAGTAATCTCCACGTTTCCTGTCATTATAATATGAATCCTTTTTGGAGTATATTTCAATGTGATTAGGTTTAAACTTTTTTTCAAGCATTGTAATTGTTTTATCAGAATTTAACGCTACTTGTGCTTATTTTAATGTGTAGTAATTTTAATTTCTTCATCATGGAAACTCACAGTGGATGACACAGACCACTGACCAAAGCTTAAGTGAGAGTGCTGTGTATGCAGTATGATGTAGGAGAAGATGTGCTAAGCTTCATTTGAACAAGCCTTCCAGTAAGTATTTTAAGCAAAGCGGGATAACCCCTTCTAATAGCTATGCCTATTCCCAGTTTAATCTGCGAATTTCCAGCGCTAACCCTCAAGAAAGGTCTTGCAAGCAGGGTTATATCCTCAGTAATTGACGCAAATTCTCAGCATTATATACGTTAGACATCAGGTTTTGCTGGCTTACAGTATCGCCTGAGCACTTGTTTGAAAATACAAGTATGTTTTTATACGAATTGGTACGATTAGAGACGAAAATTTAATTAACATTATAATATTATTGATGGCTAATTGTTTAACAAATTCAGAAGAAATGTAGCTATTGCGGTTTTACTCTGAAAATATTTTTGAAGATGTTTCTGAAATATCATCGATCCTACTACATACTTGGCACCGAAAATGACAATGAAAAAAATGTTTTTATTTTTTAACGCTCTAGTGGTCGAAAATTTTTATTTTTTCTCAACAAAACTCGGCATATAACCATCAATTAACAAACGATTTGTCGAGTTCGTTAACCAGCAAATTTAGACCTCTGTGGTGGAACTGGCCTAAGTGAAAATTTAAAAGAAAATTTAAAAATCAATCTAGCGGCCATAATGTTTTGTTATTTCCCCCCATGGAAACTCGGTATATGCCATTAAAATAAACTAATAAAAATAATTTATGAAATCAGAGGAATCGGGTCATTTGAACTGGGGATATACCAGAAAACCCACATTTAAAGAGTGGGGTTTAAAACGAAATGTAAAAACCACTCTAGCGGACACATTTTTTTTAAATAAAACTCGGTATATATCGATGAAATAAAATAAGCAAAAAATGTTTCTGAAAATCAGTGAAATCAGAAGATTAGGTTGGGGGGTTTACCTGAAACACAAAATTTAAATTCGCTATACCGGCAATAATGTTTGCTTCTTCGCAACGAAACTCCGATAAACCATTAAATAAAATAAGGAAATTGTTTCTGAAAATCAGAAAAACGGGGACAATACGAGTGCGGAGTTTACCTGAAACCCAAAATTTAAAAATTGCTTTATGAGCACCAATATTTGTTTCTTCACAACAAAATTCGGTATATGCCATTTAAAGAAATAATAAAGTTTCTGAAAATTAGGAAAATTGGATACTAGCAATAAAGGTATACTTGAAAACCCAAATTAAAAACGTGATTTGCGTTTAATTTTCTCTGTATTGTTTTAAAACTATATGAGAAATTAATTCAGCATATAAACTGTATTTATAACGATGCATAGTATTTGACATTTCACTAAAACATCGTCGTGAAGATGAAAAATGTGAAATATTAATCTGTGTTTGAGAATTATATTTATATGTAAGACAGCTCTGTAATAACCTTCAGAAAACTTTGCGTTATTTATTTTTAATACAACAGCATTTACATTAAATTTCAAAGCTAATGAAAATAGATGAAAAGTTCGATTGTGTACATTTTCTTAGTATATTATAATTGTTTAGAAATAATAATATGTATTTGTTCTTTTGAAATATACAAACATCTTAAATATACAATGTAACTCGAAACGTTATATTTCTCCATTTTAGTGAATGTGAAGATGATATCAAGGGCTCATTTTATAAACGTGGTTACATTTAAAAATGTTTAAAAATACATATACAGTATAGGTATGTCTTTCAGTGTTCATATATATCATTTAATTAATAGTACACTATTAAGTTTTGTGGTTTAATCTCAATAATAATAATAATAATAATAATAATAATAATAGTAATAGCAATTACAACAAAATAGTCCTAAATAATGTGTTTATCTTTTGTAATACTTATAGATTGCAAAAATTCTAATTTTATTCTCCTAATACCACACAGTAATACCATAACTTATTTCATTTCATTAATTAATAAGGCCATAATTTGGTTTTTCATTTTAAAGCTATTCAACTTGGTGAGGAATTCGCTTAGTTCGCGCAGCTCCTGCGTGAAGGACTTTTTATTTTCTTAGTAACCAAATTGGATATTTTTACTACCACAATGACTATATGAATATATTCGATATCTCGCCCTTGGAATCTAAACCTCACATATATAAAAATTTCAAAATTATTTCTCACCTTTGTGCAATTATTATACAGAAATCTACCACAAAAGTTGTTACTCGAAAAGCAGAGACAAAAGGCTGGCAGCAATTTTTTAAAATATATTACGAGCAGAGGCTAAAAACACAAATTAGGTAGGAGTAACTGAATGTGTATGTGCCTGTTACGCGTGCTACTCTTGCTAATTTAAACATGCAAACCAACGCTCCGCTACACCTTCCGGTTATTATTTCTCATTATGCAATTTCTCCATTATGATATTTTTCCTTTTTTGTTTCTCCTCACGAGTTTATTACCAGAGTGTATCTTCTTTAAACATTAACTTTTAGACGCACTTTCCAAAAGAGTTTCATGGAAGCAATGAGTTATACACAATGAAGAAAAGTGTTACCAGGATAGACGGAAAACACTACAGCCTTAATACAACCGCCACATTGCTTCAATATACATGAATATATAATATACTGAGAGGCAAAACAAATTCAAAAGTTTTTTATACATTATTAGAACCCCCTTCATTTTTTATCAATAAATAGTTTTCCAAACATTTTGCAACCAATCTTACGTATTCGGCTATTTTTTGAGTTCATAAATTCCTTTTTGTATGAGCAAGAACATGAATGCAAATGATTCACATGTCATAATAATCTCAGTTTTACCTGTAGGGCAACACAAAGTAATATACCTGCGTTGCTAATACAACGACGCACCTTTGGCCCTCTCAGAAATGGGGTGTTTCCTCCTCTATCTTGTATCACAGCTTGCAACTTTACGGGTAACCCGCGGATCAAGGTCCTTAGGTTTTCTTGTGGTGTGGCCTCCCCATTGCTCAAGCAAAGTCTCCCGAAGTTCGTTGATACTCTCAGGAACACGCTGCTGATATTTTTCTCCATCATTTTCCCAAACTTGCTCAATGATTGAGCTTGATGATTGAGGTCAGGGCTTCGTGCTAGCCAAACTAGCCCCTGAATCCACACGTCGCGCAAATACGCGTGGGCCACGTGTGGACGGGTATTGTCATGCATGAAATCATTGCCAACATATGGAGCATAGCTGATAACAAGCTCCTGAAGAATTTCCTCAATGCACCGTTCAGGTCCCCGTTCTCCACAAGAGAACAACTCTGACTTGACTCCCACACTGATACCAGCCCACATCATGACGGAACCTCCTCTGAAAGCCATTGTCGATGAGAAGATGCAAGGGGCATACCTTTCTCCAGTCCTTCTCCATACTTTTTCCCTGCCATCAAGCGACCTTATGCTGAACCTCCACTCATTCATGAATAGAACAGCTTTCCATTGCTCTTCATTCCGCCCCTTATGTTCACGAGCAAAGGCAAGGCATGCTTGCCGATGTTGCAGGGTAAGGAAGAGGCCTCTGGCTGGTCTTCTAGAGGTGAGCTGTGCCTCTTCAAATCTCTTTCTCACTGTTTTTACGCTGACATTGACTCCAAAAGTCCTTTGTAAGCGATTTTCAGCTTCTGCGGCTGTTGCGTGACGATTCACGCAAAACTTACAGCCGCAGAAATTGATCATCTCATGCAAATGTCACTCTTCTGAGAGCAGATCCTCGTCTTCTGCAGTAGATAACAAGTTCCCTGAACCTTCTGTATGTCCTTTGTATAGTAAAGACATTGACTCACGCACGCTTCTTCATCTTCCAACAGGGCAGCTACTTCAGCAGCCTCCTCTGTACTTAACGGCATTTTTACCTCATGAAAGCATGTGTTAAATTCATTGAAATAGTTCAATAATAGAGCAAGGCTGATGTAACAACAATACAATAACAATATCATTAGACATTTCAATAGGCTCAGGTGTATAAATGTATTTAATTTGCATTCAATTTCATGCTTATAATTGGCTCAGGCGCAAATTCAAGAGCGGGAAGTCTGGGGTTCGAATCCCACCAGGACCGTCCTACCTGACTGAGGTTTTTTCCAGGTTTTCCTCAGGGCTCATAAATGACATGCTGGGGAGGTACCCTACTTTTAGGCCTGGAACGTTTCCTTCCTTAAAAAATCCTTTCCCAATATATCATTTCATCTCATGTATCACCAGTGTCCACCGCCTCTGGTGCCTCAGTAATAAAAATGGGCGTTACCAGTCAAAAGAAAATAAATAAAAGACTCCCATTTCATGAAGAACAACAGTATTTAGTATAACCCCAGTAGTAGATCACAAAGTATAGCATTAACTTTAAAATTACCCATAAATACAGCAATTACACTATTTATAATTATAATTTCAATCCTAATAATTTGTGTGTTTCATTCAATGTTTCCAACAAAGCCCTGTACATATCATCCTTACAACCAAATTATTACTCCACCACAAATACAACAAATATATTTGCAATATTTACATACCGCCGTGGCATATTTAAGAGTAATATGGAAGAATATAACTTGAGTAAATAAAATAACCACTCTCCTTGATTGTAAAAATTATTTTTAGCAAAACGTCACATCTTTCACCCAAAATCTTTAACAGCTGTTATTTATGAGACAAGGTACTTTAAGCGATAACACATCCGCCCAGAAGCAATAAAGCTAATCCTCTATCATCCAGGGGCAGTGAAACTACTTCAAAGTCTGACACAATATAATATCTACGAAAAATTAAGAGCATTTAAAAATATCATATCTCAAAAATTCGAACCAATTAACAAAATTCAGTGTCATATTCATGACCAGTGACTAAAATTAAGTAATAATTTATTAATTTACTCTCCCATGCGCTTTTGTTGACCATTTCTATTTATACCAAAAAGAGAATTACAATTTTTTAAGAAACAATATACTATTATATGTAAACCTCAAATAAACTACGACAACTCGAGGTTATTTATAATGTTAGGAATTACTGTAAGTGAACTAGAGGCAATTGTTTTGCACACCTTTGAGTGTCATAACATTTTACCAGTGTATTTACGGTTTCTGTACAAACTTAGCAATCAGAATGACTTATACTTATGGCCTACGGCTTTAATTAGTAAATTACAGTGCTTGTGATATTGTTTTATTTGAATAGAATTTATTTCTCAAGTAAATGTAACAGTTTCATTTTCAAATTTCAAAAGCACCTCATAAAGAGTGAATGTTGCTCATGTACTGAAATAAAGGTTGCCTTGAGGTTAACGAGGAGAGCCTGGAAGCTCAGGCATTTATTTTGGTTAAAATAGGCAGACAAAAAGGCACTTAAAATACTGAATATAGACAGTAATATAATAAAATGTTATCTATTAAAGTGAAAGCAGAGAGTAATATCACTCATTATTAATGAAAATACGTATTTAAAATACTTAATTTTATCAGTAATTAAATTACTTAAGCCTACTTTTCTTGACTACAAGATGTTTTTTCAAGGTATCAAAGATAGGCAATGGTTTCTGGTCGAGTTCATTTTCTGCTTATGCGTTTATAGGGTAATCAGGTTAGCATCTCTCTCTTACTTCCGTACTGAACACATTTTAGAGACGGTTTGTTGACATCTGTTCCTCTCTCATCTTTCTCGCTTGCAATTGCATCTGAGAAGCTATCCCCATCACAAATTTCCTGGAATTGTTTCGCGCAGATCGAATACAATATCATTCGCTAGGATTGTTCAAAACTGCAGTACTTCCCTCATCCTCTCTATTTCCTGGTGTTCGTATTGCCGAGGTAACCGTGTATTCCTTTACTAATGAAGGGCTGCTATTTAAAGAGCTTAAATGAATGGGTTGAGGAGAAAGTTTTGACTGATTAAAAAGAAATAACAAGATTCTCAATATAAATTATTGAGAGTTGAAAATGCCATTTAATTTTTATATTTTTCTTTCTCTTTGGTATATTGAAATACTATATGCTTTGTAAAATGCGTAAATAAAAATTCATGACGATCCAAAATAGGCCAAAAATTTGGCTTAAACTTTAAAAACGGCAAAATATAGGCCAATATAAAAAATTGGCCGTACCGACCTCAAATGTAAGTGGAAGGAATAATACTGGAAGAAGAAGGTTGCGTCAAGTTTTCAGTAGTTACATGAAATAGCAAAAATATTTCGTGATTTTAGACAATGCAGGTTAAATCCCCAAAAATACTCTTTGCCAAGAGTTACAATAAAAATAGCTGATTTGACTAATAACTGATTAAACATTCCAACACCGTCTGCTTAACAGGTGTTTTTTACAGCTAGAGTTTGGTTCATAATTACTAAAATAATTAAAAATCGTGCATGTTTATTACTCTTTTGAAATGAAATTCCAAGGGTACCTACTTGACTACCGACTTTTGTAAGAAGTGTGTACTGTTGTGTTAGTTCATTTTTAAATTCAAAATCATAGAATGCTGGAGTTTAGTTGGCATATTAATGATATGATAGAAGTTTTTGAAAGCTCTCACATTATCTCCTATATCGATCTTTTACCTCCGTCTTCTCTACTTTCCTGTATCTTCTTGAATCGTGACATAGGAATGGCCTCATGTTGAATGCCTTCCATCAACGAGTATGTTTTTCTACGCATAGAGTGAGACCAGACCTTTCCTAGCAGTTGCAGTCAAGACGCTCCGGCTTTGGGAAGGTAATATTTGGCTTTCGTAATTAGAAACTTAAGGGGCTTCTTATTTGGGTATCCAGAGACTCGTGTGTTAACATGTTATGCTGTGAAAGCAATGTGTTGTATAATGTATTACTTCTGGTTTCGGTGGTTTTCTTAATGTAACATTTTCTATTTTAGATAGTGCTAATAATGATCTTCCAAGTAATTTTGGGGGGTTTTGTTTCATATATCTAAAGTGAACTTGATTTTGCAATGAATTCGTAGTCATACCTTTTTAATCAATGTTATTGTTCTGTTCTTTAGGGTATGGAGGTATGTCGTATGCAGCTTATTTCATTATCTATTTGCCCAAGGCCTAATGAAACTTCACAGTAACCGGGCAAGGGTTTTTATTGTTTGTTGTAAAGGATTTGTTTCCAATTGTTGAATATTAACTTTTTAATCATTTATTACGACACTGGGGATTCTGCTCCTGTAATAGCACGATTTACTATACTGCTGCTTATACTCACTTTTTCTGTGTTTTGAATAATGTTTTTAATAAATTGTAATTAAAGAATGTTTTAGTTTTGTGACGCTATCCTTATCCGGTAACCAGAAAGTCGTTGTTCCAGGGTAAAACCTTACAATATTTACTCCCTGACCTATAACATTTGCTAATAAATGTATTTTTTTTAAAGAAGCGTTTCAGTACTAAGTTTTGAGTACCTATTTGGCAGTAATGAGGAATTAATGTGGAAAACCTTTAAAAAAATACTCAAGAAGAAAGTCCCTGGTGCGATTCCAAGAGCAGATCTCTCGTTTATGAGTCAGTGCTTTAGCTACCTCTGTCATTCCTGCCTATGTTTTAAAAAATGTAAATTTACCATATTTTGCAATGATTAAAAACTTCCTTGCTGCAATAAGTATTATCTGGTAATTCTTAGTTAATAGAATTAGGTTAGTTCTAACCCTGTAAGCATAACGCAAGGAAAAAAAGAAATAAAATTCGCCATGTCTGGTATAAAATAACGGTAACTAGTTTCATCAAATTTCTGAATCAAGGACCGAGCAAAACTATAACAAATGACTAAATAGTACTAATGCAGCAAAGTATATGTACGTTCTAAATTAGTGCGGAGGATTTGTACATATTATGCATTGACATCAAATTCTAAAATGTTACAACTTCCTGGGTTTGCTCGCTGATTCCATTACAAGTTTAATAGTTCAATCCAAATGTATATGGCGAGAAAGAATTAAAAGTGTTTTGGGACACTGTTAACAGTAAAAATATAAATTTCATAAGAAACGTCAATTGTAGGGTTGATAATGCATTTGCAAGAGGAAATGAAAAATTCACTCTATTCTCATTTTACACACGTTTGTGAGTAAAGTGAAGTAATTTTATGTGCAGAAGATAAGTTTAAAAAAATACAAAAATGAGGCAGCAAATCTTTAAGATCTTTAAAAACGGATTCCTTTATAGTCTCTAATCTTCTTTATAGTTCAGTTACTGGAAGTAAATATATTCTGCCCAAGTATCAGTATATTTGTATTTCCTTCCTACTCAACTGAAGTGGTTTTTAATTTGTCTTTTATATAACTATCAGCTGCTAAGGCGATTGTTGTCCTACTTCTAAGGACATAAAAGTGAACCAGAATGCCACGAGATTTGCGAACAGTGTTGACATTTCTTGCTACGTGTGTGCAGAAATAGCGTTTTCTTCTCAAAAGCAATATATTGCTCCACTAATCAAAAAAGTCTACCACTGTTATTTGTTTGGAAAATTCTGGACCAAAATAAAACCTGAGTCGGCATATAGTCTGCAACAATGTACCAGCAACGGGAGAAATTAAATTAATCGGAAAGAACGTTCTATGCTTTTACCCATATTCTGCAGGGAGGCAACTAAATGCTATTTTTGTATATTTCTACTACCAAGCAGAAAATTACTAAGAAGAAAAAGAAGAAATGAACGGTGATACGACGATAGCTCCATAAGTTTCCGACCTCGCCGATAAGAATTATCGCTTTCACAAGTCTTATCTGGTGTCATACCTTATCTGTTAAGTAAATAATTGCAGTTGTAACTTCCGCTCCACTGTGTTGAGTTGTTCAATTATAGTTGCATAAAGAAGGCTATGTCTACAAGATTGTGACATGTTCAAAATGCAGTATCGAGCTGTTATTAAGTTCTTCACAAAAGAAGGACTTACTCCCAATGAAATTAAACAGCGATTCGACGGTGTATATGGGGAAGCAACCCCTTCATATTCCACCGTAAAAGAATGAGCCAAACTTTTTCGAATGGGTCCAGAAAGCATTGAAGACGAAGAGCATGCAGGTCGGCCCTTGGAGGTGCTCACTCCTGAATACATCGCTCTTGTGGAAGGAGAAATTATGGAAGACTGGCTCAAAGTTACAGAAATAGCAGCAAGGTTGGGTTTTTCTAAAACAACAGTCCTTCAAACTATTCATGAACATTTAAACATGAATAAGGTTAGTGCAAGAGGGTGCCTAGACGTCTTTCCTCGGTCCAAAAGCAGTAACGAGTCATCAGGCATTTTTTTGGAGCTCTGCCGTGCCAACGAGAGAGAAATTCTACAAATCATTGTTAAAGGAGATGAAACTAAGGCCCTGTACTACGATTCATTGTCCAAAAGAGAATCAATGGAGTGGCAAAGCACCGCCTCGAAATGCCAAGGTCACTTAGTTAACCAAGAAGATCATGGGCACAATCTTTTGGGACTGTGAAGGAATTCTCTTTATTGACTTCAAGGAGAGGAACACCACAATAAATGGCGAGTATTATGCTGGCCTACTGCAGACTACGCGCTTCCATTAAAGAGAAAAGGCGAGGAAAGCTGAGTAGTGGTTATGTGCCTTCTTCATGACAAAGCGCCTAGCTCTTGTTGCAAAGGAAGCTGTGAAGCTTCAAGGAGATGCACCATCCACCCTACAGCCTAGATATAGCTCCCAGTGACTATTTCCTCTTCTTAAAACCCAAGAATGGCCTTCGAGGAAGGAAATTTAAGTGTGACGAAGAAATGATGAATGCTGTTTATGCCCAGTTTGCAAATAAGACTTTCACTGTTTTGGGTGGTAGGGAATGAAATGTTAATTCAAATATATAAGAAGTATATTGCAATAACGGGTAACTATACTGAGCAGTGAAATATATTTTTTTTGTCTTTATCATTCCTAGAAAATGGTTAGGTCGGAAACTTATGGACATACCCTCGTTATTCTTAACATTCCATCTGCTTTGCGTCCTGTAGTGCATGGTTAAGGAATTTAATACCTAAACCAACAAAATAATATCACCTTGCTAGTGATAAAGAGGAAGAACCCTGTACTTCAAAGAATCCTGATTTTTTGCAAATGTTCTATTTAGTAAACCACACGAACTTAATAAGAGAGAGTTAAGTGATCTCATAAGAAATTTGGAACTTCTGCAATTAAGGTTCCTCCAGGACAATGCCATCATGGAGAAGAAATATGCAGGGATTCATTAGCGTCAAGCAAAGCGAAAGCTCTCAACATGAGATGAATTTCATAACCTAGTCTAAACAAAAGATATTTATATAAGAAACATTAGAAGAGTGAGCTCTTTTTTACATTTATATTTCTGATATGTTGATTTGTTTCTTGTGCAGTATGGATTAGTTTTAGTACAAAGACAATAGTGTCCATAACCATGTAAATGCTATTTTATTCTAGTACAGCTCTTGATATTTTACTGTTATAACACGCGGATTTATCAGCTAATAAGAAAGCATTGCGAACCGATAATTATGCACTTAAAATTATAATCTTGATAAGTTCCTGAATGCGGTATATTTACTTAGTGGGGATTTTGACATTAAGACGTAGTTGACTTAGTTATAAAAAAACTAGATTTAAGTAAATTTTGGATGACATTTTATCGATCATTTAATTGTTGCGCTGTGATGAAATATAGGCATGTTTATTCTTAATCGTACAACCTTAAATAGAAAAGTGTCATAATTCAATCTAGTGGGAAGTTAAAAACATTAAATGCAATATCAATCAGTTCTGATACTACAATTTTCTTCAGTTATTCCTGCTATTTTAAGCTTCCATAATATGTACTACTTATATATTTCCTGTGCATTACAACGAAAAATGTATGTTACCAGAATTATTTGTAAAGTTTTTTGGAACATACAACCTCCTAGAATCAAACAGCCATCTAAGATTCCTCGTTCAACTTATTACTATCAAATAGCTTGTCGCTAATCGTATATTTTGACATATTTTGCATATATGTTCATTAATTGGGTTTCTTTTTGGAATATCTCCGTTATTGGTACTGCTTGGTCATTTTTTGTAAGTGTGCTCCCAAATACTTCATTAAATTTAATAATCTATGCCTATAACCTTATGGTAAGAACGGTTAACTGATCTTGCATAGTCTTTAAACAGTATTTCATATAAGAACGGTATTCTCCTCTAAACTCGTTTCTTGCATAATTCTAGGATTTGATATATTTTCCTGTTTCAAGAACATTTTCTCCGGAAAAGCAGTTACATTTAATAATTTTCGTTTTTTCCAACATCATTAAATTTAACAAGCATACTGAAATACAAATAACATGATAGGATAATAATAATCCTTAACCATCAGCTGGAAATCTTACAAATTTCTAAATATCTCTTCTCGTTAAGGATTATTATTAACAATCCTTAGATAACTACTGCTTCTATCATTACATGTCATTTTATAAGCTAATCTGCATTTTCTTTAATTCCAAAAACATTAGCTATTTTGGTCCTTTTGTGCAAGGATATTTTTTCCAGAGCTACAGAATTCTAAGTGAAGATGGATGGTGTCACACTATAAGCCAAATGAACAGAATGCAAGAGACCATATAGCAAGATGACCGATGCACCGAAGGACTCGATGTAGAACCTTTATATAGGTAAAAGATTCAGTCGAAGACAAAGACGCACAAGGGCATATTATCTTCGTAGAATCAGAAACGACATGCCAACAGTAAAGTAACATAAAAAGGAAACTATATAGTGAATGAAAACTGCTTTGGGTGAACAGTCAGATAGAGAATCAATAACGTGTTACATTGTTGTAAAGTATGAAATACAACAAATTTTGGTCATATATGTAAATCTCCCCGCGTGCGAATGACATTAACACACATTTATCAGGAGACCTTTGTTCTTAATGGGACTTTATAGGCTCTTAATTCATACATTTGTTCAGTTCTGACTTCACCAATAATGATATAGTTGCTTCAACAGCTTCATTCTCTGCTGTACCCGCAAATTCCCTTACACAAAATCTGGAAATGTGGTTTTAAAATATGTTAATACGTACTGGCTCCATCTCTATATTTCGACATTCTTAAATGATGAATTCCACCGGATTTCTGGCACGAGATGAGTCATTGAGAAGGAGCTCAGGTGTCGCGCGTATTTATTGGCTTTGTCACAAGGTGTGAAGGTTTATGGCTAGGGTGATAAAACTGTCAAACTATTTTTAGTGCTCTTTTGCTTTGATATATTTTTCATGACATTTATAGCTACGAACATGGGAATAATCTTAATAATGTATTATTGTTTTTCATTACATTTATCAAAATGAAGAACGTTTGTCATATTACTTGAAAAATGCGTTTATTACTACTTGCTATAAGCAATTCTTTTAGAAATTGCGAAGAAATATAGCTATAGCAGTTGTACCCAAGAGAAGTTTTTTTGAAAAACGTCTTCAAATCTCCTTCGAACCTACTTAACAGGCACCAAAAATGACTATGAAAAAATGGGTACTTGTGTTAACGCTCTAGCGGGATTTTTCTTAACAAGACTTGACTTATAATTACAATGATCAATCACAAATGATTCATCTAGCTAGCTAACCAGCAAAATTGGACCACTGAAGGTGGGGGTTAACCTAAAGCAAACTTTTTAAAAATCGCTCTAGCGGCCGTAATTCTTTTTTTCTTTCTAAACGAAACCGTGTATGGCAATGAAATAAAATAATAAAAATATTTTCTGAAAATCAGTGAAACCTGAAACCCAAAATTTAAAAAGCGCTCTAGCGGCACCAATTTCTCTGCTCTAGCGCTCTGCAATACACTTCAAAAATTCGACTTGCTGAGTAATTCGTTTAATTTACGCATTTCCTGTGTGATGGACTTTTTCTTCATACCGAAGTTTTTGCATTTTGCATGTTCCGCCTTTACAGTAAATCGTCCATCTTTTAGAGATCGCCTTACATTTATTTTCTCTGATGGTTCGTATTCTATTGCCTGCTTTGAAGGAATATTACCATTAGTATCCCATTATTTCTATAGCTTTCCATTTCGTCATAAACATTTAATTCCTGATTTGTTATATGATCTAATTTTATACATGATCTAGATTGTCTTAGAAAGTTTATTCCTGAACTCCGTATTTGCTTTGTACCTATGACGGGACTCACAATTGATTTAAATAATTTAATTCTTGTGTCATTTTTTGTTTTATATTTCGTAGCTCTGTGTATAGTCCCACAAGTATATTGAATATTTTTCTAATTTTTTCATAAATATCCAGAAGTGATTTTATATATTTTTACAACCTAGATATTTAAAGTGAATCACTTGTTCAATCAATATAAAAATTAGAAACTGTGTCTAAAGAGGCGCCATCATATTACGCATTTATTTATTAAAATAGAAAGAAATTGTTTATTAGATTAATATTTATCTTTTTGCCACTATTAACTTAGTCTTCACATTTCTTGTATGTAGGTAATTTTATATACGGTTGCCAGGAAAAGCATAGCACTTTGTGGCTGTCACACTGCAAATTAATCCTCTATGACATTTGGTATTAGATATTGCCACAGGCCCGAAAGACCACCCGCTTATTTCTTCATATTTCCTACAGCTAACCAAGCAAATGGCTAGACACTAGGGACATGCTCCAATCCTAATCTATATAACTCATTCACATCATGCATTCTAACCACAAGGAATTTAGGATAAAACAAATAATACAACGAACTGAAACTTTCATCACTACAACTGCAGCTTTTTAATGGTATTACAATGAGAACGCATTACTTGTAAGACATTCTTCCGATGGCCAGGGAGAGGAGTTACGCATCTTGACCTGCTCACGTCTCTCGATAGACTAACGCTTCTTCCTTACCAAAACCTCCCAATATCGCATTATACGCATGCGCATGGTTTTCCTTTTCCAATGTTTCACACAGACGAGCGTGCAATTAGCTCCCGATTGTTGACTTCAAGAATACTTTACTGCTACAATAATGATGGATTTCATTATTGATATTTTAATTATTAAACTTCATTATTAATGCATAAATTCCATTATTAATCCCATCATATACCTCAATGTATATTTATTATTTATATTTTGCAAAAGGTTTGGTTACTCGAAATTCTTATTCCCCGTAGCATCCAATCCACTCAGCCATTTGCTCGGTTACAAATGATACTATTATTTATTTTTATCGTTAAACACATAATAAATCTTATAACCTACGCACGCCCCCTACCTGCTATACATTTCTAATAGATACGAGTTTTTTAAATTTTCTAACTACCGCGAACTGCTCTTGCATCTTATTTAGTAGAGAATTAAGATTTTGAATTCTTTTCTTTTGGAAGGAAAGCCCTCAGAAACAACAGATCTAAGTGTATGTAATAACAAATGTGGCTGTACAAAATGAAAAATTACACATATTTCCAGAAGTTTTATGCTGTGAGTAATCAAATTACGCACTTTCCCGCAGACTGCAGTCAATGAACTCTCATGTTACAGATATTTCTATCTCATATGATCTCCAAATTATCTTTTGCAGTAAAGGTTATTCCTGAAAGTTAAATGAGAAGTTAAATAAGAACAGCAAAGAGAGGTTTCAACTTAATTCCAGGCACGACTTCTGGGAATCTACCAAGAGGACACGCTTCCTATAAAAGCTGTATAAATCCAAAGCATCGCATATTTATAGTATTGTGTTCTTTACATGCAAGAGGTTTCCATGCACTGGGACTAATTTTCCATCTAAAGCCTTGGAATGTATTAAGCACATTATATGGTTTGAATAACCGCATCCATGGTCCGGTGTTGACTTTTCCTAATACCAATTTGGAACTTTTCCTTGCCCTAAAAAGATGAATGCCAGATAGCCTAGGTCTCATCTCATTTCTGCCATCATTAATGAATTTCAATCTAGAAATTACAGAATACATTTAGGTACCCATAGGTTTAAGGCTCCCCCTGGTGTCCCATAATCATATTACTTAGAAAAAGCAGCGGCACCCTATGGGCGTCCCGGCTTCAAAAGTTCGCTACAATGTCGCTATACTTGAGGTAATACCAACAAGAGAAACTATCAGAATTTTATTTGCTATCAATAACTTTGCTTGTCGTTTTCTGCTTATTTAGATAGAATACATACTATAGTGGAGTAGAAAGAGCGCTAGAGGAGGGTTATGAACCGCTTGAGGATATGGATAGGCAGTGGACAATTCCGCAATGCAGGAAGATGAGTTTCTAGAAGTACAATTGAGACTAAAATCTGAATGGGGAATCGAGCAAGTATACCAAAATAGGGAGTAAATTACTAGACAGAGGTTCACGTTGTTCAGATCAAGGGCATGGCAGATGATTAAATTCACGGACGACATGAATGGAAAATTTGTCCCATCTCTGAAGAGGGGGAACCATGGATGCACATTCTACCTGAATAAAAATAACGGAAGAATGGGGAGAAAATTATCTACCACGCTCCTTTATGGATCGAAAAGAGGGAAATAGTCATGCTCTGCTGGCAAGCAAAGAAGGAGAGGAAAGATTAGGTAAATTTCTGTGAAAATTAAATAGCTAAGGTCGGAAAAGGCTGATATCCGGGGAGGAGGTTGATTGAATTGTTTGAATTCAGTTGTATGTCATTCATATTAATGTCTTTTTATACGCATTTTAATAATTTTAAAGTTACTCTTCTTTTATTTTTATTTTATTTTATGTATGTATCTCATTTTGTTATTTAGTATATATATATATATATATATATATATATATATATATATATTATAGCTTATTGTAATGTATCTAATCTTATATCTTGTACTAAATCAAACAGAACTAACACAGTATAAAGCACATACATTTCGTTGAACACGTGCTCCCGTTGAAGTTGTATTGTATCGAATTGGTACCACTATAATAAATACACTATCACCTCCACCAAAATCACACGTCTTTCTTCTGTCTCATATTGAGTAATATTTTTGTGATTTTTCTCTGAACGTCGTTATAAACCTTCTCTCTTCCTTCATATCTTTATTCAGTAAACTAGAAAATCTGTATTTCTTTAATTAATTGCTGCTTATCATCCTATCCGTTAACTTGTTTCTAATGCAAATCAAATAATACGCACTTTAATGGTGTAAATAAAATAATTTTATACGTAAAAAATTTAATTCAAATTTGATATGATAAAAATAAAAACACTTCGATTTTCGATGTATTTGGGTACCTGAGAATTTTCGAAGGAAATAGATAACCTTATTTAATTTAATGTGTTTTAATGCTTAAACATTCTTGTGTGAAATTCCTAAATAATGTCAAGAAATTTAAACATTTGAAGGGAAAAAGTTTGACAGTCATTAAAAGCTATGTATATCGCCGCCAATGTGTGTGAATACTTCCGTCAACGTACTTGTCTCCTTTTAAAGGATAGGCGACTACTGTATTCTCTTGGTCTGTGCACCAGATATTCAATAACTTTGCGCTCCTGACTTCAGAACATAATCTTGACACATGATCACAACATAATTTCATTCTATCAGACATCTTTATGTATATTCATTATAGCAGGATATTAGGGCTAGTCGAACTCTAACTACCTTTAAATCTTTATTATTTACATCTTTAATTAGTAAGCATAACTAGGCGTCTCAGTTCAATTTTTTCGCGTTAATTGTTATGCCATGTTAAAGAATAGTAAAGATAAATACCTATATTATTTTTACATATTCATATTAATATTTGTTTTTCTTTCTCTATACTTTCTATCATATGAAATGGTGCATAAGTGGTTAAAGACCGACTGTGCTTTTTATTTGTGAAAACTTAAAAACGGATAATTGATATTCTTAGAACTAGGCATAATCACATTCAACAGAAAAATGGAGGTAACACTTTTTAGGAATTATCCCCAAGTGTAACAGTTTCAAGGGTGTATGCATACAAAGTTATTGAATAAAATGCCGAGTATACAATCACACTTTCCTGCCAGACACTGTCTAAACCGCTGCTAATACAATAGTACTGCAGTGTTTGTCCTTTTACGCATACGGTTCCAAACAAAAGAGTGTGCAAACTGGTATGTAGGGGTAAGCTTTGCATTAGCACCTCATTGATCGTCACCAAAGCTAGGGCGATAATGTGTCCGCCGTTTAGTCTCGCTGGTGATTGCATGTTAAATGTAAACAAAAACAAAACAGCAAGATTTTAGTGATTTTCAATTCTCAACAAAGGTTTGATTAAAAATGTAATAGAAAAGGTGAAGAAAATGAGTTATTTATAATACAATATGACGTAATAAGAGATCAAATGTATTCGGGCTTTACCGCGAGTCATTTTAAGTTAAACAAAGTCACTATCGCGGAGCAAATTTCTATCAGTGTAGTTGTGAAACGCGTGAGTGCGCCTTGGAAAGGGATAAAGAGATAGCGAAAGAGAGAGCCCTAGTTATAAGACAGTTTGTTTACAAAATACTGTCGTTCTTCAACTATTCACCATCTTGCAGTTCGCCCTCTTTTTAATAATATCCGAATAAATTTTAGTCACCTAGTACCTATAAGTAATTGTACTAACATATTCAGCAGAAAATATTACTTATAAAACGGAAGTAGTCTACTAAAGTAAAGTTACACGTAGGACAAACAAAGAAAATGCATATTATGTAAAAAGAATCATTTGCATTAAAGTAGAAACATATGAATGTGGGCAGTCCACATATAACTAATTTATGTGAAACTGTCTTAACTGTAGGAAAGTTATGTTCTCTACGCACACTGATTATTATTAACAAGGGGACTTTAGCCAATAAACCAAATGTTGCTTGGTTAAGAGATTAACGATAGTGCAGTGCCACAAAGATTTGTCATTCGTCTGTTTTTTTTCAGGGATAAATATTCATTCATTTGTTCCCTCTTCTGGAGACAGAGCTCCTCTACCTTACCAATTCCTGTCCTTGTAGAACACTTGACATCTGCAACAACGTTAAGAACAAGAAGTCGTGTTTTACGTTATGCTCTAGAAGTGCAGAGAGACGGGGAAGCACTTAACTCAGAAACTTGCTTGTATTTTAACAAAAAGTAGACTGACGTCGCATTCTTACAGTACGCGATTTAAAAGGGAGGTTGTGTTCTCTTCTAAGGGAGATATACAGAGTGATTAATATAGAGCTAACACATTTTTTATTTATTTCAAAACGAATGATGCTGGTCACAACTTATTACATCTCAAATGTAGAGTATTTTTAGGAGAATATTAACCTCTATAGAAAATGTTGAAAATGTTCTCCCTCCTGCATAAGACATAACTCAACACGTCTTTCCAAGTTGCTGGCAGCTCGCTCAAGGACTGTGTTGTCTACATTAACCTCCTGTGTTATTTTGGTGCCTCAGATCGCTCAATGTCTGGAGGGTGTGGCTTAAACTGTCTTTTATAAGTAACCCTATAGGAAGAAGCCCGGTGTTGTCAAATCAGGAGGTCTCGATGGCCACGGGTTCTTGGAGATGATCCGGTCAATTAGCGCCATGGATTGGTTTGATGAATGGCATGCAGCGCCATCTTGTTGAAAATATCCATGACCCAGCTCTGCATCGTCCAGTTGCTCAACAAACTCCATGAAAATCCGATGTTCACAGTGTTCACAGTCTGGTCAAACAAATAAAAAGAAACAAAAACGATATTTGCCCTTTTCACTCACCAGAGATCGAGTTGTTTAGTATTGTGCTTCTCTAGGAGGAGGGGGGTTGCAAACACCAAATTCTCTCTGGTATGCCCTTCGAACTGTAATGGATTCGTAACCCAGTATTGCTTCAAAACCGTTGATTTAATATGTACTGCATTTTCACAGAGACTATAACACAATATCGAAAACAGCTGCTAAACCTAAAAATCAAGAATAAGGAATAAGCATTTAAACACCTGTGACAGGAAATTAAAACCCCATATCCCGCTTATTTTGACGTTAAATTCGGGACGTCCCAGCCGAATAAAGAAGTAAGAAATGTGCTAATTCTACATAAACAACTTTGCGTAATGCACTATTTAACTTTCAAAAGTTGGATTGGGTTGTTTGGAGCGAATTTTGATACGCGGTACTTCAGCCTTGCCAACGGCTAGCTTTTTGTGCCAACCTTTCCAACTGGGTCACCTGCGGGAGGTGACTGCGTGGAGTTTACCTCCCCAAAGAATTCGAGCTCGTCAGAAGGTTCGCTTTAAAACCTCAGAAAGCCACCATTACACCGCGCCAGTCCAGCTCGGCCTGCTATTTCGAACCTGTAACAGAACCAATGGAATGAAATGATATGAAATGGGAGAGCGGAAAATTGATGAAAATTACAGATCCATCCTAGCATTCGTCTAAGCGACCAGAGGAACCCACGAAAAATCCCAAGGTCAGTATGGCCGAACCCAAGGGATATGAACTCGGGACAACCCGAATGCGAGTTACCACTTCAGCCCCTGTGCTACTTGAGTTTCACAAGTTAATACAGGTTGTTCAGAAAGTCATGTGCACTTAAGACTACGGACGTAGATCACGTTGGGAGTTAGGTTTTATCTACATAGAATCTTAACACAAGTTGGCCTAACTGATTTTTCATAGATACGCGATTGTTTTTAATTCTTTCCTTTGTTGCATAACATTTAATTATTTAGTTCAATTATCAGTTGATAAAATCTATTGAAAGCGGTATGATAGTGCGTAGATGTTCATTTTAGTTTAAATTATGGCGCTTTTAATTGAGAAACGTATTTTTCTTGTTGATCACATCTTTCGACTAGGCAATAAATACACAGATTTAGCGCACGAGGCATTTGCTACAAATTTCCAGAAACAGTTGTACCTTATCGTGATGCAGTTCGTCGACTTATTGACAAATTTCGAGAGACAGGCTCCGTGTTAAATGCCGAACGAACTAGAAAACCACATAAACTAGAAAGAAAAAAGATCGGCCTTGCAACCATTCCTAAAGTGGCTAAGAAAACATTGGAATTGTTCCGGTATAAAGTGACAGCAGTGCAAGAATGGAAAGATGTGGATCATGAAAAGCGAACGCATTACTACGAATGGTTTACTTCTTTATTGAAAGCAATACCATTGATATTCTTGGTGTCACTTTCTATACAGACGAGGCCTAGTTTCACCTCTCTGATTATGTTAACACATCTGCAGAAAGTGTTTTCCTATAAAATTAAGCGGGTTCAGGTTTGTATATCCGCCCGTGGACGACATTTCCAACATGTGTTGTAACTGCACAGTGACTTTCCGAACACCCTGTATATTACTGCACAGTAAGAAGTTGTGCGGCATTGCTTACACAAAAAGGTGGTACTTAGTTATCTTTACTGTTTTTGCAGTAACTTGAAAACATTTCAATAAACCAATTATTTTATATTACCATCTCGGATTGAAATTGCGGACAAGTGAGCAAATTTTGGGACACGCTGTATATAAATAAACATGACGAAGAGCAAGATGCTCGTAGGTATCAAATGTTAGCAGGTAACACACATTTAACAAATAACAGAATCAATGGTCCATTTACTCAGTAGTAGAATAATATAGCTCATATATTATGCTGAAATGGTTTAAACTTAGTTTCCAGCACTGAATCGGTTTACCTGTCAGAGAAGTTGAATATAAAACAGACTATCGTTGGTGTGCTTTCTCTCTGTATAAATATAGTAATCAATCAACTACCCAATTACAGTGAGGCATATCAGAACAAGGATCAAGAAAGAAAATTGGCCTTTGATATGGGATTTTTAGCGTTCGCTGGTTGGTTTGGTTTGATTAGCGTAACGGAAACGTGTGCGGGCAGTTCATTATAGGGCGCATGTCTTTAACGTCCAATTACGTGCATGTCATGTGTTCGGGAGTTTGTTTTTCAGCTTTATTACTTTCTCTGCCGCTGCCTACAAATTTATTGACAGCTCATAATTTAAATTTGAAAACCAAAGAATTATGGCGGCCTGAATTTAGTACATTGCAATCTCTACAGCACATCGCGTTTGTTAAAATGCTTGAATTCTAGCATAGAGGTGCAGTTATAATATATTTATCTATGCGTAAGTGAATAGAGCATCTTCTCACAGACTCCTGTTCGTATGCTTTATCAGTTCTTTCTAAACATCAAAGAAAGATTAACTGAGCAGTTTTAGTTGGTGTGGCACAACAAATAAAAATAACATTACATGGAGTCCAACAACATAAATTTATCAATCACAATTGAAGCAGGAAATGTCTCAAAATTTCCCATTTAATTATAGTTGCTTCTGAACCAGATGAATAAAAGAGAACTTGTAATAAATCGTAACTTATACGATCCAATGAAATTCTAGAAGGAACCAAGTTTAATAATATTTAAAGGAATTAAAGTTTCGCGAGGGGCGGAGCGAATCCACATAATAGATTTAACATTAATTATAAGTTTTTTAAACATTCGTGAGGGAGTAACGGGGGTAACTGTAGTAACAGAGAAGCAGTAGCAGCAGTAATCGCAGTTAGTAGTAACAAAAGTGGTCATAGTAGCAGTCATTCGGTATCAGCATCAGTCATTAGTTATTAAGTATCATAGTAGAACATTTAAACTGTCGCGAAGAGTCAAAGTAAATAGGTCGATCAGTGAGAGTCAGTCAGTCAGTTTGTGCGATAGTAATAGTAAGAATAATCACGCGGAGTCAGTGATAGGTTGAATTTCAAATTTCAAAAGTGTGTTAAAGTGGGTAAATCCACTAGTGAAGACAGCAAGTTATATTCGAGTGTAGATTATAAATTACAAATAGGACCAGAAAATAACCACACCACAAAAGCACAACATGTTCCTGAACCTTCCAAATTGCCGAATAAATTAAATTTCCAACCAGAGTCGAACCTTATACTATTACAGTGAACAATCCCCTTCCTCCCTAATTAAAAAACAGTTCAAATTGCCCTGAGATCCCCATCCTTTGCATTGGAACCAGAGAATTAGGAAGCATCGAACGGACGACTCCAAGAGCCGAGGCAAGACAAGAAGAACATATAATCGTCTGATTAAATAAATAATAATAAAGCACCATCCATAACAAAATCTCTCCCACTATAATTCCGGTTCCAAAATAATCTGCAAAAATATGCCAGAGAAAAAAAAAACAACCCTTTACTTTGTGGAAAATGTAGTCCGGTATTCAAATTTTATTTGACGTAAAATATTCACTATATGTTTACTAAAATAAAAATTCACCTTTAATTAAGTTTCTCGTGCATTTCAGATCTTTGTTAATACTTTCGCTAAGTGCTAAATGTAATATTATCTACGGATACGTTATTTGAGTCTCCTTTAGAGTGGAAATGTTTCTTATAGTGTAGATTCCTCACTAACCTTGGCGCGAAAGAGTAAACAGCTATGGGAAATAATAATGTTAATCTGACGACAAATCGCTAAGGGTAGCTCCTCTTGCAGGGGCTATGATAGGGAGGGCAGGCTCAGTGTTCATGTGCGTGGAAAGTCCACAGATTCTGTGTGCCCTTCGTGAAGCTTTACTGTGACACCTCTCTCGTCCTCTGTGCTCACCAGCTTTATAACTTAAACCAAAGCTTGTGTACTTTAAAGCAGATGCTGAACATTCAGGGTTGTTTGCATCAATGAAATTCTATAATGTTTTTTGAGTTGACAGTTTATGCAGAAATTATATAAACATATTTATGATTCAAAGTAAAAGAGAGGATACGTACCCTTGTTCCCTTTAGCGCGAACCGCACTGCAGATTAAATATGAAATATATAGCTCCAAATAAAGGATATATATATATATATATATATATCTGAAAGGAAATGGTCATATGATGTGTATCTACAGTATATTGTAATAAATGATAATGAAAATAGGCAAATGTGTAACCAAGAGGATATCCCAGCGCAGCAACATTTGGATGCACAAGATATGGCCAAGAATTTATAAAGGTAAGCAAACATTACAAAGAAAACAAATAGCATATATAATAAGAAAGGAGTCTTACGAAACGCCAAACCAGCACACTATCCAGAGTAAGCATGCAGGAATATAATGCAAGAAATGGAAACAAATGTAGTCATATATCCAAAAGGTTTCAACAACCTTCATAAACGAAGACTATGCAGATTTTAGAGGAAATGTTTCAGGAAGATGACACATAAGAAGCAATTTCAAAAAGGTATCACTTTATTGATTTAGTTTCAGGTTAAAGGAGCTGGAGCTTGAGATCAAAATGTTGCACATGGATGTCGGAAGCTACTGCTTTCCAGTTTCCGGTGGGATGCGGTCTGGATGCCAAGCGCCAGTAGGATATTAAGGGAAGAATTAAACAGAAAAGTTTAACAGTTCATAACAATAAAATGGTAACAAACAGTAAATGTATGTACTCGGGTGTGTTATAAAGAATGATATACAAGCATACTTTCTAGCGCTAAAGCTTAACTTTACAACACTTTGTTACCTTACTGCTTAATTACACAAGGTACTAGTTTCATTGTTGTCACTTCCACTTCCCGCCTGAGAAAGGCGTACAAGTTGAGACATGTTCAGATACCCTTACACCAAAATGGAAGTGACAAAAGACAATATGCTGCCCTGAAAATATGCTTTCTTTTCAAAAATGTTCAAATGAAGCCTATGCAATAGGAGACCTGTGGAGGGTTGTTATTCTCATAGCACAGCTCGAAGATAGTTTAAGATATTTAACGAAGAGAGGCAATCAATTTCAAAGGAAGGTGAACGCGCCGCTCCAATTTGTGCTCTAACTGAAGAAAACATTAACTGCAGTTGTCATTGCGACAGAGGATAATCAAAAAACATTAAGAACACTTTCAGAAATGTTTAAATGTTAACTGGGTGCCACCAACACATTGGTAGCTGAAAAAGTTGCACATGAGACATGTTTGTGCACGGTGGGTTTCAAGACAGCCCATTCCCGAACAAAAGAAGTTCGCATGCAGGTTTGAATGCTGTTGAAGATGATATTACAAGATGATGCGGAATTTCTTTCAAGGGTAATTGTCACTGCTGATAAAACTTTGCTCATTATTTCGATCCTAAAAGTAAATGGCAAAGCTGTGTGTGGGAAATCTCCAACATAATAAAAAAAGAGCAATAGTGGTTGCTTTGGTTGGGAAAGTTATGGTCATCTCATTTTTCAAAATTCAAGGAACGATTTACCAGCATGTCACACTAGCACATTCAACTGTAACTGGGCAATACTATAATGATATCATGAAAACTCTGCCAAGACCATTATCACAGGCAATAGGTCATATTTCTGTGTAACAAGCACTACGATAATGCACGGCCGCACATCGCAAATGTTGCTGCTAAATATTTCATAAAAATCAAAGTGAAGTGTGTCCCTTGCCCTATTTATACTGCAGATTTAGCACCGTCTGACTTTTTCCTATTTTCCAAATGGAATAAACACGTTCGTGCAAGGCATTTTCCACCATCAGAAGCAGTGATGAAGGCTGCGGAGGACGTGTCAAAAAAGACAGAAGCGCTGGGAAATGTGTATTGCATTTAAGGGGATTATTTTGAAAAAGATCATTAAATTATCAGGATGAGTAAAGCGATGTTGTGAAAAAAGTATAATTTTAATCTACAGTCCCCTTTATAAATCAGTAGATGAAATACGAGTTACAGGCATGCATAAGCACTATTTATGCAATTATATCATTCAAAGTGTATTTTTGGATTAGATGAAACAAATACAAATTATATATAGAACAAGTAAATAGGCATTATAAGCATAAGGCAGGTCTTTAGTAGTTACGGTTTGTATTTTTTCTTTTTTTGAATGGCGTTTAACACCCGTTTTTACTACTGAGGCACCACAGGACACTGATGATACACAAGATGAAATAATATATTGGGAAATAATTTTAAGGAAGGAAATGTTCCAAGCCTAAGTACCTACCCGGCATTGGCATTTATGAGGACTGAGGAAAACTAGAAAAAAACCTTAAGAGGGTTCTGATGGGATTCGAATCCCAAACCTTCCGCTCACGATCCGCGCCTTAACCCCCTCGGCCACCCATGGCGGTATACGCTTTTTATTGAGAATATATGTCGAGTGCTAGATTTAATTAAAGTAGATGCTGTTTTAAATTCTGTGATTTTAAATGTATTTAATATGTTTGTAATATAATTGTAAAGAGAGCAATTATAATAATCTGAGAATATTACGTCCTAATATTGAAACTAGTTATGAGATTTAAATGGAATAAACATGATTACTAATAAATTAATTACAATATCAAATCTTGAACGTTTAGCAGAAACTAGTTCGTGTGTTTATGCAATATCAGAGAACACAAAGATCAGTAATTTAAGTGACAGTGAAACGAAGAGTTCCGAAGAGAAACATTTTTAAAAAAAGGTTTCTTATACAGTGTAATTATTATGAAAAAGAATGTCAACTTGAGTTCCAAATTCGTAATATTGTAATGTTTAATAATAAAATAGGGCAGGTGAACTATAGCTAAGCAAAGCTTAGCGACTTATGAAAAAAATTAAGTTGCTCAAATGATCCGCAGTCATTTTAAGCAACTCGTTATGTTAAGAGAAATGGCGGCTATTAATTTTGAGACTAATAAAGGATTTTAATTGTTGTGTCCTGAAATTGTTAACCGTTTAAGTTATTAATATGTTTTTAAATCCTTTATATTCCTCTTGCAGTACATGTGTTTAGAATTTTATGAATTTTAACGTTTTAAAAAAATTAAAATTTGCTGCAAGAGTAATTGAGAGACCAGCCATGCCACCTAAGGAAACAAGGTAAATAATAATGAGATGGGTGTAGAACGTAAAATATGTGAAAGACAGCGTAAATGGACAAGAATTATAACTAAAGCTCTATTGATATTCATATTTGGGATGTTTTACATGCTTTAAAATAGGATGTCGGGGATTGATCAATTGTCAATTTCACGGGAGGTTAAAACTTCATTGTTGTGCAGAGGGTGAAATTATAGTTAACTGAAATGTCCTTTCCTACAGAAAAAAACAAATATTTATTTAAGGGGGAAATGAAGGATCTGCCTTACCAATGTTAAAAATAGCACCATCGGTGCTACAACATTAAAATTTAGGGAGATTATTTTGACATGTTTTACTGTGTACTGAAACAGAATACAAAGAATTTCAGCATTGCAACAACAATTATTCTGGAGCCTTCCCCCCTCTTTTTTCTTTTTCTTTTTTTTTTCTTTTTCTTCTTTCTTTTTTCTTTTTTGCTAAAACGTTATTCAAAAACTTGTATAATTCCTAGTTTGTAATATTTTTTATGATATTTCTGATTCAGTGACTTTCTGTTATGTCTAGAAGCACCACTAAAAATTTTCAAGGCAGTTCGAATAATTTTTGCTCTAGAGGTACGTACATGTAAGAAAATGAAGTTTTGATAAAAAAAAAAATTGCAAAAAATAATTCGTAGCTCCAACGCGGAATGTAATGCATGCCTGTACCATAGTCAGAATCTTTTCATGCAGAACAGTCAACAGAAAGAATAAAATTTCCTCTAGCAAATGGTTCAAACCAGAATTTCTTTTTCGAAAATCAAATAATTTAGAAATGAATGGTGTCATAAGCATGAGTTTTTAATCCACCAAGATGCATTTTCAAATATTAAAAAAAATGCTTCTAACCTACATATCACAATAAATTAAAAATCGGAAATTTATCGTCATTGATTTTTTTTTTTTTTTTTTTTTTTTTTGGAAAAATGTCAAAATTAACTTTTTTTTGCCTTCAAACTCCCCTTAAAAGTTTGCATTTTCACGCTAGTTTATCACTCCTGTTCTCTCTCTTATCCTTCCTTCCTTCCTTTTTTTTTTTTTTTTTTTTAATTTTCCTTAGATTTTATAGTTCAGTTTTTTTGGAATAAAATAAATATATATTTTTTTAATACGAACTTTGACACTTTTGGAGCCAGTTTTATTCCACCTGATGCATAGCCGTACGCATTTTCAAATATTTAAATAATTTCAATAAACAATTTCTCTAAATATAATGATTTTTTTCTAACATGCTAATTATTGTATGAAGTTGTTTCTGCTGATGAGAAGATTAGGATTTATCTATAATGCAACATTCACTTTCAACCAGCCACTATACGCAGACTTAAAATGATGAAACGATAAATCATTAAATTATTTGTACTTAAAAAAAGTAAATTATATATTTTGATTTCTTGCCGCTCTTCTGAAAATAGTGAAAAATATAATATTATTGTTTATTATTACTATTTTACTTTACAGTAAAAACTCCTCCTGTCAGGCAAATTTAATCATAACTTAATGAGAAGCTGAGAGAGAAAATGAATCAGCTACTAGCATAAATTTAATTGCAGACAAAGATTATAACCAAAGGCCAGGAATTTGTCATGTGTCTAGTTCCAAACAAAAGAACATAGTTGGGACACAAGTATAAATAATTGAAATTGACAGAATACCCAGGTTATGTAGAAAATATTAAATTGTGCTCTTCCAAATTGGGCAGAAATGTATTTAATTGCACCAGAGCAAAATGCCTGTGTGGGATTATGGATTTTTCCTCAAAATATTCACAGTCACGTTTTACCAACTAATTTGGCGATTGTAAATTACGAGTATAATCTCCAGGGCAGGGACAAGCCTATCAGTGGTAGATTTAGTTCCAGGCTTGCAAATGAGATGCGGCGATAATAACTAATTTTAAGGGGATTCGGTAAACTCGTATTAAGACTAATAGTTTGTTTCCTTTGGGGCGCATGCTAGTGAAACTGATCACAAACAGCTTAATGAACCATATTGTTATTGAAAGCGCTTTCGAGTATAAAAATTAGTTTCAAGAACACTCCATTTATATGTAATAAATTTTCAATATTCTATTATGCATGTATTTAAGCACATGTTACGCACAAATATTGTTTATATCATTACTACTTCCGAAAGAAAAATGAGCTTGGGGAGAACACTAAAAATGTATGCCTTTAAGTCCCAGTTTAAAATGTGATGCTTTATAAACTATAAAGCCTTTGACTTCTGGTTTAAGGCTTTGTTACAAAAATAGGAAATAAGGCTTAATAAGAAGTGCATGAAGTGAATTTAAATAAGTAATGCTGTCATAGGATTACAAAAGAAATGAAATCTGCAAGATATACTTTGTGAAATATGTGTAGTAACATCAAAAGCTAAAGTAGATAAAAATATCTTCTGCTAAGGCATCTTTACAGCTACAAAAAGCAAAAATACATATAATTCAAAGAAGTTTGTAAAGTTAGAAGCAAAGTAAAAGACAGAAGGAATTTATAATTGCAACAGGAGGCGAGGCTTCTAAAACATGCACAAAGAAAATGAACATAAAGGAAGGTTTATTAAAAAGGTTTATTGACCGCTGCTACCAGAAGCTTGAGTCCATGCTGTTTCATTTATCGGGCCAAAGAATTAACTAACTATGTAACTATGCAGTAAAAACATTTATTATCATTTTAGTAATGAAGAAATTCCAATTTTGATACCTGCCAGCATTTATCAGCATATTAATCTTGTAGATAGGAGAGCTTACTTATCAACAAGATGGAAAAACTAACGAAGAATTTCTTTTGCCCCCTTAGTTACTGTAAGATTCCCCCTTTTTTGAAACGATAATAGCGAATGTTCAGTTAACAAAGCATCGGCAGCAGGACTAAGTCTAGAAAAGTGGTTGCCCTCGATAGATCTTACACATGTTCTCTAACATAGCAACAAGGTGGAAAATACCTTTGCATTTTAGGACAGAAAGCACGCATTTGTTTTCCTGATGCTTACCCCTAAGTTAATATAAAAGTGTCTGTGCATGTGTAATATAATTAAATATCTAAATCAATAAAATTATTCTAATAATACGCAGTTAACAGCCTCCTGTTAATGCGGAGCCTTTGGATTATGATATAACGTCAGACAAATCTAACAAACATGTAAATACTTAATTTCTGTTGCCCTGCAATCGTCCAGCAGAAGATATTTATACATAAGTAAATAAGGAGCCTTCATATGGACGAGTGGCCAATTTAACGGTAATTTGCCTGTTCCGTTTCTAGTCGGTTCTGTTCCCCCTTCCACTTTCCGCCTCTCCATGTGTCGGCTAATCAATTTATGCAAGTCTTTGTTGAACGTTGTGAGACCAGGTGTTTCAGTGTTATAGTGCGTTAGTGCTGTTACAATGCCAAAATGTCTGTATACTTAGCACACAGACTCTTCATGTATGATTTCTATGTGACAATCTCTTGTAGAGAAGTGAGACGGCGATATATAGAGATTCTCTACTGTTCGTGCGTCTCACAGAGAAACGGTTTGTACTCTTGTGAATAGATTTAGGGAAACCGGGTCTGTTTTTGATAAGCAGCCGAAATTAAAACTCCATGTTCTTACAGGGGAAACATCAATATCATTGGAGAAAAGTTATAACCACATCTAAAGAAAGCTCTGAGAAAGCTTGCACAGGAATCAGGAATTTCGCAAACCTCGGTTTGGAGTGCAACTAAACTTTTAAAATTAAAACCACACGATAATGTAGGGGAGTTCATTTCTGCAATTGGGAGATGAATAATGTTAATATTAGCTCTGTTGGCCCACGCTTAATTATTTTTATGGATGAAGCATTGCTTTGTCTACATTTTACATGGCCATGTAGCGATATAAAACAATAGATACTGAACTCAGAAAATCCCAATCTTATACATGAAATGTCATTGTAATTGGTTTTTTGGTGTGCTGTGAATGCTTACAGAAATCTATGCGCTTGAATTTAAGGGGCTACGAATATCCGACTCCGCCGGCAAACAGCGTGCTTCCCGGTGCCCAGCAAATCCCCGTTAAGCCAGCCACGCGTCCAAAAGAGAGCTCTGTTTAAGGGAATCGGAGCCAATATTAAGTCAGGTCCCAAAAGTGTGACCTCTGCGCATCAGGAACTGTAAGTTGCAAAGTCATGAGGACGAATGGGCCACCTCGATATATGTTTGCTCTTATCGCTAATGTTCTTGTATTTTAGTGCAAAATTGGCTTTTTACTCATGTATAATTTTGTCTCTCTGAATGAAAGCAAAGATGACTCCAATGTTATGAGTATTTGTATGCAGCATATGGAAGCTTCATCAATAAACAAATAGCCTAAACAAACATGGAAACATGACCCAAACCTTCTTCTCTAATCTGAAGTTCAGCTCATTATACCAATATCAACAACTCAGAGGCACCCAAATTCAGAACGTTTGCTGAAATTTAAAACCTGAACGATTATATGCAACCCCATTCAACTGTAATTCTTACAGCTCTTGCGATCTTCTATATCATTTTAATTTCTAAATTAACGATTCATGTTATATCCAATAGCTAAGATACAATTTCAGGTAATCTCAGTTATATTTAATCAGCATGGAATACTCTGGAGCACAAAACTGTTACATATTATCCACGCCCTTTTAATTTTAGTATGAGTAACATACTAAAGTTAACGCCACAAAGGAGTTTCACAATCTGAAGCAGTGTTTACGGCTTCGTCCCTATTACTATTATTATTACTATTATTATAATTTATGCATCGCCCATATTATTAAAACTGATGTATGTGTTTTATTCCCTAGAGTGATATGATATATAATGAACATGAGTAATGTATATTTAACAATTCATATTCTTGTAAGAAAGGAAAGTCTGTATTCTGCCTGCTGTAGAGCGAAAACCAGCAAATAGCAAATAGCATTTTTGTAAGAATCGGCTGCTTTGTAAAATCGCGGTCAATTCTCTTTCGTGTTCGACCCTAAAAAGACGTGTTTTCTCGGCAGAGTAAAATTTAAACCCACTGTGAGGTAAATAATGTTAATAGCTGAAGTGACGGTTCTCCTTCAAACTTACGCATCACGGAAGAGGTGTCAAATCTCCTAAGCAATGAACAAATCAGATGAGGCCAAGCAAAATTGAATCAGTGCTTAGTTTAAAAGTATGAAGTCAGGTGCGATACTCCCGCAGATTTTACTGGACCCGAGCGTCCCAACGATGTATGTTCGAATTCTGTATAAAAAGACAGTTTTGGGAGCCCATCTTTATTCGGCTTTAAGATTCTTTCGGCTCCAAATATTCACGCTTCAGATTCATTCGACTTCGGGTGTTCCGTCTCGGAGCATTCGACTGCAGATTCCTCGCCTTATTCGGCTTTAGATTCTTCGCTGTAGTCACTGCGAATTAGATTCTCCGACTCTCAAGACGCTCATTGCTACGATTCTAGCCATGTCTTCACTCAGCTAACTTCAGATAGCCGGAATACGAAGAATAGGTCTACATAACAAATAAGTATCGAATCTGCGATTTTAGTAAATTTAACTCATCGGAACAAACAGCCCGCAGAGTAGGCATCGCGGAATAAACTTACACAGCGTTCATTCTACATACGGCAGAGCACTTAGCTTCATTGAAAAGTGTTGTTTAATAAATCATTGGTGAAAGTTACTTCTAGGCGCCTATTTATTTGTAAGCGGTAACTTCCTAACCCTTCGATTCAATATCAGTAAAACAGGTACATCTACCGAGATCTTGCTACTTGGTCAGAAGTAGCAAAGTAACATCAGCAGCCGAGGCAACATTCACGTAATTCAAACCTGCAACGTGAAGCCGCGCCTATAGCTGGGCCTACTGTCGTTGCCCCCGTAGCATTACAGTCTCAAACTTTGGCGCTCCAACGAGCAGCCCACACCCACGTTACAGTTCCATATATTTTAGCGCCGCCAACGTGGGCCCAACTGAGCCTACTGTAGCTATCCTCGTCGAATAATGCTCCAATCTGAGATTCTAACATCACAGATTAATGTTGAAGCATCTAGTGCAGTAAAAAGCTTCTACCACCCCTTGATCCTACCCTCGAAAAGCTTACCTTGGTACTGTCCTTCTACTCTACAGTTTTCTGCACATTGTTTTTCCGCACCCAATGCATTAAAAAAAAAGTCTAAAATGCATAAATGCATAATACATTAATATTATGAAATAGCAGTTTGAAATATCATTTCCTTATCATTTCTGCGTTGTACCAGCATTTTTAGAGTATTTTCAATTTCTAAAGTTGTTATGTGTCAAATATACTACGTTATGAATGGGAACTTACTAATTGCAATTATGAGTAGTTATTTCTGCTTTTCGGTAAAGAAGTAGAGCATTGCTGTTCAGGCACATTATTCTGATTGCAATGTAGATAAAGAATTAGGTAGATTACCAACTTTTAACCAATTTACTGCCTAATTAAACTGCCCAGAAGTAACGAGTCTCCGCAAGAATGCATAAGTCTGAAAGATATAAACCTGTTCTGAAAAAAAAATGTAATTAATACCAGCAGTAATTTCAACAGCCATATTTCAAGCGGAAAGCCAGCCTATTACATCTGTGAGGTAACAATGATTACAGATATTTCAAATTGGTTGTTATATCACCTTTGATATCCAATGAGTTAAGTCAAGTTTATTCTAATAAACCCTGGATTGTTACATTCTATTCAGAGTATTCTTTAGTTCAAATCCCATAATAAAACGTGAAAAGCTATGTTAAAATAGTTTTTTTTTCCAAATTTCAAATTTTTATAGTTATATTAATCAATTTGTATTTCCATTGTTCATTTATTAAATGGGTATGAGCTTGAAGACTGGGCTTCGGTTGTCAATATAAAATTGGTTTCATGCCTCTTTCGTGTAAATGGCCGATTCTTATTCATGTAGATTACTTTCATTAGTTTACCGTAAAACTTTGAGAGACTCCGCAAGATAAATGTCCCCTGGCTACGTTACATGCGCTGTGCAGGATAAGGACACTGCTGGGGTTGGCATCTTTGAGGTTCCGTTTTACTCCTCTATTGAGAGGGGGTTACTTCCGCTTTTCGAGTGGCCTCTTATAACTTTCTTGACCAATGCAGAGAAACTAGGTCACTTCATTAGAACTTAGTCTCTAGAAAACAGCGTTCACCCACCCGAGAGATCGCGCCTATCAACAATTACCCAGCTATATATTGAGTGCTAGCTTTATGCAATGTGCAGAATTGTTTCGGTGTTTTCACGAAGTTCCTCTAAACTACGAAGAACTGTTCAGAACTTCGTGAAAGAGCGTCTACACATTAGCTGACCGGGAAACAGCTGTTGGAGCGGGTGTCCATTCCCATGATTAGTATGGGAGGTCACCTCTTTTTGTTAAAATACTTGCTTGTGCACACCCGTTGTTCAACGCACAAAATGTCTCCAAATTCCTTGAAAATGTTTATTGACTTACTATTTGAACATTTCCGTTTCCATAAGCATCCTCAATTAACTGATGAAAAGATTGGTGGTCCTCACTGTCAATGTGAAGTCTTTGCACATTCACCCGGTGTTTTTCAACAAAAAAAAAAGCATTTTGCTTATTAAATGGCGAAAGTACATCGTCATACCACCACCAGTATGGGAATACTCACAATTTTTATATACGTTAAACACAACACGTACACAGTATGCAATCTTACTTCTTCAGCTCATGGAATACCATGCATAACGTGTTTTTAGTGAGAAATATGCTGCATACGATCTTCGGTGCCATTTCTTTTGGGGGGGTATCCTGTATATGGAAAATATGAAATTATACCAAGGAGTGACACAGTCACTTGTAGGATCCATGTTTCTTTGCTGCTCTTTGTTTGCTGATGAATACTTTAAGAGTTAACAGAAAATTGTTTGCAAATTTTGTTGAGTGCTTTGCGTCGTTTTTTTTTTTCAATTACACATAATGGATAATGTTCATATAATTCAGGTAGTCTATATAAGAGTATCTTAGTGCAGATAGACATTACATTTAATACCTATATCTAAAACATAAAAGGGTTGATTGCTTACAGGCGGAATTCTGGCAGATGTACAAAAAAGGGCATTAAAATATATATTGTTGTAAAGAGTTTCTCTATCATGTAATGGTACCCTCCCAAATTACTTGGTTAAAGTTGTAATACTTTTAAAAGCATATACATTCTAAAATAACTTCATAGAAGGACCAAAAATAGTATTTCAAGGGAATACAAATGAATTTCTCTAACATTTGTCTGTTTTACAACTTATATTTATTTTCGTTTACTTGTTTCATTGTTAAGAATTCTTTTTATCTATCTTATTCAAACTTTATCAAACACATAAGTAATTGAAAATAAAAATAAGCAAATTCATAGTGCGTTCTGTATGTCGCTGGTATTTTTGCACAGCACATTGAAGCTTTTTTTTTTTTTTTTTATTTTACATTCGGAAATCGTCGAGACTATCTGCTCTGGAAAAAAGAGAGCTAAGTATTATTTCTGTATATTTTGAAAGATGAAACCTACATGCATAATGCTGTGCTGCTAAAATCTCTCCTTCAACTGGCTTCATTGCAGTTGGTGGTATTGTGGACCATATGACCGCCAGAGATCGAGTATGAAGCTCCGCCATTATCTTAAATTTAAGCAACTGTTTGCTCCCTTTAAGATTGTGGGTTTTATGTAAAATGATAATATGAAACGGTCCAAATATCTTACGCATTTTCTTTATGATAAGTATAAGTTCATATTGCTGGCCTGAATAAAACTAAACGTAACCTTATACTGCTGCATTTTAAGTGTAGTTATCGTTCAATATTTATGAATAGAGCTGGAGCAGGTGCCAGTGTTCAAACGTTTGGAACTTTTGGGTGAGCATGTGCTTCGCTCTGGGCCTTATACTTCTACATTACGCATTAAATATGAATAAAATGAAGGCAATGAATAAAATGAAGGCAAAAACGAAAGTATGGTTAGTAGCAAACCCACTTCTGTACGGTTCGCATTTAACTTGCCCAGAATTAATTTCTATATTCCTGCTGGTTTGAAGAATAAAATGCTTAATGAATTACTTACCTCCTAGGTGTGTCTGCAGAAATAATAGAGGAAGCGCTCTTTCCCCTGGAAAAAAAGTTTAAAAACATTTATTTATTCGTTATGTTACAGACCCCCAATTTTTTTGATATTGCAAGATGTGACCACTGCAAAAAAAATGGTAAAATGAACTTCAATTTCATATTTCAACGTTTATACAACTAAGCTATAAGTGATTATTACGTCAACAGAACGGGTATTTGCCAATATGAATGTGCAGACTAATTGAAATGCGTAAAAATACTTCATCGGTGTTGACGCTAGTGGATTGGGATCAGCACGATAAAACAATTTGGAAAAACTCGCAAGTACATGAAATATTAAATGAGGTTTAAAAATACGGGGATTTTGTTAGATTTAGGGAATGACAAGAGAATAACAAATATTCTCGCGCATATACAGATTCTCATAATAAAGAACTATCGTCGACAATGCTGAAGAGTCCGTATCCATTGTCGGTAATCTTTTTGTTAGTTCACGTTTTCATTATCAATTATTTTATAAGGTAACCCCTTAATGGGTTTCATAGATCACAAAATTCTGGCGTTCACACACACATATTAAATGTGTTTTACATTTGCGTTTAAATATGTGCAGTACTGTACCTTTTATGGTAGGAAGCAGCTTCTTTTCCCAAGCATTAAACGCAACAGACTTATTGCATCTTCTCTTTGAGACGCCTTTCTCTTTTAATATTTTGTATTTCTCTGGATAAAATGATTCCGTACATATTTGCTACTGACTTAAATGCATTATGTCCAACCTGTGGTGTATGGTAAGCATGCTTTCCTTCTAAGCCCAAGATCGCGGGTTTGATCCAGGCTTCCTTCGGAAGGGAAGTAAAGCCATGGAGCCCCATGTCGTAGATTTACGGCACGTAAAGAACCTCAAGCCTAAGCAGGGGCCTCTGAGCAAAATTTATCGGCCCTTTCACGCCTGAATTAAATGAGACGCTGATGACTTGGGATGTTAAACAACATCCGTAAATTAAACAAATCAACAACAATTAAATGCATTGTCTTTTGTGAATTTTGCACCTGCCACCTGTGACTTTTTCAAAGCTTCAAGAAGAATTTTTAGGTTTTCTACGAGGAATAATAAAAATACGTTTTATCATCACTTGCTTCACTACTTGATCTATGAATATGTTCACTATCCGAAACCACTTCATGGCGGTTGTAAACAGTTACGAGTTTCAGTCATTTTCCTACTCAAATTTGTAAACAAGCATTCAAAATAGAGAAACTCGAATTGCATGTATTAATAAAATTGCATTTTGAAATGGGAAACTCGCGCAGAAACTAAGACAAAGCTGTAATGAACATTACGGGGAAACTGTACCTTAGAATGGTTTCGCGTGTTTAGATATGGCCGAACGAGCACAAGCGATGCGCACCGTTCTGTGAGTCCTGTCGAAGTGAAAAAAAAAAAATACACGTCAGTGTGAGAAATCGAAGAGTGAAGGTATGGGAATTTCACAGTCATTTGCATACTTACCTGCTAAACCCAAGATCGCGGATTCGAACCCGGCCAAGACCGATGGATTTTTTCGGGCGTAAAAATCCTAAGTATGGCTTCATTCGGAAGGGAAGTAAAGCCGTGGGTCCCTGTCGTACATTTACAGCACAAAAAAGAACCTCAAGCCTGAAAGAGAGGCCTCTGAACAAAGTTTGTCGGCCGTTTCACGCCCTGAGTTGAATGGAACGCTGATGACCTGAGATGTTAAAGAGCGTCCATAAATAAATAAATTAATTAAAAAACAGGAATTTGCAAATGGAAAAGCTATCGGTGAATTAGTTGTGTTTGCTAACGGAACAGTAAACGAGACGCCATTTCGGCTCAGAATTTGGAGCTGTTTAAACGGAATTCGAGTAATTTTCGGAGACAGTACGGAACTGTCGATGAAAATGGATCCACCACCACTCGATGGAAACGAAGGAGCAATTCAAACAGTATTTTGCAATCTTAAATGTACTTTTTTGGACAAGGGCAAAACTATAAACGGTGGATATTACGTTATGTTACTGGAGTAATTACGCGACAGGATCAAGAGGAATTGTCCTCATTTGGCGAAAAGACAATAAAGCGCAGCGCATTACTCTAAAATCGCGATTTCAAAAAAAAAAAAATTGAATTTACGGAATAAAATTCTTCCTCATCTCCCTACTCTCCGGATTTGGTTCCCTCGTACTAAGTCCATTTCCCAACATGAGGAAACGGCTAACAGCATCAAATGAAGATGATGTCACCGAAACAAAAACATGTATGCTTTGTTTTCTCACGAATTTATCGAACAATCCTCGAATATTCAGTCGAAAAAGGCCTCCTTATTCGTATTCCTTTAAACTCTAGCAGCAAGTGTTTTAAATTTCAAGAGTGTAAGCATAACATTATTAATACGAAACGACCTAAACTTAAGCTACAACTTTCCCCTCTTACTACAAAGCTTATCCTACATTTTTATTCAAAGCAACCAATACATAAGAAGCTGGATTTCCCTTCATATGAAATGCTGAAGGAACTTCAACACTCACTGAAACGATATCTCTCCCGCAGGAATAGTTCTGCGCTATTTTAGTTTTACGCTGAGCACAAGCCCCAGTGCTGAGAGTTACCAGCAGTTTAGGAATGAATACCTCGCAGGAACCGAATTGCTAATTTATTCCTATATTTATCTTGCTCACAAGAGTTCTTGCTCGTTATCTTCTTTTTCGCAAGAGACGTTAGGTTGCAGAGCTTGAATATCTGTGCAAAATCTCACCGTCAGATATGTTTGCCGCGCACACAACTCTGAGAAATGCTACCGTTGCTGCATATTATGCGCTTTTTTCTGTGCACGTATCTCGACCGCTTACTTTCATTGTTTTATACAAAGGTAATATTTTTAAATGTAAGAAGTTTGCCGATGTAATTACGGGTCATTCAGGATAATAAAATTAAACACTCGACATGTGTCTTTCGGGTACCTGCTTTTGATTCTCATAATTAGAGAAGAGAATTTCATTCTACTGCATGTTTTTATAGACGAATGCTACATAGCGTAAAATACTAAGTTCATCATTCCTGATTTTCTTAATCGAAATAGACGCAGATTAATTCTTTAATAATAAATGTTTAGATCCTTTTCGAGAGAATGATGCATAATGTATATCTGAAGGCTTTTTGTTTCTTTCGGTACTAAACTTGATAGCTGTAATTAAATGTTTCAAAGAGAAAAGCATTTCTATCTAAATACCCCAACAATTATTTAAAATTTCCCTTAAATGTGCATAAAAATAAAAGTGAAATATGCTGCGATAAAGGCAAAAGTTGGTTGTATTAACGTGTCCCAATTATTAAAGCAGTGCTATTGCTCAAGCATCCAGTGCGCATGTTTCTGCGGACGGTGCAGCAGTTTTAAAGTTACTGTGACAGATTATTCATGATTTAGTTCGTCATTTAGCCTTAAAGATGTTTACAACAACAACAATAATAATAATAATATTTTTATTGAAGTGCTATGCTGTTATACATAAAATAATCTAATCACTGAATTTGGCCCTGGCCACTTTTCAAATTAGTAGCGCACTTAAATTTATCAATTATGTATTACAATAATCTTTAGTTCTTATATTTACAATCATACATTATTGCTTATTCTCTCTTTAAACAGTCAATTTCCATTTGTTTTTATACTTTCTCTAAACATTGCTCCAAACTCTTAGACTTTTGTCTAAAATTACATTAAACGCAGGCTATTAGATGTACCATTAAGCAAATTTTACAAGGAAAATTCGCGATTTTGTGGTACAAGATCAACATAAGAATTATTCTACATTTATAACAACACTGGTGATTTATTTAGTTATTTCTTGTATGTAGTGTTTAAAATTAGATATTTACTGTAGAAAAAACTGTTCAATCTACTCCTATTCAATGGATTGTTCTGTGAAATGTATTAAACTTAATTTTGTTAAGGTTAAAATATAATGAATGCATACATAAACTCTTCGACTAACATATATTCTGATACTGGTATTCCAGTACTCAGACTTATAATCAGTAAAAGTCGTTAACTCTACAAATTTAATAATTTCTGACTCACACTTTTGTTTCAATGTGAAGGTTGTGTTTGTTTAGCTAAACACGGTTCTTTAATATTTGGGTTGTACTGACATAATTTTAGTTAAAAGTTGGGATGACCATTTAACCTATTTCTGTACTTGTTTATATATATAAATCAAAGAAAAATATTCACACTCATAAAGATAAGTAGTCACATAAACCATAACATATTTTCACATTTTCCAAGATAATTACTTTTTTTTTTTTTTTGCTTCCCCCTCCCTTTTCCTTGCCAGTCAAAATTCTGTTAAACCCATCTTCATGATCATTTGCTTGAGACTTCCGTCACATGATAGCTCCGTCAATTAATTCATCTTTCTTGGAAGCGAGTTGAGGTTTCTGGTAAGATGTCAGCAATAGAAAATCGGTATGTAAAACAAAATGTTTCAGGGAATAACATTGAAAGAAAGATGAGACACCGAAGGTGCTCCTTAATATTCACTGTCAGTTCACAATGAAGAGAAAATTAATTTTCACTTAAGAAAGCATCCAACAATAGAAAGTAAGATGTGTTTCCAATAATAATTTCCGTTATCATGAAGTTTTTTTCTTAAGAGCCGCCCTTTTATCCTGTAGCAAGAATATGGAAATAAGCGCACCTGTAAAATTTTGTTCAGCTGCTGAGGCATCAAAAGTTAGCCACCTGGGCAAGCCACGCTCATCAATGAAATAACTTAAGTCTGGGGATGAGTCTGAGAGAAAAATCTGCACTCCTGAACGAAGTTCAAACAGATGGTTAAATATATTTCCCCTCAACAGCCACCTAGTATGGATTAAAAGAGAATCATGTACAGCTACCCATTTCATTATACAAGATGGAAAATAATTGTGAATTCATAGCTCTGGACCTATTGAAGTTGACAGCTTTAACACTTTCACTTACAGCTGTCTTTAGAGTAACAGGCTAAAGCCTTACTATGAATGCTACAATGTGTAAATGTTGCTTCTGTGGCTACTTCTTTAACCTTTGCAAAAACGACTCTGTGTTTCCCAGTCATTACACATGCTCCATCAGAACAAACGTCAACATATTTTTATTCCATTCTATACATTAATTTTCATAGATTTAATTTTGAAAATATTTTATTTTAGATTTTTGGAGCAGGCAGTGATTCACAAAACATGAATTCTTCTTTCTCTGTTTCCCCATCTGTAAATATTACGTAAGCAAGAAGATGGGTCATGTTCATGTGAGTATTTTCATTCAATTGTATTGACTAGCGCGAATGTTTTCTATTAACTGCTGCTTAACTTTTTCAGACAAATCTGAAACTTTTTGGGATATGGTGTCAGGATATTGGAATAACTTCATGTCTTCTTGCTGCCTTGTCCCTCAACGCTATTTTAACCATACCTGTAGTTGCTGATCCGATCGTTTGGGGGTTTCCCGCCCTAGCTTTCTCAAACTGACTTCATAAGAGCTTTCATGTTACATCCTGTAAAATGAGTTTTTTTTTTTCTTCTCCCCTAGATGACAAATCTGGTAGTTTTCTCTGAAAACATTACAACTGTTTGTGTTTCAAGATGCTTAGCTTCAAAATGACGTTTCAAAAAGGAAGGTTTCATCGAATGATTTGAAGGTATTTCACCACACACTGCGGTATTAGGATGGTTTATTCTCTATCTCCAGTATATTTGAAATCACGTGGTAAAGAGCTCAAGAGCTCATATTGTACTTAGGTATTGCTTGAGCCGCTTTTGTTGCTTTCTTGTACAATGATGTTCTCTGTTGGATACTTAGCATTAGCAGTAGTTGGCTCCTGCAGAATGAAAATATTTACCCAACTTATACTGATTTCTCTTTTAAGCTTTTCGAGCAAGTCCTTTAATCAAACACTTATTCATTATTCTGATTTACTTCTTTTGAGTCTAACACAAACTACAAATAAATCTGACAATTTAACAAATAAAAACTAGCATCCAATAGCAATAATGTAACTCTGCTGCTTTCTTAGCTGTTAATGCGTCTCGCAGCTAAACGACAAAATGTATCTCATTGTTGTATGATCAAACATATTCCAGCTGCGCTCTGTCATTCGTAGGATTAAAATTGAACTTTGGTATTATTTTTGTAGGTATCACACAAACGTTTTATGATAATGTAAAATGTATTGTTTCCGTTTAGTTATAGTAGAACTGTCAAATATTTGTTGTTTGTAATATAAATGTTAATTTATTTCTTTGCTAAAAAGTTAATGTACCATTGGGCAGTAGTTTACGTACCATGGGTTGAGAACTCCTGCTCTAGACCATTTACTTCCTTTTCTCCAAATCTTTGTTTCTCTTAATTCAAATATTTTGTGTTGTGCGTCTTCTTTTGCCCCACATAATGGACATTCACCTTGTGGATATCGTTTCGTTGCCCTTTTAGCCTTCGTTCCTGCTCTTAACCATAGTATCTCCCTCTTTCTTTTTAATTGTTGTCTATATACCTCTCTGTTTCCCAATTGTATTTCATTTGAACATAAAATACTAGTGCCCTCTTCTTGATCATCTGACTGAGCAACTTTGTATCTCAATATATTCAAATCTTCTTCTAATGCTCTTCCGAAAATTTTTGTTTGTCTCTCTTTTTCTCCAAACACCTCCCAATCCATTAGTTTCTAATTATGTGAACTTAGTCTTGCGGGCATTTATTATTTTCTAAGGTGTTTCTTAATTGGCATTTGAAACTCTGGTATTGGTATTTTAAACAATGTTTTAACAAATTACTACTTCTTCTTATCTCATTGGCACTACAGTTCAGGGCGAAATTCGGCCTATCGCGACGATCTCTATTTCCTCTACCTCCGTCTTACGACTTTATTGATAGAGGGCAGTATTGCAATCGCATGCCGACACCCCACCGATCGTCTATTACGCGGCGTTCGTGATCGAAGAACGCCAACTATCCCTCAGGCAGCTTTCCAATTGTCCTCACGAGGCTGGACGAACCCCGTTCCAGACCTCCTTAACTTTGAAAAAATCCTAAGTTGGTACCGGGAATCGAACCCGGGCCTCCTGGCCAGCAGTCAGTTAACCACTAGACCAAAGAGGTGGTCTTTTTAAGAAAGGTCTTCATGTAAATTCAGGAATCTGTACCAGCTATCTTCATAATCAATCCTTTTCTTGCTACTCTTTCCAATTCAATTTGAGTTACATCATTGACTGTTGCTATTGGTAACCCCATAACTTCCTTGCAAGACATCCTATGTACCCTGGTCCATCAATTCCCACCCATGTTCAGGTCCCCATATATCAATACCATTCGAGCCTCGACCATTTCACTTCCATCTCTGGCATTTTATATAGACATCCTCTTAAAGTCATCACTGCTGCTTTTCCTTTTGCCAGAGCTGATTCTATTGTTTCTCCCCTTTGCCCCCTGCGTCTTTTTAATTCCTAAGTCTCGCACCACTTCACACTCAATTCTTCTTTTCTTCCATTTCTCATGTTTACTCAATTTCCCTCCTTTCCGAAATACTACAATTTGTGTTTTAGGTTTAATTTCCATTCCATTCCATTCCATCCAGTAATTATCGTTTTCTTTTAGAGACAATTTTAAGCCATTTACCCACTAGCAAGTCATCTGTAAACAGCAGACCAGGGCTGTTATTTGTTACAGGCAAGAATGATTTATTAATGCACAAAATTTGTGATTTTCCATTTTCAACTATTGTTTTACAAATTTAAGGAAGAAAACGCCTCTGAAAATCATAATAAGCCTTGTACCATTTACTAGAGTCATAATACAGACACTAGTTTAGCAACTCTAGACACATACATATCCTAAACATAATTAATGATGGTTATAAACAGTTACGCGCTGGATTTGTGTTACATGCAGCAGGCATGTGGTGTATTTAATGCAAGAATGTATAGCTAGCTATTTGTTCTAATTATGCACAAACTTGCATTCCTTGTTGTCATGTTCAGTGTTAACTGAATAAAATATGTACTAAAATCTAAACATTAGTAAAGAAATATATAGCAAAAAGGTAGAAAACGACTAGGGAAAATATCAGCACTGGATGCTTGAGGAGTAACATAATTAGATTACATTATTACAACCAACTTTTACTGTTTGCTGCATCTAAGACATTTTATTTTATCTATTCAAAGTAAACAACACAATTATAGACAAGAAACATTTGGCGCCTAAAAAATTGACTCTACAAGTTAAAATATGATGCACTATAAAACTGAAAATAAGCATTAAAATATTATATTATAATAATTTTATGTTTCACAACCGCTTAGTAATGGACTTGGTCATTAAATTTCACATAGCTAATCCCTTTTTATTAATATTTGCATTTCAAGTCAATAATACTAACCGTCGATTATTAACGTGCTTTATTTACAGTAATATAACAAATATACAACTTGAAAATTGGTTTGAATTTAGTATCTGAAAAAGGAAACGTTCATGTAAAATACTGTTTTTCTTATAAGAAAAATAATAGTCTCACTTTTAACTGATGCAGTTTATAATTCGCTGTGTTTATATGGTTTGTATATTTACAGTTTTATAAGCATATATGCATATTTTAAACGCGAAACTCAGGAATAGGCATTAATATCAAACAGGCGTTTATATACACTATAAAATTCACAAAATTTAAGCAATTAAATGCTGCAAAACAAATATTCTGAATTTCTTCATCATATCTATTGCGGAAAAAATAGGCATTTGCCTGAAGATGCACTGTGAGCTAAACAAAGTTATTGAAACCCAGATTGCAAATTCCTTTCTTTAGTAACGAAACTTATATGCGGGGAAAACTTGAATGATAAATTATACCTGACACCTTCACAATTTTCCGCATTCATTCTCTATTTAAGAATACATATTAACTGAAAGCGCTTCAGTCTGACAGAATAGAATTTAGAAATGTTATTGTTCATTAATTGCTGCCAAAGGAAGTAAATTAATCTCTGAAGACGGATAAGCAAGCTTGAAAATGTATTATTCCCCACTTCATTGTGCCTTTACAGTGCATGATTACAAGAAAATGTCTTGAAAGATATGCGTGTAAAGATAAGTGCCTCGTGCGAATGCCCCGCGCACTATTACACTGGGGGGTTTCCGTTCTAAAACTCTCGTGTTACTTACACATGAGTGATCTTGTTATAAGTGATGTTCATCTACATTCAGACATTCCTGGCATCTTTGGGTGAAATTTCATTCACAGGCATTCCTCCGTTACATTTCTTTTTCGCTTCTTAGGTTTAGCGTTTATTGATCCCGTTGTCCTAAATGTATTAACCAGCCATCTAACAGTTTCCTTACTGGAACTGAAATACCAGAAATTTCTATAGAAATTATCTACACGATTCAGTTTTTACGTATTTATCACATATAAAAAAGTCCTTGTTCAAGCATGAAATTTTCGATAGGCATTTCAGTGGACTAATAGGAATACTTTAATATAATTCACACACAACACAGATGTCTCGAATAAACCTTCAATTATGAGATTCACAATGATAAAACTCTAATCTTTACAGCTCAAAGAAGTCGGCAACTGACACAGTATAACATAGCTAATAAACGTAGCCTGCAGCGCGTCATTCACCTCTAGTACGCTAATGGAATAATATCGAGGCCATTGCAGTGCAAGCGAACTATGCATATACTCGATCTATGGCCAGGCTATAAATGGAACACGTGGTACTTAAATTATTCATGCTTTTACTAATATTTAATGAATTAAACAGTTAATATTTGATCTATTAGTGTAAGTTTGGTATTTAAAAATCTTAGTAAAAGTTACAAAATCGAATAAAAAAACATTGTGCCTTAGTAAAAATCTTATAAAGATGAAGGAAGAATTCTTCATCTTAACCACAATTTATTCTTTGTAAACTATAAAATGTAAAAATATAAATTAAGAGTGACAGTTTATTTGCTATATCATTAGTAACATAACTTTGGTTTATTTTTTTATGCTTTAAGAAATTGAGCATAGGGGAAAATGTATTGGAAATAATAGTCTCGGGAAAAATACAGTGGGGAATAAAATATTTGGGAAACGAACTGTGAACATAGAAAAAATACGGTTTTTCGAAATTTAGGGGTTAGGAAAAAATGGGCTCCAATGATGCGTATAATAAAAAGGGTAGTTAAATGTGCCAACTATGAGAGGAGGTTTAAAAGACAAATATGAATAAAGACTCGATGAGAACTACTTAATTTGCTTTCAAACTTGTGAAAGACTGAAAGACAGAAAAACTGCTCTACGTTTAGTAATAATATTTCATGCATTACTAAACATTCCTTCACAGAATATGATGCATGGACGGACAGCGATCTCTTTGATATTGATGAAAGATGCTGAATGGAATGTCTTCCACCACAGTAGAGGGTCTGCAAAGTGATTTTATAGCCACTTCCTTTGAACCAGAAGAACCTCTCAATATTTGCATATGCAATTTCGAAAAGTTCGCCCAGGATGTTGCAGAGTATATTTAAAAAAATGTGTTGGAATTTGACTCTTTTGATTTCGTCCTGCAGTTTCTACTAATTGCGGAGGATTTTTTTCTCAACGTCGGTAAATGAAGCTTAAGTCGCTTCTTTACTATCGGATATGAAAATAAACAAGCTATACCTCTGGCTATCTGAGTAGTTGATTTATCTTTATTGTGCGTGTACACAATTTTACGGGTTTAACAAGGTTATATAACTTAAATTTCGGAAGGTTACATCTGAAATAATGTCAATTGCAGTATTGCATAAATTAGTCAATGTATAATGCAATGAAATAATATTTCACAAATTAATTTGAATTTCCATTAATTTAAAAATGACTGCACCTAAATTTAGCATCATCATATTATTCTTTTTATATTTTGTTAGCGACCCCCAAATATGATTAAAAACTAACTTATAGCATTGGAACAATTTTAAAAGTATTTCCTACAATTTTTGCAAAATAAATTAAGCACACCCTAAAGATAGTTTTTGTGTGTGTGTGTGTGTGTGTGTGTGTGTGTGTGTGTGTGTGTCTCGTTGTCACAAAAAAAATCTTGGGCCTATCTGTATATGCCTGTTCACTATCTAGATACTGTCACGTGTGAATGGTGATGTCACTTTAAACTTTATTCTATTGGTCAATATATTTCTTATCTTAAACGCTCAGGGTCTTATTAGCTCGGGTATGAGGCAGTGCTAGGGCCTTCTCTTCTGAGCTGTCACAATGATAGGAAGTAGGTAAGAGCTTCCCAGATGATCGGACTGCTTTGGGTTTTTCTTAGAAATTTAAGAAAGTCTCTTATCTACTATGAACAGCCAATTCTACTGTAATGTTTTCATTTCATTAATTTATAATGTAAATTGTGCTTAGGTTTCCAGGTTAAATATTTGAGATAATATAACATTTTACTTGCGTAGTCACTGGGTTTAATGTGACAAAGAATTGGTATTCAAGCTATAGCTATTCAAGTGTATCCGGTTTTAATGTTATTTGTTTAACTGTATTACGTAATTTTGTCTGTATTAGGCGGATGTACAGTTTGCAAGCTCATTTAGGTAGCTTTCTTTGGCTCTCATTTTATAGCAGTTTTGCAGCATATAAACGCGTGAAATAAATATTTCAATTTTTAAAAGGTTTTTAAATTCATTGCAGACGGTTCTTTTTCTTTGTTTAATGTTTTGATTTGCTTTATGTATAATTTAATTCTTTATGTACAGTACACAACTTAATTTTATACAAGTTACAGGTACACACATAACACGTTTCCTCCGATCTTATAAGTCTAAAAGGAAGATGTAGTTAGTGTGCCACAATGTTTGTAACTAAAGCATGGCAATAAAAACATAAAAAGGATTATTCAATAAGCACTTGTGATGCTACAAGTATGGTGGCAGTTCGCCGTCATGACAATAGTTCATAACAAGCTATATACTCTTAAATTTAACCGACTTAAATTAGTTTCCGATGGCGTTACTATTGGCAAACTAAATCAATCAGTCTACGTCATGTCACTGCCTGCCTTTCAAGTGTCGACTTCCCTCCAAACATGAACCTTCTCCTTTCATTCTGGTCATCCTTTAGGCATTTTTTCCAACTGATTTCTAAATTTTATTATGATTCTAAATTTCTAGAAAGAAATCAGCACTAAAAGACTGTCTAATAATTTTAATATCATTATTCTTTTGAACGAATTCTCAGTAGTACTACAGAATATTTCTTCTTACAATGCTGAAGCTTACCGACAGCTTGATGATGTCACTTATTATGAACTATTGTCTTCCGACCCTACAGTCAAGTTTAATCAAGATATAGCTTCTTTTATTGCTTCTTCTGGTACTGCAGAAGTCCCCAAGATATATTTCCATTTACTTGTGCCCCCTGTTATTCCCACCGTATATTTTCTCCCTAAAATTCATAAAAAAAATTAAAAAAAAAAAACCTGCCTGGCCGCTAGGCAGTAGCCAGTTTTCAATTTCCACCGAATGCATTTCGGCCCTAGTTGATTTTTGGTTACAGCCATTTGTTACTTCTAGACTACTAATATATTAAATTTTCTTATCATTTTAGTGTGCTTAAGAAAACCCGCCCTTCGGCACATTCTAATATACTTCTGACGACATTCGATGTGACGTCACTTTATACTAACATTCCCCTTCATGAAGAATTCACAGCTGTTAAGACATTTCTTGTATTTTCGAGCACATTAACAGATTTCATTTGCCTTTTAGCTTATTTGATTTTCACTCGCAGTGCGTTTAATTTTGATAATAAGCATTATCTACAAATCAAAGGCACTGCAATGGGCACCAGTCTTATGCCAATATTAGAGCTTAGAGGAGGAATTTCTTAAGTCAGAACCTCTTGCACTATTATTATGGTTGAGATGATACATTCGTGTTTTGGACCTTTGGCTCAGAATCTTCGATTATTTCCTGACGAATCTAAAATCCAAATGTTCATTTAAATGCACTTCTCTCTCTTCCAATGCTGCTACGTTCCTAGAATCCGCCAAGGGTGGCCGAGGTAGTTAAGGCGCGGACTCGTGAACGGGAGGGCGGGATTTGAATCCCGCCAGGACTGTTCTACCGAACTGACATTTTTTCCTGGTTTTCCTAAGTCCTCATAAATGGCAAATGCCGGGGAGGTAACCTAAACTTGCTTGGAACGTTTCCTTCCTTAAAAATTCCTTCCCCAATTTATCATTTCATCTCATGTATTATTAGAATCCACCGCCTGTGGTGCCCCAGTAGTAAAAACGGGCGATAAACACTATTTAAAAAAAAACGTTCCTGATATTGATATATCTTTATGCTGTTGATTTGGTGATTTGATTTATGTACGGGTGCTCTTTAACATCTCAGGTCATCAGCGTCCCATTCAAATCAGGGCATGAAATGGCCGACAATTTTGCTTAGAGGCCTCTTCTTTCAGGCTTGAGACTCTTTAACGTGCTGTAGAACTCGGGACCCACGGGACCCACGGCTTTATTTCAATTCCGAAGGAAACCATACTTAGAATTTTTACGCCCGAAAGATCCTGGCTGGGTTTGAACCCACGATCTTGGGTTTAGAAGGCAAGTATGGTTACCACTACCACCACCTAGACCGACATATTTCTTTATGCAATGATTCTTTTCTTACGTCCGTACACAAAGCCCACCAATTTAAAGTATCTTCATATTGATAGCGGTCTTCCCTGCTTAACAAAATATCTATTCTTTTACATCTTTGAATCCGTGGTCAAATTTTTTAACAAATTTTCATTTATTGATAATCTAAATTAAAAAAATCAAACTAAAAAGCTCCAAGACCAAAAATATCCTTCCTATCTCTTCAACTCCCGCGCACAAAAAAATTCCAATACAAACCAAAACTTCCAATTAAGAAGTTCATTAACCTTGTTACTACTTACATGCCTGGAATTGAGAACATCAGACCTTTTGAAAGGAATGTCACAATACTTTATTAATGATTTTTGTAAATATGCACCCTACATTACTTTTAGAACATCCTCTAACCTTAAAAGTATATTTCGTCGCAGTCTACCTCCTTCCTAATTACTCTGTCTGGTCGCAGGTTCATATCCTTGCCATTGCTCCAAATACAAAATCTGTGCGCTAATATGCCATTCCACAATCCCAATTTATCCATAGAACTTAAGATTTCTTTATTTGCTACCTGTTTTTCTAAGATAGCCGCGTGCACGTGCGTGTGTGCGTGTGCGTGTGTTAGCTCGTGAGCTTTGCAAAGCATTTTATATTGGTTTAACTTCTACTGTTGTTTCGCTACGCATGAACAATCATAGACGTTCCGTTAAAACTAAGTCTCCCTTGCCGGTGGCCTAACACGCCTTATCTCACTGTAAGGAGTTCGATGATACGTTTAATTCAACACTTATTGATGCGTTACCGACTCATGCCCCTAAAAAATAGAGGTATGGCTGCTACATTTTTGCAGAAAGTGCGTACACCACCAGATTTAAATCTTACCTGCTAATAATATCATTTTTATTTTTTCAAGTACTAATATATTTTTCTTTTTATTCCCCTCTTTCCCCTTGTTGCTTGTTTTTATCTGTTTCCATGCCATTTGTTACCCCTCTTTTTCTTGTCTTCTGCCTTTGAAGAACATAAATTGTTCAAAATACGAGGTCTGTTCAAAAATAATCGCGAATTTTGTGTTTTTCAAAAAGTATTTATTTATTTATTCATGAATATGCCCTTTGTCCCCTTCAAAGTAATCCCCACCAGATATTATACACTTGTGCCAACGTTTCTTCCAATCCTCGAAGCACTTTAAAAATCGTTTTTTGTGATCTTGTTCAGCTCCTCCTTCGATGCCGTCTTTATCTCTTCAATCGTGGCGTAGCGTCGTCCTTTCATGGGCCTCTTCAGTTTTGGGAACAAAAAAAAGTCGCAGGGGGTCAGGCCTGGGGAGTACGGTGGCTGCGGCATCATAAGTGTGTTGTTTTTGCCCAAAAATTCGCGCACAAGCAACGATGTGTGAGCAGGGGCGTTATCATGGTGCAAAAGTCAATTTTTGTTCTTCCACAAATCCGGGCGTTTTTGGCGGATTGCTTCGCGCAAATTGCGTATAACTTGCAGGTAATATTTCTTATTGACCGTTCTACCCTATGGCAAGAACTCATGATGCACCACGCCCCTGCAATCGAAGAAAACTGTAAGTAAAACCTTCACATTCGACCGAACTTGGCGCGCTTTTTTCGGTCTTGGCTCGTGTGGCAGCATCCATTGGGATGATGAGCTTTAGTTTCCACGTCATAACCATAAACCCATGATTCGTCACCAGTTATGACCCTCTGGAGCAAATTTGGGTCGTCGCGGACAGAATTCAACAGCTCCTAAGCAACGTTAATGCGACGGTGTTTTTCGTTGAAATTGAGCAACTTTGCTACGAATTTTGCGGCGACCCGTCTCATGCCCAAATCATTGGTAAAAATCGAATGGCACGATCCAATCGATATGTTTAGGTCCTCAGCAGCTTTTCTAACGGTGATTCGACGACTGGCCAATACTATTTTCTTCACTTCTTCAATGTTTTCGTCTGTTGTTGACGAGTTCGAGCGTCTGGGACACTCTTCGTCGTTCACATCTTCTCGACCCTCTGGGAACATTTTGTACCACCGATAAACGTTGCTTTAGTTCAAGGTAACTTCACCATATGCCACGGTCAACATTCGGAATGCATCCGCGCACTTAATTTTGTTTTTCACACAAAATTTGATACAGATTCTATTGTTCCATTTTTTGGAATAGGCAAAAATCGAAGACGAGCCAAAACGCGACCAAGCAAAATAGCTGTCAACAATTAACTGAACATTAAAAATGGCCGAGCTTGTCAACATAAGTGAGGGACATGAGTACCAACATAACGCCACAAAACAATCGAATATACGTAGCCCGCGGAAATTCAAAATTCGCGATACTTTTTAAAGAGACCTAGTATATGGATATTTGTATAACTATTTAAGTGTTTTATCCAATTCTGCTTCTCTAGTTCTTGTTATTTTAGTTACATTGTTCCAAGAGTAACTACATACGTGTGTGTGTGTGTGTGTGTGTTCGTTTAAGCAAAGCTTGAGTAGAAAATTTAAGATGCTAACGTTACCCTACAAACTGAGGACTATTTCGTGACAGTGAAATGGAGATTTTTTTTTGATTCGTTTTTTTACGGACGCTCTTTAACATCTCAGGTCATCAGCACCCCATTCAATTCCGAGCCGACAAATTTTGTTCAGAGGCCTCTTCTTTCAGGCTTGAGGTTCTTTTTCGTGCCGTAAATATACGACAAGGGACCCACGGCTTTACTTCCCTTCCGAAGGAAGCCATACTTAGGATTTTTACGCCCGAAAAAAATCCATTGATCCTGGCCGGGTTTGAACCCACGACCTTGGGTTTAGAAGGCAAGTATGGTTACCACTACACCACGAGGACCGACGTGTGGTGGAGAGAAAGCTGGCATGCATAAAAGAAAATTCGGTATCCTAGCCTCTACAATTGCGAAACTTCAAGAAAGGGGAAACCTCCGTTGAACTTGTCAAAACAACTGAAGTTGTGTTTAGCGATTTGTGTTGGGTTGGTGAAATGGTGAAAAATAAAATGAAAAGCGCCAAATAAAAATGCTTGGTGTCGCTCCACCTACTTGATTTCTGAGGTGCTAACTGATGAAAACTTCATATAAGCCTTCAAAGAACTGACATCTAGTGACTTTTTAAATGTGCTCCTATTGTGAGTGTCGAGGTTGAAATGAGGTTTCAAAATATAAGAATGTTGTTGCCAATAATCGGATTTCACTTACTTTTACGAATCTGCACATATACGTAGTAATTCATGATAATGCAGAATAAGATAGCAATACTTTATTGTAGTATATTTTAAAAGTTTAGTAACCCACATATAATAAAATAATTCATGGACGCTAACCTGCGTTAATTTTGATAGATTTTCAAAAAGTTTATTTTGCGTGGTTTTGTGTCATTTCTAGTTCATCAACATCAGGACCCTGTTCATAAATGTAAGCGTATTTTTGGTGCGCGTAATTGTACATTGCGACTTTTCTAGCTTTCTGGCGGTTTTGTAATGTAAAGACGTTTATTCCAGAAGCCTATTATGATTTTCTCATTTTAAATTTTTCGTCTTTGTAACTAAACCATTGTTTAGTTTGTACCTGTAAAGACTATATCGCAGTGTAGGTGTACTTGTATTTTTTTTCTCCACTTATTTACTTATGAATGCTGCATTGGAAGATACAAATTGAAATATGCATCTAAAAGGACTGGCGAGATCAAAAATAGGTGACTGAAGATAATATGTAAACAATAAAAATTGGTTGGGAAAATAGGATGAGTAGTGCATAGATAGATACTCGAAGAAAGGGATAGTGTGAGCCGCGGTGTCTTTTCACAGCATCATTGGTCCGTATTTTATTGAGGGTACACATGGCAACAGAATTAACAACACATCAGAAGTGTGCAAGGAGCAAGTTATTGAACGCTTTCAGGGGGGGGGGGGGGGTTGGAGTCATTTTGTGCGTTTAATAACCTTGAGATGCACAAGTGTTTCAACAAGATGGAGCGATCTCCCATACTAGTTATGGGAATGGGCACCTACCACAACAGCTGTTTCCCGATCGCTGTTTTCTTGACACATTTTCCACATTCTCCGCGAAGTCCTGATACATGATGCGTTTTTGTTGGCAATACTCAACAATTGGCAATACAACAGTACTTCCAGAGAAATTTCGGGAAAACAATGAAAAAGTTCTGCACCATGTAACGGGATCTGTGTGATTTATGGTTACTAAGATGATAAACCTAAGGAACAATATATATATATATAAACTGTGGAAAACGTATAAAACATGGTTGTACAAAAGGTAATCATACAAATGTTACTGAAGAATTTCGGCTACATATTTTTGGCCCCTTCCATTAGTTCTTCCTAGTTCTGAAAACACTTGCTCCTATACAACAAAAGGTTGATTTTGCGCCTTTGAAAAAAAAAAATACCAAAAAATTATTAAAAATATTATGTGAGGGTATAAAGCTAGAACTGCAGTATGCAAGAATCCTTTGCATAACCGTTTCTTAAATGAATGTGCAATAATAATATCATCATTTTGTAGCAAAGTTACCATAACCGTTTCTTAAATGAGTGTGCATAAAGTAATACCATTTTGTAAAAAGAAAACATTATTTTTATATTTATGCACGCAGTGTTATTGCTGTAAAAGTGCCAGTGGAGGGGCCTTTGACCTTAGAGAAGGCATTAACACTCGTTTGAAGACTTGAGAACTCACAAGGATGGAAATCATATTTACTACGCATGGTTAGCACAACATTGCCGTCGGGTTCCAATCTGATCATCTTTGACATGCTGCGTAAGGATTAGGAATAGCACATGTTTGGATGGTAGCTTTGCTGACGCTGGTGTTGCTACGGGCACATGTTGCGGTTTAAGCTGCGGTGTTTGGACTTCGGCTTCGATTGCTTAGGCCGACCGGAATTTGCCGAATCGCCCATGTATTGGTATTTTGACCATTTCCCAAATGACCAAAGAACAACGCATTTTCTGCAACCGCACCCGCACCCGCATTTGCCAGCGTTAAATTTTTAGCGCATGGCATTTTGCTTAACGGGAACTATTTTAATTAATCACCCTGATGATAGTTTCTACTGCTATGTTTATGTGAATCACTAGATTTATTTAGTTTACTAGCTTTATAGGATCCAGCATGCTACTTGTAGTAAAGCAAATTTAACTATTCCTTATGCGCATCATTTTGTTTATACACTAATTATACTTTATCTGCGCCTTTTATCTAATGAAATACTTAATCTTACGAAGAGTTGTCTCACATACGCCCTACAATACTGTTCCTCCGAAAACTTTATGCATTGTGTTGCAAAATTGATCCATACTACAGCTAGTAGTTATATTATTATTATTATTATTATTATTATTATTAATAATAATAATAATAATAATAATAATAATAACACGATCAATGGATTCCGGGCGATATAAAACACGGTTAAAAACGCAGTTGCAGTGGTTAGGTTATAAATAAGGAATTTCAAGCCTCTAAAGGAAAAGAAATAATCATAAGGATGGGCAAAAAAACTTATAATATCATACAACCACTCAGACTGTTTGCACATTAAAGAATTTGGCGGTAAAATGATTGACAGCATTTTAAATTCGCAGGAACAATTATTCTTCTCGAATTAAAAAAAAAACTTAAAAGTATGTCGAAGACTATCCTCCAGAAATCGCGGTGTTAATAATGAGCTTGTCAAGCGATCAGGGTATTTCAATTAGTTTAATTCTTGGGTCAAGCAATCGGCACTTGCAATAAAAGAATTATGTTCACCTCAAGGAAACAGTCGGTCCTGGTGGTGTAGTGGTAACCATACTTGCCTTCTAAGCCCAAGATCGTGGGTTCAAACCCGGCCAGGATCGATGGATTTTTTCGGGCGTAAAAATCCTAAGTATGGTTTCCTTCGGAACGGAAGTAAAGCCGTGGGTCCCGTGTCGTACATTTACGGCACGAAAAAGAACCTCAAGCCTGAAATAAGAGACCTCTAAGCAAAATTTGTCGGTCTTTCACGCCCTGAATTGAATGGGACGCTGATCACCTGAGATGTTAAAGAGCGTTCGTAAATAAACAAATCAAACAAACTTCGGGTGAACAAATCCGCTCCTTTTGCTTGGCTTACCTCATCTAGCTTGATTTCCGAGAAGAATTAATATTACAGCGTTTGTGAATTGGGCAATATAATTTTAGTCCCTAACAGTAATAAAGTGGAGCACGCGCTCAACAGCAATCGCATCGTCCGCCAGAAGCGAACTATTCATTCTGCACTACGGTTAAACGCCACATGCCTTTGTTAATATCGCAACTTGGCTTTCGTTAGTTTGGGATCAAATAACAGTAAAAAGAAAAGTTTCCTAATGTGCATATGAAATACGTATCTGTTATGTCTTTGAAGCAAGGATTGCATCTTACATTTGCGCCGCTGCGCCGCAGTATTCAAGCCCAAATAACGACTTAACTTGGATTAGTACAGGTTTAGAACGGAACTTTCTGTTATAGGTGTTCCCGCCCTTATTTTCCACGAAGAGGCGTTAAACGTGGCGACAACGGATTTTCGTTTCATTAGCGGGCGCTTAAGCCAAAAGGGAAACAGGAATATGGTTAATAGTTTATGTGGGCTCCATAACGCCGTGTTTTTTCTACTTTACAGATTTGCTTTTGTGCTGTTGTTCCTTTCATTATGACATAGAGTTAAGATAATTCCCCAGTTTATACGTTACCAATCCCCTTTTCTGCAGAAGACATTTGGATAATGTCTGGAGAGAAACTATAAATCCTTTAATTTATTCACTTGATGCTTTTCGATGCTTTCTGGTTCCGTTTGCATTATTTGCTTGTTGTTTTATTATTAGTGCCATTTTTATTCTTGTTATTCTTTATTTAATAAAAATATATTGTGAGCTAACTTTGAGGCTTTTACTGCCTTTTTAAGCAATTTAGACATTTGCTTGGCACGGAAACGTTTACGCTAATTACCCTAAAACGCATTCAACAATGGCCTTTACAACCGGACTGGCGTTATAGGGAATTTCGACGGAATGCGGTTATTGCGGTTGTACCCATGGAACTATTTTTGAAAAGTCCCTTCAAATTTCCATCGAAAATGAAATGAAAAAATGTAGTATATATATATATATCTGTGTGTGTAAATTGTTTTTAAATAGCAACGTGTTTTTGTTTATTGAAACATGAACATCATCCTAAGAAAAAAATGTAATTAGAAACTTTTATTATTTCACTTAGTATACCATTAATCTGTAGGGTTTAATTTCAATAATAATAATAATAATTATTGTTATTATAATTATTATTAAATTATTATTATTATTATTATTATTATAAAAAAGGTAGTTTCTCTTTTGTTATACTTATAGGTTGCCAAGAATCCTAATTTTGTTCCCCTAATACCACATAGTATTGCCATAATTTGCTCTATTTATTTTAATTAATAAGGTCATTATTTAGATTTTATATTTATTTTAAAAGTTATTCAACTTGCTGAGGAATTCGCTTAGTTTACGCAGCTTCTGCTTCTGGTTTTGGTTGCAACCAACGCAGAAAGGTTTCTGTATTGACTGCATATATTGTGGGTCACTATATTAAATTTTTAATTCAGTTGCGACTTGACTTGTGGTTTGTGAAAGCCAAATGTATCACCCCTTTTAGCGAATTTCTATAAAACAATGATGCAATATCGCAAGAACCAGGTACAATGATGTTTTAAGAACCGTATTATGTTGCTGCAAGTACCAAAGGAGCTGAATTATTAAAACCACTGGTTATATACAAGCGATTGCTACATCATGCTGGAAAATGAAATACGCAATGTATATGAAATAATTTAAAGTTGAACGTTTATTTATAATTGAATTATGGAAGTTGAGAGTACACCCATCTTATATCTGTATTTGTGAATGTACTGCCCGTGATCCAAAATCAGATAGCCGCAAGGACTTCCTGCGACTTTTTAGAATTAATTTTGAGAAACTTTGAACCCCTTAGATCTGCTGACAATGTTATTTCCTTCTCATTTTTTGTTGCTAAAATGAAAAATATAATAAAAATCTCTACAGTGATAACGGCACATCAATAGAAAGATTGAAGAAATGACCTAAGATTTATCTTGAATGCTCGTCTTCTAGAAGCAGGAAGTGTGGACGGCCGAGGAAATGATGGGAAAATGGTATAGTCCAAATGATATCAATGAATGAATGAATAGTGTTTAACACCCGTTTTTGCTATAGAGGTACCACAGGCGGTGGACACTGATGATACATGAGATGAAATGATATATTGGGAAAGGATTTATTTTTAAGGGAGGAACTGTTCCAGGCCTAAATTTAGGGTACCTTCCCGACATTTGCCATTTATGAGGTTTGAGGAAAACCTAGAAAAAATCTCAGTTAGGGAGGACGGTCCTGGCGAGATTCGAACCTCTCCCGCTCACGAGTTCGTGCCTTAACGACCTCGGCCACCCGTGGCGGTACCCAAATGGATGAAACGATATAATCTACTTGAAGACGTGCAAAATAGTGAAGGATGGCGGCTGGGAATGCAGGGTTAACTGCTGACAAGTGGGAGAAAAACCCGTCAAAAGTAAGTAAAAATAAAAATAAGATTAAAAAGCTTAAAAAGTCTTTTTCTGCATAGAGATAGGGACATAGGTAGCACCATTTGGTTACTTTCAGAATATGGATCAAACCATAAAATATTTTGGTAGCATTTGTAAGTGTGAATTTTCTTGATGAGTTTGCTACTAGCTTAATTTACCAAGTTCATTTGTGAATATCGAGTCTATACGTAGTACGTTTGGACAAATTATTGCGGCTCAATCGAAGGCTTCATTGTTAATATGTAGGTACAACCATTTTCGGACCAAAGGGTTATATTAATGTCTTTGTTTGTTTTAATAAGTATAGATATGGTTTTAAAAGCATTGTGCCGAGAGTTGCTATTAAATGTTTTTGGTTAATGTGTACGTATAGTGCATATTTTAATTGATTGACGCGTTTGCTCTTGCTCAAGGTTTATAAAGAACTGAAAATGTGTCTTTAATATTAGTACGAATATTTTTGTTCACACTACACTAGCTTATTAATTACAATTCGAAAAGTTTTTATGGTTTTTATACAAATCCCAAAGGCTTTATCTGCAGATTTGAGTGCTTTGCACTTTCGCCATCATTGCTCTATTAGTGTCGCCATGATCTCTGAATTATTGATGCAATTGATTAATGTCTTTAGTTTTGCATTAGGTTGTAGGATTTTACGCATTTGAAGTATATATTTTAGATATTTTGTTTAGTAAATATAAATATATTTTCGACATTATCGCAGTACTTTTAATTTTACCATTGATTGGTCTTGTCTTCCAAAAAAGCCTATTGACGGCATCCATTCACATGGGCTTTACATGGCAATAACAGTATCCGTATCGAATTGCACACGCGCTCGTAAATAGGAATACAGCTCAAAACATTACCTGTAGCATACGCGGCAATTAGGTCTTGTACTCGCATTCGGTTCTTAACCCCGCTTGTACTTGCACGGAATGAGGCTTATTCCAGCCGTAACCTCCATATATATATAGTATGTCCGTTAAGGCTCTAGGGGTCGCAATTTTTTTTCAAGGAAACGCGGCATATAACTATCAATAAACAATTCGTCGAGTTCGTTAATCAGCAAAATTAGATCATTGGGGATGTGGGTTAACCTAAAGCAAAAATGCATTTAAAAAATTAAAATTCGCTCTAACGGCCACAGTTTTTGTTTATTCATAACGAAACTACTATCAATTTCTTTAAAATGAAGTGATAGTAGTTTCCGAAAATGAAAGCAATTGGGCCTTAGGAGCTGGGGTTAAAGCGAAATTTAAAAATCGCTCTAACAGTCCCAATTTTGAACTTTTTAAAGATTGATTGATTGATTTTTGGACGCTCTTTAATATCTCAGGTCATCAGCCTCCCATTCAACTCGGGGGCGTGAAACGGCCGACAAATTTTGCTCAGAGGCCTCTTCTTTCAGGCTTGAGGTTCTTTTTCGTGCCGTAAATATACATGGGACCCGCGGCATTACTTCCATTCCGAAGGAAGCCATACTTAGGATTTTTACGCCCGAAAAAATCTATCGGTCCTGGCCGGGTTTGAACCCGCGATCTTGGGTTTAGGAGGCAGGTATGGTAACCACTACACCACCAGGACCGACAACTTTTTAAAACAAACTCAATATATCATTGAAACAAATTATGAAAAATAGTTATAAAAATCAATGAAATCGCATTATTAGGGGCGAGATTTACCCAAAATACAACAATCGCTGTAGCGGCCCGTTTGTTGTGCTACACAGTCCTGTGATAATCGTCATGGATAATTAGAATAATAATAATCTTGACAGAATTGGTAACAGAAAACTGCGCATACAGCTCTTTTTCCTTCAGAAATTTCATATTCGCTTGCTGGCTCCGGGTCAATTTGCCATAGTAGTGCTTATAAAAGAAAAAAAAATTATGATTGAAACTCCCATGGTTTCTTTTAATTTTCATACGTATCTTAGTTTAGCGTCCTAGCTGTATTTGCATCGACTTTGTTTCTCATATTTACATTGATAATGAAACTGCAACTCTATTTCAAAATTATTTCATTTATTTAATTATTCCCACTTTTTATTTTAATAGTTTCAGATGGCAAAAAATATTCAGGTGTCAATACTAGTTTACTCGCGATACAATTTAATCCTTTGTCATAGTTTAACCTTTGTTTCTCACGGTAAGAGACGAAATCATTCTCTGTAGGCAAGTAATCACACTTTCTCAATGGCAAGAGCGGAGAAAAAATTGAATAATTCACTAAGCATAAAAGTTATTTGCTAGTGGTGCATTTTGGATATTTATAGCATACCCTAATAGTCACACAAGGAGAGAGTGGCAGAGAGAGAGAGAGAAAGGGTAGTGAGAGTCAATTTTTTGCATGTTTATAATGTGCTAGGTCTTCAAGACAGTGATGGATGCAAATATTGATTCCATCCGTAAAGAATCCGGAACCCATGGTCTCCTAATGTTACGTCATAGTCGTCTTTTCAGGTAGTGAAAAATGTCCTTATCATGAAACTAATCCATTCCTGCCAGTTATCAAGCAGCCCCAAATTTCTGCCTGATTCATGGCTGTGAAAAGATAATTCATGTAATCCTGTTCAATGATGCTTCACTAATACAGAGGAATATTCTGCAATAAACAATAACTTTTAAAACGTCTAAATCAGTGGTGCAGAAAAGTGTAATGATTGTGAAAAGAATGAAATTGCGCAGAGATCCAAATACATTCCACCTGTTTATTCAATAACCAGAAATTTGTTTTAATCAAAAAAATTTAAAGCAAGTTCGGTTTGGGCAACCATTATGGCTTTTATGCCTCCTTCAAAAACAGTGAAAGAGTGTAATGAAAGAGTAGCAAATTAACAGATAGACGAGTGAATGAGAAACGAAAAGCCACTGTCTGTGGCTACCTCATATGCGAATTATGGAAAATGCACTTTATTAAATTTGTAACATTTAAAGCTTCAATTACCTTCAATGATCATTTCAGCAAAAACTCACCACAAGGTCGAGTTTCAAAATTTTTGGTTTGCCGCAAAAAAATTAACAAAAAATACTGAAGCCATTAAAGCTCGCGTGCCCAAGCTTTGCAGTGGAACGTGTTCCAATACAATGTTCAGTATTCATAACGTAATTTTTAGCCGCTAGATTGTTCACAAATATAATAGAGCAAAACTTGAAGAACTGATTAAAATGTGAGGTATAATTAATTTATTGTCATAAGGTTTCATTGCACAGTACCTTTGTTTCATATGCAGCTCAAATAGTCGCTTTAATAAGAGATGTTAATGAAAGGAAACAAGAACTACTAAATTTAGTTTAGGTGAAGAATACACTAAAAATGAAAAGATATTTTATATTGTGTTAAATTCACTAATGATGCCAAATTATAGGTGATAAAAGTATTATACATTGAAGAACAATACTCCAACAATGATAGAATGTAAAATTGCGCTGTCGGGAGGCTTAAAAATATAGTTAAATAGATAATGGTGCTTATTTTACAAACTTCAATTTTACATTATATCCATCGCATGGGTTTAGAGACTCTTATATAACGATACGATATTAATAAATAAATAAATAATATTTGTACATAAAGAGTCATTGAAATAACTATTAACACATAAATATATTACAGAGAAAAACACACAAACTTTCTCTTTCTTTAATGCATCTTTACATCATAATTATACATTGTTTAAACACACAGCTTCTAATTTGGCGCACTTTAAGTAGAAACACTCCCAGCTTTGACCAATTCTCTTATTGCGCACGCATGTCTCAACATGCTAACCTTCCCCTATTGAGTATGTAAACTTGGCTCCATGGTTCACCCGCCACTTTTCTATGTTTGGGCAAGTGCCAGTATTTGCTGCCAATCTTCCAAGTTTCCACGAAGAGAGCAAACTCTTATCGCCTGTTTCATTGGTAATGTTTTATGATTTCAAAGCCTCCAGTCTAAGTGAATCTTACTTGATCAGTCCTAAAAATTCATGTTATGCATGTTTAATTCCTCCTTCTAGTTCATTTTTAGCTCATCGCTAGATTCCAAAGATGTTTTTTACTCTACGTGCGGCTTCGTTGAGCAGCCTGTTGATGTCATTTAGCTTTCTTCTAACTTTCCTCCATATATTATTGCTGTTCCTTTCCCTCCTCTCCCCTACCCAACCCGATCCAATTACTTCTAATTCCTTCTTTAACCCTTCTACCCAATCAATGGTGCCAGTTTCTTAACTTGATGGAAGTAGCAAATTGCACTTAGTGAAGATTGTTCTCTCTTTAATATTAGTAACCAATATTTTACCAGAATGGTATCTGGAAAGCGTCCAAATTCCATTAAAATGGTACAATTCGTTGTACCCCTCCTGAATTAGAGTAGATATTTTAAAAATTAATAATTTCTGCATTTGATCTAACTGTTCCACTTTGCCTAGACCCCGTGTCTTACATCCGTAACACATTGTTGATCTTAGCAGATACATTTTTCCCACAATGCTCACTGGAGCGGCCAGTGATGTATCTATAATTCAAGTACTACGTTCGTATGTCTATGTGTACATATGTATACATATAATAAGAACAAGAGAGGGAAAAAGTATTAAAATAGTGAAACAGTTACACAAATAGCACAATATTTCGAACCGCTTATTCTTCTTGAAACGCACCAAAGTCAGGACATTAGAGCATTTTTAATATATGAGATAACGATTAGTAGTCATAATAAATATGCTCAGTAACATAAAAGCTCAGCTCAAGCACGGTCGGTGACATAACAACACAGATATTCGATGACCGCAGCCTTTCCTTGTATGGACTAAGCAGAACCACATGTGAAGTTTTCTCTATGCGAGCTAAGCAGAATTGCAGATAAACATTCTTTAAGTTAGGGATAGTGTAAACACCGCAAGACCCTCACCGATGACTGTTTATTAATATTTAAACCTAACTGGATAGAAAGATTTAACAAATAGGGTTTCAACCGCGTTATATTAAAAATCAAAATTTAAGTTGAATTCTTCAACTCTGCCTTGATAATATTTATTTAAGAACAGTTTAGGTGATCTTTTGATCGCTAGAAGAAATAGAAATAACGGCCAGGACCAGAGATCGCTATCACCATAAAAACCTTTTAGAGGAATGGCAATTCCTTTTGGAACATGGGCTTCTCTTGCTTTGATACAATAACTTCTGCATTATTTGGTTAAGTAAATACCGCTATATCTTTTTATCCCTTTGTGCTAGGCCCTCCTCATTACAATTTGGTTCTCGGTAAGATACAAATATACATATATATGCAATAAAAATGAAATGTAAAGTAACTCGTAAAAAGAAATACACCAAAATAACAAGCACCACAAAAGCAAAAACAAATAAAACCTGAAAGGGTAGGTTACACAAACACCGCAAATTTTTGAACCGCTTATTTGTTTTTGTCATTTTAGCAGATTTTTAATAGTGTTTAACGCCCGTTTTTACTACTGAGGTACTACAGGCAGTAGACACTGATGATACACGAGATGAAATGATATACTTGGGAAAGGAGTTTTTTTTTTTAAGGAAGGAAGCGTTCCCGGCCTAAGTTTAGGGTACCTCCCCGGCATTTGCCATTAATGAGAACTGAGTAAAACCGGGAAAAACCCTCAGACAGGTAGGACAGTCCTGGTGGAAATCGAACCCGAGATATCCCGCTCACGAGTCCGCGCCTTACTGACCTCGGCTACCCGTGGCGGTAAATTTTAGTAGTAAAAGTGAAACTATTCATTATTGTCACAAAGGGAAACTTCTCAGGATTAATCTCCTAATTAAGTCCGCAGTTCTGTCGTAAAAAAAAAACTTTAGATTGTAACAAATGTGAAGTAGTCAAAGAGGTGCATTGTACTTTCAGAACAGGATATACTAAAAGAGCGGATATTGTTATAATTGGTGAGACAAACAAGAGAAGGAAATCAAGATCGAGAGAAAAATAACACTACAACCCTTGATGAGAATACTTTACATTGACGAGAAGTGATTGGTTGTTATTTAAAAAAAAATTGTCAATTGATACCTTAAAACCTTTTGATCTTCCTGTACAAAAAAAAAAATCTTGAAGATATAACTCTCCAAATACGAGACTCATTAAGTATTGTACAAAATAATTTCTACTCTGTTAATTAAAGAAATAAAATTATACCTATGCCTTGATAATTATAATAACACATATCTCTTTCTTAGATCATATAAATTTAAATTAATAATAATTAATAATTATTATATTATTTATTTTTTTAAAAAAACATTGTCTTTATGGATCATGGAGCCTGCATCTTTTGATAACCTTTAAAAAGAGTAGCTATAACCAGCATGGTTACTATATTTCTCTCTCTCCGTATATGCATACACTTAACAATTACTTGCTACTGACGAACATATTTTTGCTACAAGATTGGGAGGTCATTCCCTAACATGCAGCGGTGATGGCCCGAGAGACCAATTTTGTGAGGTGGCCTTTCGGTTGAAACCGCTTTGCAGAACACACTAAGACTAAATGGTACATAAACTTAAACGATAGCAATATCTATAACCGGGACTACATTTCTTTACAAAAATAGAAGAAAAAGGTAACTTTGCAAAATGGGCAAAGATAATGTGTGCTCATATCACTAGTGCCCATCTCAAGGTCTTCTAAAAGTTCTTGGTAATAAAACGGGTGTCTAAAACAATAAAACAAGAGTTATCTCCACGAGCTATATACAAATGTAGTAAGCTAAACCGTTAAAAGTGTGGTAAAGCACAATGTGAACAAAACACTTCAATGTAAATGCCTCACGAAAGGTAATATAAAACTAGCAATTATCATCTAAAAACTGTAAAATAGACACACCATAACATAAGAAGTTAAAGCGCCATAAACCAGCAACAAGATAGCCCTAAGATAGACGGTCATTATAACACAGAATACGCAAAACTCAAAGTCGTACAAACCTTGACATGTTCAGTTTTATAAGCCACAATACAACAGTTCAAACATAAATGGAAGTGATAGAACATTTTGCAAGAAAGTATAAAAGACAAAAATGTACATATAACATTAGTATCAAAGAATAAGATGTAGAATATCCTTCTGGTTAAGAGAAGATGAAATAATTAGAAAGTTGTATAAAAGTACAGTGAATAGTTTTTTTAAATAAAGCAAAACCCAATAAAACACACATATTAAGACAATATTTAGAGCAATTAGCTCTTCTTCAGAAAGAAATACACAGCAAACAGAAAGATGGAGCGCAGACTGAAATGGCGGCAACTAATACCAACCTAACAGAAAGATAGCAAGTTAGCAAACTTCAAAGAACTAAACATTTCAGAAGATAACATTGGTATACTTATCAAGTGCTTAGGTCCTCAAGCCTGAAGGAAAGGCCTCTGAGCAAAATTTGTCGGCCGTTTCACACCCTGAGTTGAATGGGACGCTGATGACCTGAGCTGTTAAAGAGCGTCCATAAATAAATCAATAAAAAAAAAGTGCTTAGGTGTACCACTAAACCTAATTATATGTTGCGAATATAAACTGAAAATATATATAAAGTTAACTTGAGACCAGGCGGAATGCATGCTTTGTGTACAACTATGGCTATCTCTCCTTCCCTCTGAAAGTGGTTTGAAAATCCGAAGGGGACACAGCATCAATGAGAGTTGATAAAAATCAACAATCAAACGAAGCATACTGTAGCGGAGACATAGCTTTAACACGCCGTCTAATGATTATTCGTCTGAAGTGAGACCAAGTAGACGTTAAACCGATATAGAAAGCTTGCGAAAATTTATAATTTGGCATATACTGCATTTCTGATAGTCAATTGACTGATGATTAGTTTTAAAGTTCGGGTTAGGAAATTATAGAAATGATAATGGCACAAGTGTCACATTTAACACTATGATGGGTATAATCTAGGTGGCAAACGGAATTCCTTCGTAGTAAATAATTCCGTGTAAAGAAACTCCGAAGTCTTGGAGAGGATGAAAAGTTCAAACGAGGTGTTATTTGAAGAAAGGTGGAGGTTGTAAGACTTTGAGGTAGAGTATTGTAGCATTCTTTGAGAACAGATCTAATGTGCTCTAAACCAAAAATTGGAAATGCGAGGTTAAGAATAGTGTAATCGATTGGAAATGGAATAATTCTTACGAAATGGAATAATGCGTGAGGTTATAGTGACGAGAGATAACTCATCCCCAAATCTTTGAGTCTAAGATAGTTTGTAATATTTAAATATGCCTCCTAATATTATATATTGGCGGATATCATATTTGTATTTTAATCAATCTTTGAGTTATGAAGTTTTCTTCAGAAAAAGGGCGTTTTTAGAAGTATAACAAGTTATAAATCTTTAACTAGGTTATAATGTTTCCTCTTTACAAAATCTTTAATTTTTAGTGTAGATTGCAATAAAACTATTAAAAGAGTCGGGTAACAAGAAAGTATGTCTAAGGCAAATAACATACTTTTTAAGGAATGGTCTCCGACATTGTGCATTCTTCAGATCTTCCTATTTGCAGCCTTCAGTGTTGTAGAAAAATGAAAATTCTGACCCGTTTTATGGCATTGCAATTACGCTCGCTAAATATTTAAGAAGATACATGCGCTTTTTAATTCTTGACAGTTAAGTATATAATACTATGAATTCTTATAATTTAAACATTACTTACTTGATTTTCTTTAAAATTCAATAATTTTCATTAAATCAAATTTATTGGTTAGGAATACCTAATAACATATTTAAGGCTGCTGTTCATTAAGTTATAACATTTTCCTTTATAAATCAAACAGTTATAACAAATAATTTTATTAGCACATTTGGATAGCATAAAATATTTATGAAGAGTGTGCGGAATTTAATCAATACTTCTCGCAAATTGTGGTAACGATAAAATGGATGTGTTGTTTACTTCAATCTTTGTTATTTCTTAAGAAAATTGGGTCTCCTGTGCAGTAGGACGTGTAAACATGTATCAAATAATAATTTCATTCTCTTTATCTTCTTTAGCCTCCGATTGCAATATTAATGCAGAATAGAAATTGCTGGCCATTAAGATTGCAGCACATATAAGAGACACGTTAAATGGACTTGTGACTCTTCGAAAATAGGACAGCAATAGTAATAGGTGTCAGAATTTCATCAAGGAAAAGTTATGGGAAACCGAGAATGCGAGACGTCATTCCGAAATGGTGTTAATGTTAGACGAAATACTTCCACAGCGAAACAAGAATGAGATCAGTATATGGAGACAAAACAAACACACAGATGTGAAGGATCCTAACGCCCCCGTCAAATAACCGAACGAGAAGATAGAAAATATTTCGGCATGATTATTAAGAACACGCACAATGTGTTGAAATATTAATGCCCAATGGGTTATATTTTCCCAAGTGGTTTGTATAGTAAATAATGTAGTAGTAAAAACAATAGAAATGAATAAATATATCAATGAGGAAAATTTTGACAGCTGTTATTAACTTGAAAGACATAATCCTCCAAAAAGAAGACATGTATAGCATGATAAATCTTACGTTTTATTGACCGGAATATTTCCTCAAATAATTTCAAATAATTCTGAAAGATGAATTAAATAGTACCAAAAGTTCTCAAAACACGGGCCAAGGAACTTGCCCGTGAGTTTTCACATGGATTTCTGTTGTAGAGAACGTTACAGCGGCAGCTTAGATACGAAGATTCCAATAACTGCTCTTACAGCCTTGAGCACAGTCACAGGAATTTCGCTTCAGCAATTTCCTACCAGCTGTAAGGCGTTTAATTAGTACTTTATCCAACTCGGTGATTGTATCCGCCGTTGTAAGGCGTTCACAGAGCAACGACAATAACACGCCATGGAACCAACTGAATGATGTCTATAACTTTAGTTTCAAAGGTGCTGGAAAGAGATAGTCCCCCAATAACATAACTATCACATTTTTGTTAACAGTGATTATGGTCCTTCTGATTAGAATGTGTGCCTTAAGAAATTACTTCTGTTATGAATATTTTTAAAAAATGTAATTTTCCGCTTATTTTTCTTCTTGTGTAGGCACAGAAGAGCCAACGATGATCCGAACAAGTCCTTGCTCAAAGCAAATGAGGTTTTGCGTGCATTCAACTTGTGTAAGTTCTGTCATGTTTTATGACTCTGAGAGAAATTATTTGTAGGTGGAACTGAACATGTTTCAACCTGCACACTTCTCACGGGCGGAAACCAGAAGTAACAGCGTTAAGGTAACAAATTTTGGAACACTATTGTGTACCACAGTGTGAAGGCACCACCCCCCTACCGACCATAACATTATCAACATTATTATGCGAGCTAAGAGATGAAATCCTTAGATATTACTCAGTTATTATAAGAATTATTATTTTTTACGGCCTATATTTGAGCGTTAGCTAAAAAAATTAAGTACGGTCGTTTCAATGACGACTCGTGGACCAAGGACATAACTACAGGACACCCAAATGGTGTGGGGGAAGGTATCTTTTATTAACACTTGTATTTTTCCCCGACATTTTCTCATAACTGCAACGCCATTGTACGTTTGTGCTTTGGAATTCCGGTTTATATGGAATTGTTCTAATTCAGCTGTTAAAGTACGCCTTAAGCCTTCTACAGTCAATTCAGAAACAGCAATGAATTTTATGAATCTTTCAACCGGTTTAAGAACTCTTCTAATTCAGCTGTTAAAGTTCTCCTTAACCCTTCTTCTGTCAATTCAGAATCAACAAGAATTTTATGAATCTTTCAACCGGTTTACCCTCACTGATGTATCGAAATATTACAAAATGCATGTAATATCAGTCGTTTCGTCGGCCTAAACAAAAACGAACTTTGCCCTTTCTATTTATTTTCTAATCTCGTTCTTTAGACAAAATACGTTTCTCACACACATGCTGTCAAGCAACATGAGTTTTTCAAACCACAAAACAAAAAACTTAATTTTTTGCAGTCTTGTTGAGTAAGACATGCTTTTGGTTGTTAGGTTCAAATCGTTGCACTTCCAACTTAACAGTTGACGCGAAAATGGTTCCTTCAATAAAACGACCACTTTATTTATTGCCACAAAACAGATACGATTTTTTGTACCTTAACAGTTATCACTGTGAAAATCACCGCCTGTAGTACCTCAGTAGTAAATACAGGAGTTAAACACTAATTAAAAAGAAAAAAGTGTTAAAGTAAACTTTCCACTGCGAAACAGTGAGGAAAACCACCGCATTTCAAACAAAGTTCGAAAATAACCCCTAGTCATTTATTCCTGATGTCAGCAACTTCTCAACATTTGGTTCCTAAGAAAAGATGAATATTGATCATTGGCCATGGGCCGCCTTTGTGGTGACCCAAGAGAACGAAAAAAAGTGCAAAAGAAAGGCTAACCATCTCGGAAGAAGACACATATTAGTCCTTTGCTGGCCCATGAAGGTATAAGATTAAAGCGTAATTTCCGGGCTGGCCATGAACTTCCCTCGCTAACGGAGGACCGTATGCTATCTTACTACAGTAGAAATGAAATGCGCTTATTGTGCAAGATTGTAATTAATAACTAATCGGTTATACAAGCACTTTTCATGCTTTTTTGTTTAAAAAGTTGACCAGGAGAAAGAAAACGGCAAATTTGGGAGGCCAGGTCCATCTGGCTCTTATTGACGAGCCGCCCCTGGGTTATGTGTTTAACCTTTCAATCAGACCCAAATGGATGAAAATAGGGGATCAGTGAATATCGGGATATAAAACGCATCATATATACAAGATATGAAGCAGAAATAATGAATTTAATGTAATATAAAGTAATTTATAAGTTTTTGTTTCGCATTATAAAATATAAATAAGACAATAGCTTCTCCAGTGACCCCTACCAGTGCCTTCTATAAGTCATTAAAGAGCATGTATTTTACAAAAACTTTTTCAAGCTAGCCCTGGTTATATAAGTTGCAAATGCGCAACAATCATTTTGACACATACGCTTTGTGCATTTTTGTAAGAAAATATTTATTTCTAAAGTTGGCTTTCTGAAAACATTGTAGTGAGACAATATACAATTATTAGTAATTTATTCTCACTTAGCTTACAGAAACTAAGGTTTGGCTTTCCATTAGAAAGAAGTTCGCCAAGAGCGTTGCAGACAGTTTAGTCTTTAAAAATGTATGAAAGAAGAGAGCGATTTAAATAACTGCCTGACGGTCTAATGGAAGATAACAATGTAAAAATATTTTGCATAATTAAGTTTCCATGCTTTGAAAATAAAAATAGACTACAGAAAAGGGTGCGTTACCCAGAGGATGCGGTAACGTGCAACGCAGATACACTTTCAGATTCTGCCCATAAATTTTACTGCGTAAAAGTTTGCTTTTAAAAATACGTTAATAATGTATACTGCCTGAACAGGCAGTATCTATATGTCTATAAACTACAAATTAGGAATTACGTTATTAATAATGACAAATATTTTTAAATCAGAGAAAGTGCATTATACAAATATAAGACTATTGGTGTAATAAAAGAAACAAGGAAAAATACATTTTTAGTTGCTCCTAGAGTTTCTGCAGGTACTAAGAATTACTTTTTATTGTAATGATAATGAAAATATGAAATTGCCCAGAGCATTCTGAAAAAAGAATGACGAATCAAGTAATTTCACCTAAACCTCAGAATTAGAAACAGGAATTGAATATAATGGTTAGAAAATGTACCTTATAATATAATTATTATTATTCGAACTTAAAAACACACCATAAGACACGAGGCTGAATGTGTCGTGATCGGAAAGGCAATTCCATAGTGAAGTTGAAGTGAAATATCATTTAAGAATTAGCCAATTAGGGATATTTGTTTCGGGACAAATTCATCTAACACTACTCTAACCTATTAGTACACAAAATACGTCTTCAATAAAACAATTCACATTAGACATAGTCAATACACTTCTTTCTGTTATTAGATCAATAGTCTTATGGTTGTATAATGCATAATAAAATGACATGTTCACCTCAGAAAGTATCTTTGCGAAAAAGATGAGACAGTACAGCTGTGCAATAAATGGTTGCTACAATGTGTTCGGTACAGAAGTAAAAGGGATACAAATCTGATTTAATAAACGCATAAACTGAAAATGAACTCGACCAGAAATCATTGCGCACCTTTTGCTCATTCACCAGGACTATTTAAAACTATTTCATTTTGTCGTGATCAACATTTCCGCGATATCCTGAAAGATGAATGTTTTATCGTAACTGGTGTGAGTTCTTTCGAAATAAAAAAATCATTACCATATATACGAACTATAGAAACCAAAATAGTTAAACCCAAACCCCAAATCATGTTTTAAATATGCTCCAATCACTTCAGTAGAAGTAGAAGGTTATTTTCCCAAGTGAAAAATGTTCTCCCAGAAAGTGGCTAATTATGGTAGTTGATACCTTGAAAAAACTTCTTCTTGTTGCTTGTAACCAAGAAAAGTAAACTTAAGTACTTTCATGAATGATATTACTCTTCGTTTTCACTTTTAATAAATGTCTATTTTAATTATATTGCTGCATATTTCATTATTTTAAGTGCTCCTTTTGCCTGACTATATGCCTGAACCTAGCTCTGCTTATAACGTATGGGTGAAACCTTAATGACCTTGCCCCTGGAGTTTCGACTGTTTAGCGTTTTCGCTTTCGTCTAAACTGTAACATACCACGAGAAACCTGGAAAATTTCCATTGTTGCCACTATTGCTCTCATATACCAATGATTGACCAGAAACTATGAATATTTGTTGTCACATTAAAATATTTAAGGTGTTTTAATAAATAAAAATAAATAAATAATTTATTTACTCCCAGTTATACAACCGATTTCTGTTAACAATAAACATGTACTGAAAGAGATTGCAAAGATGTGACACCATGTATTTCTGAGCAAACTCTGATACTCCTCATTTTGTATCGTATCAATAACATAAATAAACATCTGGGTAGCTACCATCAGGGTTAGTCCCATACTATATTAGTGTCTTATATTTGAAAGATGTTGCTAATGAGGGCTATGGGGACCTATTTTATCTTTGAGTATACTGTACCATGTTGTCGAAAAACCGCCACCTTCGGTATATGCAGCTGCGCCACGAGAACGAAGCTGACCATAGTTTTAGTGGGAGAGGGAACGATAAATCCTATGCTGTAGACCATTTATAGGTGGTATAAACCTCTTCCTACAAACATCCTAGATACTCTAAATCCTTTTGCAGTAAAATAAAAAATGTTATTGCTCATTAAAGAAAGTACTTAATGCGAGCTTGTACAAAAAGAAAGAGATTATCCTTAGTTCTTTTTTCAAAAATTATTTTGCCCAAAATGGAATATATACTAACACAACCACCGGTTGCTCTGGTGGCATTACCAAATAAGACGAAATTAGAGCTTGAAAATCGACGAAGTTCTTCTGCAAGGCTGAGCTGGGTACCATTTGCAACATTGTGAAAATTCAAAATAAATTCAAAATAGCCATGGAACCAAAAAGCTATTAAATGTATGTACAGAACGCCACGAGTCACCAGTCAACCCAGACGAACGTCAGAGTTCATAAAGACACGGACTTCTAAACAGAAAGTTTGCAGTTGAATTCCCTTCCTCCAAGACCATCCTTCAAAATTTTCCGCAGTTTTCATCAATGGCAAATGCGGATATATCCTTAACATAGGTCAGCAGTAATTCCTTCATAAAAATCGTTCCCAATGTATCATTTCATCATCCACCGCTTGTGACGCTCAATAGTAAAAACCGGCACAAAAGACTCTGCAAGATTCCCGTGAGTCATTGGATTCATGAAACAGATGAAACAGAAAGTCAAAGACATTATGGTTTGCATTTAAAGCAAAATTGAAAATGAAAGAAACAGAGTCATTTCAAGTTTTTTCAGAAAACAATGTAGAAAACGTTCACTCTTATCGACCTTAAACTAACCTTCTGTTGTACAGTAGTATTCTTAAAAAGAATTACATGTTATTTTCGTTGTAGCGGCTTGACAGAGGTAACGGAACCTCTTTCAAGGAGGTTCCGTAACCTGAGGACGAGTCCCTCAGAAGATTAGCTATCATGCAGGAACTTTCACAAAGTGCAAGCCATCATCATAACGCGCCAGTCCACCTTGCCCTATGGGAGAGCGGACAATTTCCACCCTATAACAGGTCGAAACGGAATCAAATTATATGATATGTGAGAGCAGAAAATTGTAGACAATCCAAAACTGCTTATTGTAGAAGCTATTTGAGGGTGAAATTCAATAGTCTATAGCCTGCAATAACTTCCTAGACGAGTTCATTGGAAAATTAACCATAAATAACTCACAGCATATTTGCGATGGATATCTGAAGGAACTTGAGCGCGATGCAAGAAATTGTGTAACATTTTGTGAACTTGAATCGTTCGCTTTATGAGCATACGAGCTTTGGAACTTAATGAAACTTTGCACTTAGCTCAATACATTCTTCTTTTAGCTATCAAATGATCAAAAGACGATGTCATTTCTCTAAAATCTTACAATCTTTGCTATAAGTATGAGTATATATGTATCAGGCTGTATGTACATTCCGAAACTTCCTTTTATGACAAACGATGTTCAAAACACGTTTTTTTCTCTAAAGCGCACTTTGCCACATTCATATTTACGTCAGATCTGGATACAAAAGTCTTTAATATAAGGTAATAAATAGAGACACAGATGAACAACCGTCATACGTATTAAAGCTTATTCTATCTTTCATATACTGTCTATATGTATTGCGGCATATGAGTAGGTGATAATGTGGGGAAACTAATTCATGCAATGTTGTACTGAATCGGTTAAACGTTTGAGAAGTGATAATTGGAATCGTTAGTAAGGAAACGTAAATCTGCGTATGTGCAGTAAGGTACCGCTTGGCGGTTTCCAACGGTTTTCGAATCAAATAGAGAGGTGGAACTTGAGGAGAGTGGACGTTGTACAAGCTTTTCCCGGGATGTGTCACCAGCAGCTTCGCTATGACCATATTGGTCGACGTCAGCCTGAGTAAGTGTTACTCACAGATATTAATAAAATGCTGTTATTGAATTGGATAATATTTGTATTTTTAATGAACTCCTCGGTCCCTTAATTTCCTGTTTTTATTTAATTCCGATTAGGGTTAGGCAGGATGTTACTATGTAATATTGTGAGCTACATCCCATGAGCAACCGAATGTATAAAATGATAATTCCCTAGGGTAACTCTACAAGGGGGTCATGAGAGCATATTCCAAACAAGTGAACTCTTTGCAAACTCTTAACGCTAGTTATTAACTTATAAGTGATTGTGAATGTATTGCTGGCAGATTTGCTCTGCAATATGCAACTTAAATGTGATGATTTTTTTTTTTTTGAGTAGTGTTTAACGCCCGTTTTTACTACAGAGGCACCACAGGCGGTGGACACTGATGATACATGAAATGAAATGATATAGGGAAAGGATTTTTTTTTTAAGGAAGGAAGCGTTCCAGGCCTAAGTTTAGGTACCTCCCCGGCATTTGCCAGTTATGAAGACTGAGGAAAACCTGGAAAAAACCCCAGTCAGGGAGGACGGTCCTGGCGGGATTCGAACCGCAGACCTCCCGCTCACGAGTCCATGCCTTAACGACCTCGGCCACCCGTGGCGGTGCAAATGTGATGATGATTAGGAAATAGTACGATGGAAACATGGTATAAATACGTGCATACCGAAAATGTTTAGCAATAAATTGAGATTTACAGTGTTGTACGTGCAAGTTATTTAAATGCTATTAAGAAGCATTTAAATAACAAATGTAACAAAAGATGACCAAATGTCAACGATTTTGAACACATCATCAACTGCTATCCGCACATTATAAATAATTTTCTAAAATTAAAATTCTATTTGGGCTAGTATGTATAATTTAATATTTTGATTTTAGAAAATATTTGCTCTCAGAGCTAAAATATAAATTGAAATTTGAAATTCTCAGGCTGGGATATCTGCACTGAAATATAGTTCCCCTAATAGCTGTTAGGATATACGTACAGAAATAAATGTCCAAAAAGTAGCACCAATTGGAATGAAAACAAACTTGCGACATACACTTTCACAAAGATCTAAATTGAAACTACCTAAGCTAAATTTGTGTGTATGTATATCTTATAGAAAAGTTTGCTTTTTTTTTTTAATAATAAAATCAATGACAAAACTAAATATTATGTTCCAGAATAAATCACAAAGTTGTCTGGGTTCATCGTAAATTAGCTCCTTAAGTTTTGGGACCGTACATTTCCAAAAACCATCTGTTTTAGTTCTACTGGAGTTTGGCTACTGAACTACGTTGTTGACCTTATTAACTGAAGTGCTTCTGAACTTTAGAGCGTGTTGGGATTATCAACACTTATTTCTTAACTCTCACTAAGAAAACTGTGATTTTATTCCAGAAAGTACTATATGTTGAAGTTCCAAAAAAAAAAAAAAAAAAAAAAAAAAATGGATAGAACCTTGTGCCTCTGCGCTGTAAATTCACTGACTGGACGCTGTAATTTCCAAGATCTTATCATTGCATCAGACCCGATATCTTGGTAGTCTGCCAAGAAGGTTCGCACATCGTTGGAATTAACTGTAAAAAGATGGTTTTCTGGAAATAATGACCTGTTTCAAAAATAGCAGGAGCTCATATCGTCCGCAGCTAGAACTTCGGTTTCCTTTCGTGCAGTTTTATTCCAGTATGCATAATTTTTATTACTATTTTTATTATTTTGATTTTTTAAGATTTTTTGAAGTTCAACTACATTGTAGGCTTATGTGTCAGTTTATCTGTGAAGGTGATCACTTTTGTTAACTGAAATAATAATTTATGCGACTATTCTTAACAAAAATTGAACTGTACAGTACATTTTATAGGGACCCCTTTCAAGTGAAACAAAGTTTTCGTCTGAGAGAAATCTTTAAACGTCGTGTTTTTATTTGTATTTTGTTATCAAGAGTGTGTTTTTTTTTTAACCTAAATATGATTAAGGAAATTGGAAGGCAAATGTTTACTATTTTGGCGTTTCCAAAAAAAAAAAAAAAAAAAACTTTTCTTAATTATGTGATATGATTTTTGTTGTAATGTATAGTTTATAAGTAGTTATTTTTTTAAATATTTCAAAGTATATCTGCTTAGATTATTTTAAACTCCTGGTTTTGACACTCGTATTTGAAAGTTTATAGCTTTCGAAACAACTGAGCTCGAAGCTTCTGGCTTTTAACATTCGCTATAAAAAGTTTGCTTTTGTTGTTGACCATTATGACATAATTCGTATGAACTATGCATTAAGTTCCGTATTTGAGTCATAAGTGAGTTATTAACAATGTTTTCTTTGAACTCATTTTTCTCCTGTAGAGAAAATAACTACTGCATCGGTTGCTTTGAAAATTTCAGAATTATTTTTAGACGTAACACTTAAGCTATAAGGAAATTTTCTTAATCTAGGAATTATGGGTGAAAGGTTTGTCAAAAATAAGCTCCTTATATAAAAATTATAGTTTTTGTTCCAATGGATAAATTCAATTATTTCTGCTATAGTACACATATAAGAGATGTAAACGTAAGCTGTCTAAATATGAATGTTGCAGCCTTAATGGTTCTTACACTGTAGGAATATAAATTTGGCTTATTTAACATTGGTCTTCCGTCTTCCCTTTGAAATGTATAAACACAAAAGAATTATTCTTCATTAAAAACGGACCGGTTAAAGTTACTGTACATGTCCTTTCTAAACCTTGCTTACAGTCTGTTTTCCATGCCAGATATAATATTATATAAGCTTTTGATATAAGCATCTTTATTTTGTGTATATCATTCTCGCTTATTTTTATTCCATCATTATAAGTATATGCTACTTGGTACCTGGATTGTAGTACATTTATCTGATTATGAATGACTGCTTTTTTCCTGGGATTCTCTTACCTAATGACTCAACAGTTAATACGGCTTTCTTAAAATATTTTGGCCACCACTTTTTATAATGAAATATATCTTTTCTCTTTAGCGTTACAACAAATTATTAGACTTGCTTGGTTGTGCAAACTATTCAATATATTTATCAATTTATTTATCTATGCAAACATTGTTTTATAAATCCCAAACCCCGGTCACGAGGAAGGACTGTGTTTGCTCTAATGCTAAAGAACCGCTTCACAGTCTCAAGTCTGCCAATAGCTGTCAGAACAGAAGAAACATATGACAAGTGTGATTGCAAACATCTGATAAAATATATAAATGTTTAACATTATGTGAGTATAGTTGTATGAAAGAACATGCCTCATTTGGTTCCATATAAATTTCAGGCTTTCCTGCTTTGAAATTATGGATCACACAGAACTGTCGATAGTGAAATATTTGTTAACATATATAAAGTTTTGTAATTACAGTTCATGACTGTCCAAAAAGCATTTTAGCCATATCTTCCTTCATTTTTGCATGAAAATGTTTCACGATTCTTATGATTAATCAGTTCATCAAAATAGCTATTAAACTCTTTCATCCAATGAAGTATTTTTCAATCTAAAGTTCACTAATTCCCATTTGGAGGTAAGCTAGAAAGTGGTAGCCACATTTGTAGTTGAAAGTATTATAGTACAGAGCACAATTCACATTTTTATCTGAACATTTCAATGTAAAAAGTTCCTGTAGGTTTATTTAGTTGGGAATTATGATATTTACATGGAAGCTAACAGTGTTAAGTTTCTTTCACAGAAAGAATTTAACGTGCAATTTCAGCACAGAGCGCAGACATTTCATCACTAAAGGAAAAGGTCTGATAAGGTATTTTTCTTAAACATTATATAAACATATTATATATTTTTTACAAGTGAAATCTATAATCTATAATATGGATAGAACGCATAAACTTTTTGAAGCTCTCGATTTACATACGTCATCACTTCCTTCAACATATGACTGTTTCCTACGAACACTTTGTGCCTCAATTAAGCTTTGTTAAAATATTTTATTTTTGTGCTGATATGAGTTATGCAGTTCATTTTTTCATTTGAAAAGAAGAATTAATGTTAATAATAGACAACACATTCTTTCTTAACAAATTAATATATAATTAAAGGAAATTAATTCTCAAAAAGCGCCATATAGATGTAAATTTAAGGCAAAAGTTTATTTTATTTTAATATCTTCAATAAAGAGTGAAATGTATATTTAAGCCTATAAACGATTGTGAAAATACATTCATTGTTAAGTTAGTTATCAGAATTACCAATATAATTCAGTGAATTTAGAGACAATGCAAATTGAAAACTGTTTCTTTCGGTTGATGTAGGAACTATTTTTAAAATATGCAAAAAGTGTCCTTATAAAAACAAATTCTGTTGGAGTCGGTTTGTAGATGCACAAATTAATAACGATAGAGCTGTTCCTTCTTCCATATATTTTTACTTAATACATATGAAATGACAATAGTCAGTTTTTAAAAATTTTGCACATGTGGCAATTTAAAAAGCATTGATTCAATTGGCCTATGACAACTGCTCGTATAAAATGAATCAATATAACATCAATTGTGGTCTACCTAGTCCGGGACTATCAGTTTATGAACAGTGAATATTTAAAGAGTTTCATATATAAAGCTATAACTAATCCCCTTAGGAAGAATTCCATAACTAATACACATACACTTGACAGTTTTCTGTAGATTTTTTTTTTAATTTTTAAAAATTGCGTCATATTTGAATTAGTTTGGAATAGGGCTAAAACATATTAAGGGCATTTCATTATTCCGATACATAAATATTTGGTATAGTTTTTTCCTGGGCCACTTTACAAAGTTTTAAGCTAAAATTTCATATTTTAAAAGAATTATTGACCATTTTAATGTGTTACGTTTTGAAACAAAAATTATAAAATATTTGTATACACTTCAATCAATAAGGAAATAACGTGCAGTTTAAATAATTATGATATTCAGTAATAATAACAAGTATATGTATTTGTAAATCATTTATATATCAGATAATTTTTAAAAATTACAAATTCAAAATTAAAACGTATTAGCAGTAACTAAAACAAACTTATCGTTTATTGTTGTGAATATTAATATTGTTGTGGAAACCGGTATTGGAGGTCTACACAGGGCGGCAGAAAGCATTGACCTAGTTCATTTGCAAATGGGGCACTAAGAATCGGTGAACTACGTCACGCTGAATAAGGTGATGATAGGGATGGAATCGGAGGACCCGGAGAAAACTGCCCATATACCCCTTCGTCCGCCACAAATCCCACTTATGGCCAATGGGATCGAACCCGGAATACCTCGGTGGGAAGAGAGAAATCTAACCCCTCGGCCACCACGTGCGCTGCCATGTAGACTAATGTAAATGATGCATTTGTTTGTTTACTCTTCGTTGCTAAAACTTCAATTTTAAAAATGTATCCTTTAGACAAACTTCTGGACATCAATCAGATACAAAGTAAAAAAAAAAAAAAAAAAGTAGGACACGTCATTTTCGGGTATTGCAAAGTTTGATATAACACGTATATTATACACTGAATTTATGTTTTTCAGTTTTAAAATACAAAACTGTTGACATGTCTGTCTTTCATGAATTTGAGGCTGACAAAATGGAATAATAATCGACCTCTGAAAGCAGCTGTAATTTTTTATGAACATAATGTACAATTTTCTTAAGATTATGTTCGTTTTCAAGAGAATTGCCATGAAAGCCTTGTTCTTCCAATATATTTATTAATTCAGATATAGTCTGGTGATCAGAAGATGGCAAGAGGGGGCTTGAACTGCTTATCTGCACAAGTATGAATGAACGTATGTATGCGAGATACCCATCCATTCTGCCATATGAGTGAGGACCACGCGCTACACTTCTAACTATGGACGAGTACACACTATGTATTTTATCGACAATAACGTAAGTGAACATAGTGAGGTAGAAAAGGTTTAACAGCACATTCCTGTCGCTTGCTTTCTTCTCATCGCCAGACAACACAAGCTTGTGGTATGTGATTTTACGGCATATGTCTGCAAGGGTAATTTTAGATCTTAATTTAAAATGTTTAAAATAATTTATCATGTGAATATGTTCGCTATGGAAATGCCTGAACTTAATTGAGTTTTATTTCAATATCCTAATTTTATATAAAATAAGTCATGAAATGCATTTTTTCTTATTTGTTGTTGCAAACTCGATTTATATACTCGTATTATCTAAACATCTTTTAGAAAAAGTACTAACTGTTCAACAAATCTTTGCAAAATGATATTATTTTTATGTTAAATTCTTCCCCCCTTCCTTTATTCTTTCTATTCTTAACTTCTTTTCCTTTCCTACCATTCTTCCTTTCCTATCATATTTTCTCTTTTACTCTCCTCTGTTCTTTCTTAATTCCATTTTCTGCTCTTTTTAATTATCTTACATATTATTTTTATTCTATACACGTATTACATATTTTAAAACTGTGATTTCTTTACTAATAAATATTCAATAAATAAAATATTGTCCTCAAAGTAGCGACAATTTTCGTTATTGGAAAACCAATAGTATAAAACTTAAAGAGTTATTAGAGTATCTGAATGAGATAAAATGCACTTTGCTGCTTATTATCGCGAACAGTAATTGCAAATATGTCAAAATGTGCTACGAGGTTTCTCCAAACATATAAGAAAATCCTTGAGATAATTCTGCAGCACATGTATTGAATATTTTTGATATGTGTCTTTGAAATATTTATAAGCATACAATGCACAGCTATGTCATGTGAGAATGCCCAGAAGCTCATGAAACAATGGGCTGGTATTGGAATCAAAAAATACCATTCGAGTAAAAAGGAGAACGGATTAGATTTGGCATTATCAATAAATTAAATTATATTTAATTTAGCTATGTGAGATTCATACGGAGAGAGTTTGTCAAATGTAATTTAGAAACCTTATTTTCATAATATCTACGATAAACTCTGCAGCAAAGGAAATGTTCGCGATGTCCGAACTTTTACTGCGGCTCCCTTGAGTTTAGTTTTTGTGCGGAGTTAGTTAATTGCACCATGGTCCCTTTGCAATGTTTTAAATAAAGATTACACTATGTTTCGTTCTCTCTTGTAGCATAGCAATGCAATCCAAAAAGCTAGATATAATTAGAGGGTGTCTAAAGGATTGTTTCGCTCTTAGGCTAAGGAAATAGTAGTTCCACAGTCGTAGTTCTTATATAGGTCCATGACATCAAAGCACACACACACACACACACACACAGATACAGAGTGACCCAATGAATTATGATGTTTTCATAACCTTCTTGTGGGACAATTGTATACAATTAAATAAAAATACTTTTTCAAGGAACAAGTAGTACAATGCAATTTATTAATTTGAACCTATTTTTTAAAAATCACATTTTTGAGTCGGCTTCATGACAACGAACACATTCGTGTAATCCGCTCGGGAAGTTTACCATAACTCGCTGCAATAAAACATTATCAATGTCCCTAATTTCAAGAGTTATATCATCTTTTAATTGCATGATGGTTCCTGGCCTGTCGTAGTACATTTTACTTTTACTTAGTAGTCTGCAACCGTCAATCGGGCTGCCCAGACAACATCAGCAAATCGAGATATTTTGTGTCCAGGAAACAGAATCCGTAGAGTGTTCATTGTTTCACGATCGGTGTGAGCTGTGGTACCATCCCGCTGGAACCAAAACTCATTTTCATAGTCATCCATCTGAAAGTCCAGTGTTGCCAATATTTCTGGTACATTAAATTCTGCCTAAATCTTCTCTGAATATAGGGAATTGACTTAGATTCAATAAACCTTGTAACAACACGAATACACGTTTTTAACCCTCCAATTATCAATACAGTTGTTTACTAAATGAACAGAATAAATCGTGTAGTTGCATAGCAACCAATACCATAAATGTAACACAAAATCGTTAGAAACCGCAGCGTTCTGAAAATCGTCATATTCCATTGGGTCACTGGGATTTTTACAAAATTAAACCCGAATTAATAAATTGCGTTGTGCTTCTTGTTCCTTGAGAAAGTATTTTTATTTAACACTATACGAGTATCCCACAAGAAGGTTCTGAATACCGTCATATTATATTGAGTCACCCCCCCCCCACACACACACACACACACATATATATATGGGGTGACTCAATGTAATATATATATATATATATATATATAACGTGTGTGTGTGTGTACGCGCGCGTGCACATGACAAACCTAATTATTTAAAGCTTAATTAAACGGAACATGAATTTACTGTTCAGGTATTTTATTTAAAATTAAGACTGCGAATTCCTTATTTTGTTTATACCTTTCTAAAATATAATGTCGTTTATAAATTTAATTCACTCTCAAAAGTTTATCATGGAAATGTTCTGGCATATCTTATTTTATTCTGTTATATTTTATATTTATTTCTTAAAGTTACCATTTTTTTAATTATAATTTAAGGTTCCTCATAAAACGAAGATCTAAAGACATGCTAATGAAGGCTTGCTTAAATCAGTGCATAAATGAGCTCGAAGTCTATAACGTCTATAGAGTTACCTGGCATTCGGTGGGAAAAAAAAGGTGCCCGGCAACTGACATTATGGGATAAGCTAATACTAACTTCGACTATCCGGAATTATAATAATTTAGTTCAATTTGTGAATCTATAAAAGCTGCTTGCATACTAAACATCGCAAATATATGAGTTTCCTTCTTTAATGGCGCCTTATACAAATCACTGGTGTTTCCTAAACTGCAATTATATACTCGTTCCGTAAGTATTAACTATTTGCTGCAGAACACGCCTACCGAACTGTTACATATTACTTACTATCTTCAGATAATATTTGTAATACTTTGTAATATTTATTTCATTATATCTACCAGTTCTAGTCGGTCCTGGTGGTGTAGTGGTAACCATACTTGCCTTCTAAACCCAAGGTCGCGGGTTCAAACCCGGCCAGGATCGATGGATTTTTTCGGGCGTAAAAGTCGTTAAGTATGGCTTCCTTCGGAAGGGAAGTAAAGCCGTGGGTCCCGTGTTGTACATTTACGGCAAGAAAAAGAATCTCAAGCCTAAAAGAAGAGGCCTCTGAGCAAAATTTATCGGCCGTTTCACGCCCTAAATAGAATGGGACGCTGATGACCTGAGATGTTAAAGAGCGTCCTTAAATAAACAAATCAAAAAAAAGGGTCGATGGATTTTTTCGGGCGTAAAAATCCTAAGTACGGCTTCCTTCGAAAGGAAAGTAAAGCCGTGGATCCCTTGTCGTACATTTACGGCAAGAAAAAGAACCTCAAGCCTGAAAGAAGAGGTCTCTGACCAACATTTATCGACCGTTTCACGCCCCTAGTTGAATGGGACGCTGATGACCAGAGATGTTAAATAGCGTCCGTAAATAAACCAAATCAATTCCCAGTTTTTAAAAATAAAATAAAGCAATCAGGTAGAAAAAGGAGTGAAAAAAATTACAAACACTTTAGAAGAGCACAGAAAAATATAAAATGAAACGAAAATAAACATAAGAAAGTAAATAAACAACAATGATCTAAGTCTATTTTTGATAATGAAAATACATGCTTAATTTTATAGCCACGCTAATAAATCGAATTTTAATTTGCAGTCAGTTTGATCCTCTGTTAAGCAGATAATTTGAAAAATTACAGCATTGCTTATTCATTTTACTGATAACACTGCTATATTGTTTGACGTTTTCAATGCACATGGATGTTTTATTAAATAAGAAATTGATTGGTATTGCATGCAGTAAATTTCAGAAGAAAATAAATATTTCTATATTAAAATGACATTCATTGGGAAGTATAAATATGTGAAATGAGCCTAGGGTATCAAACTGAACCGTTTCATTTGTAAATGCACATCATAACTCTGTAACACAATTAACAGACTTCACTCATATACTAGTGTTCCAACGTGTGCTGTTTCATTTTCACTTCGGTTTAATTTTCTCAAAGCAGAAGAGAATAATTATTTGTGACTCATACACTGCAAGCTTGAAATTGCCCAATACTACCTCAGCGACGTAAACATTATGATGCTGAATTTGCTGAAATAATTAAATGAAGGGCAGAGCAATTTTGTAGTGAAATCTAGTGTAATGTGATTGCAGTTTCTGATAATGCTATAACTTTATTTCCCTTAAGTGGATTATCTCACTGTGGAGCATTAATTTATGTTCTTCGTATAGCTCTTTCTCCTTTACAACGCCACAATGACGAGAATTTCATTAAATGGGCGTTGGACATTCAAAGTGTTAGAAAGACTATCCTATTTATTTTCATGGCACATTTGTTGTAGTATGTTGTAAAGCTTCTCTGACTCAAGTCAGGCAGCAAGTAAGTGTGTATTGATACAGGGATTCAATGCTGTCTTAAACTTATTAACTATGTCTAAGTATGTAATTGTACACTAACAGAGGATTGTTTGATACGTTCAAGCAACATAGTGTTTAGTCGTACATGCTGAATGTACAAGTAATTAGCTATAAAATTTACTTGAAATATTGCTGTATTTAATTTTAAAATATTTGCTGAGAAACCCATTTTTCTTTTTAAACATCTTACATAACATCTTTGAACACAAAATTCTTAAAGATATAAACCACTGTATCTATTTTCTTCATCTGTGTTTAAATTACAATGCTCTCTGGAATACTCGGCTTGAAAGATTAAACACACATGGGAATGTAAACTCCTCGAAAATCTTCAGCTCCCTGCTGGGGTTGGTTACTTTATGGCCAATGCTTAACTTATTTTATACTTACTGTTTGGCAGGTTGTGGTTGGGTTTTTCATCTACCTAAGTACAATCTCCAATTCTGTCCAAGTTTTACATTTTCTTCCATGACTCTGTTACAAAATACGTCATTTATCATTTTGAAAGAACTTTAGAATCTCCAAAAATAGTTAAAATGTCTGATAATGCAATCGCGACTTGCTCTACACGTTTAGATTTTAAGGGAGCTGGACGAATTTGGTGATATAATCTTGATAAACAAAAATAACTGCATAGTCATTATCTGGTTGTAACTGCAAGTTTATTTCTTGGAAAATCAGTGGTAAAACTACCAGATCTTTCTTATTATTCTGAAAATATATTTAAATAAATCATTATTTCCTTATAAGTTATATTTTTATGTGTACTTTCTGTGCACTTCTTTCATCGTTCGACTTCTTCCACCGTGGAAATAGCCACTGGTGTCTTACGATTTGTATTAATATTTTAACCAAGGTATCCAAGTGTAGAGTTTGTTTCATTCGCTGAATACTTAATAAGCTTATCACATTCATAATGATTCAGACTTTAACGTTTCATAATGTTTATTTATTGTCTCTTTGGCTGCATTGGTGTTTTTGCGACATCTGTTTGTTGTAAAACTCTAGGTTTGTAGTCTGTAGGAATTAATGAAGTAAATAATAATGGCGCAAATGGGTTCGGAGTTGCTGGCGCCTTAAAGCTATTTGGAATTCATCTTCTCAGGACGAGGGAAAACTCCGAGAAAAAAAACCGTACCCAGACAGGTTGACCTGGCCAAGAATATAACACAGCACCTGCGGACTAGTCGTAACGGCTAGTGGTTACGAACATGGAGTGGTCCACAATCACGAGAGTAATTAGGAAAGGACGTTCCGTTAATTGTTTTAAAGAATTCTATTTTATTTTTGGAACTTTTACAATCACTAGTGAAAAGTCACGGTTCCATTATTTTTTAACATAGCTTCACAAGTTTTCATATGCTCTCTGCTTAGAACTCTGCTCCCTGTGATTGTAGTCACCCTTTGACGCTCTCCTTGAGCTCCTCATCCGTATTGTTAGTGTCTGACAATAGACAGTACAAGTATTTGTTTATTGTTGGGCCTTGATGCGTGAATTACACCAATAATACACCTTGCTTGTCCCATGAGCTCATGGTTGAATTATCATGGATGCTAGGGCATCCATCTTGGAATTGACGACAACACGTCGAGCAAAACCCTCACTCATAATGTTCCCATACACTGCAGTAATTCGCGATGAGTTGCAGCTGTCGTTTGTTTCTTTTCCCACAGAAACCTGCACTGCACATACCTCACACTTGTCGGGAGCTTCTGTTGCTGCGTCAAGGACTCCGAGGTCATTTGCGCCGTCATTAATTCATTTCATTCATCATAGGTTTAAGGAACCCCCGCCCCTGGTGCACCGTAATTATGTCACCCCCACCATCGCCATTGGGACAACGTAGTGGCGCTCTCTGGGCCCTTCGGCCTCAGAAATCTTCTACTATATCATTATGCCTGGGGAAATGCTCAGAAGCAAATGAGCTCATTGGCTCCGGCTGTGAAAATATTTCGCATTGCTAGTTGAGAAAATCTGGCGCGTATCACATTAACGCATTGTTCACATCGTTATGCATCCATTGCCAAAACCTGGGGTTGATTTATCATTTTTACCATCAATAGATGGCGGTTATTCATAATATTCGGTAAATACAATGAAATATGACGCGTTCACATACATTTACTGTATTACCAATGGCAGCTATTATGTAAAATGTCCAAAATTTTCAAGAGTAAAACAAAACAAAACAAAAACACGCGCACGTGTATATATTTAAATATCAAACCCTTAGCAAATAAATACTTCCACGAGATCAGTAGAGCAGAAAAAACAACTCACTTTATGACAATTTTCGACAGTTGTAAAATACGTCTATGATTTAAGTACCATTTTTAAAATGACAATTCTGTAGTGTGCCACTTTAAATAATGGGAAAAGAAAATAACAAATTGAAAGATTAGAATACCATTAGTGCAAAATATCAACAACACAATAATAATAATAATAATAATAATAATAATAATAATAATAATAATAATAATAATAATAATAATAATAATAATAATATAATATAGATGTATAATAAAATTATGACTCAATATGTCGTTTTGCGCCATTTGTAAAACATTTACAGAGAAACATTTACAAAGAAACTGGAACTTATATTAAGGAATAATATTAACAATGTAATTTGCAGAAATTTTAAACAATTTACAAAATTTCGCCAGTCATTTGAGCAGTAACATGAAAACGTATTTCTAGGATATAATATTAAATATACGATAATTATTGAAAAATAACAGTAATGGACTAAACATTTATTGTTGGAAAAGTTTCAGGTATCAAATCAAAAAATTTCCATATTCAAAAATGAGTGATATTGAAGACAACATTCCAAATTACAAAATGCAATAACATTATATATACACAGAATTTGAACTGAACATCTGTCTAGAAAATATGATTGGAACCCCCGAGAAATAAAAATATGTCAGACACCGGAATAATATAACAGGTATGAAAATATAATAAAGAGTAATATATAACCAGTAGTAGAAAAATATATTGCTGGAAGAACAGTGTGGATTCCGTAAAGGGAGGTGCTGTATTGATGCCATTTTTACAATAAAGCAAATGATGGAGAAACGAATAGAATGTGGTTTACCACTATACCTCCTTTTACTATTACGTGAAAGCATATGATAAATAAATCCGAACTGAATGTAATAGGATAGTACAAAATACAATCGAGCTTAATATTGGAATGAAGTCCTTATACGACCAAATAGAACTCAAAATTAGAATGCAAAATAAAGATAAATCTACTTTGAGTACATAGATAAATACAGTATTACGACAATGTTTATGAACTATCTCCCCTATTATTTTATATTTATACAAAAAGGTATATATGAGGAAGAAATAAGGATATTACAACTATAATATTGCTGATGATCAGGTCCTGTTGGCTAGTAAAGAAGACCACTTCCAATATAATATAACAAAATTAAATAATTATATTCAAAGGATATAAAATGAAGATGTCTTATAATAAAACAATAGTATTGGCAATGGAGGACAAAAATAAAGATTGAAATTGATGAAAAAAACAGAACAAGCGCAACGCTTTAAATATCTGGGATGTATATAACTAATTATAAAATTGATTTAGATTTGGAAGAAAACATACAGATACATAATAGAACAAATGGAATAATAAGGAAGTATTTTGGAAGAAATATGACTAAGAAAGTGCTCCACAAGTACTACCAAAGCCTATACATGATAGTGAAACATGGATCCCAAGAGTCCACGATCAGAAGTGAATTGAAGTGGCACAAATGAGATTCCTCAAATTCGTGGAGAAGATAACAATAAGAGGCATGAAGAAAAGTAGTAAAATAAGAGAAAAACTAAAAATAAAGAATATTACTGATGAAAGTAAAGACTGTCAGAAGAATTGGCAATGGCTGCAGACAGATCACCATGACAAGCATACTTTTACCAACCCGTTGGCAAACGTGACCTGGGTCGTCCAACAAGATGGAAGGATACAAGCCTAAATAGCCTTGAAACGGGACAGCAGTGATCCATCCTTGAAAGGAAGAAGAAGAGGCAAGAAACTGGAATGATAAAGTTCTGAATGAGCCTTCGGGATACATAAAAGTAGTATTTTAAAAAGTAATAGAACCAAGAAGTATGAAAAGTGCTTGAAGAAAATTGAAAAATCTAAACTTTGGGGGGGGGGGGGTTAATTTACGGACGTTCTTTAACATTTCAGGTCATCAGCGTCCCATCCAATTCAGGGCGTCAAACCGCCGACAAATTTTGCTCAGAGATCTCTTCTTTCAGGCTTGAGGTTCTTTTACGTGCCTTAAATATACGACATGGGACCCACGGCTTTAGTTCCCTTCCGAAGGAAGCCGTACTTAGAATTTTTAAGCGCGAATTAATTCATCGGTTTTGTCCGTGATCGCACCCGTGAAAAGATCTAATCAGAATAAAGCACTGAAACCGCTTCTATGCTCGAGTCGTGCTTCAGAGAATGAAAAGTTGCAATAGGTAACGTTATGAAGTTCAGAATGTTTCCTCACTTAAAAATTGCGCTTAGTGCCAAAGTTGAAACGACCGCCTTTCTGTTACTATCCTCGTTCAATCAGGTAAATGGTTTAAACATGCGTCAATTTCCTTATTTTACTTGAACAAATATTGTTAGCTCATAATTAGATACTTGATTTCAGGAGAGCTTTCCATACAACGGTATCTGAGCACTGTCTATGTGGAGAGTTGAGAGCAGCTAGTATAAAAGTTCCCAAGGGAAATGTAATACACACCTGCTCGCCCTTGCCCCCTTCCCATGTCGCTGTCCCACAAAACAGTGCCCAGGGAATCGGAAGTAGGCCTAGTAGGATATTAACTCCGGTCATAATATGTAAACAAGCTTGACGTTTATTGATGCTGGAATACACCTACTATGTTTATAAGCAAGCACTAAGCTATTGGCTGCCTACCGCTATTTCTAATACAGGCTCTCTAGCCTTGAATGGATTAAAATAGAATTTTTCTAAAAAAAACTCTTAAGCATTTAATTTTCTGTAACTCAAAAGCCATCAATTTACTGGTAACCTCACAATCATTCTTTATATATACATATTTATTTACATTTCTTTTAGTCATCGCGATTAGAAAAATGAATGTAAGGCACTAAAATGCACTAACCTCAGTAGTATAGAAAGTGTGTCAGAAACATAGTAAGATGTTATCTTTCTAAAATTTGCGAAATAAACATGATCAAAAACACTAAATTTGAGTACTTAGTAATAGCGGTGGGCTATGTCGATGTTAATACTATTTCGCTTGTTTGCAAATCTAGGAAAAAAATTACAACTCTGATGAATTAACTGTACATAAAATGTAGTTTCCAAAAAAGTACATATCTAGCTTTTAACTTTAGTTGACTGTTCAAATATATTTTTCGGAAATATAAAATTCCCAAATGCCCACTTTGTTTGATAACTTTCATCCTGCTGAAACAAATATCCTTCTCCTTTTTATAATAAGTTAAATGGTTTTTGACTCGTAAAATGCAAGTATCTAGTAAGTCCCAAATTCACGTTATCATCGAATTATTAATATTTTAAAAAGATTAATATTGTAACACCTTCAAAACTAATTAATTGAAAGGGCAAAACAGAAAAAGATAATATTCCAAAAATTTTAGAAGTTAAACTGAGGTACCCATTTAATGTTTTATATATATTCACACACACATACATACACACAGGAGATTAGGTCCATAAGTTTCCGGCCTAACCATTTTATGGATAGGATAAAAACAAAAAACTACATTTCACTTTTCAATATAGTTACTCTTTATTGCAATACACTTCTCACATCTTTGAATTAACATTTCAATCCCCCCCCCCCAAATAGTCGAAGTCTTGTCTGCAACATGCACATAAACAGCATCCATCACTTCTTCGTCACACTTACATGCCCTTCCTCGAAGGTCTTTCTTCAGTTTTGAGAAGAGGAAATAGTAACCGAGAACTAGATTTGGGCTGTAGGGTGGATGGTGGGTAGATGGTAGATCTTATTAAAGTCACATTTCTTTACAGCTTCCTTTACAACAAGAGCTGCGCGTTATCGTGCAGAAGGGGCACACCACCACTCAGCTTTGCTCGCACTTTCTCTTTGATGGAAGTACGTAGTCTGTGCAATAGGCCAGCATAGTACTTCCTATTTGCTGTGCTGTTCCTTTCCTTGTAGTCGATGAAGTATTCCTTCACAGTCCCAAAACATTGTGGCCATGATCTTCATCTTCTTGGTTGACTGAGTGACTTTGGTCTTTAGAGGCGGTGGTTTACACCAAACCATTGATTCTCTTTTGGACAAGGTACAGCACCATGGTTTCGTCTCCTGTAACAATGGTTTGCAGAACTTCTCTCTCGTTGCTACAGCAGGGCTCCAAAAATGCCTGACCAGAGATGACTCAGAGATGACTCTTTGCTACTTTTGGACTGAGAAAAGAAGCCTAGCTATGTGTCGCCAGTCTTCCATAATTTCTCCTTCCACTAGAGCGATGTTTTCAGGAGTGAGCACCTCCAAGGGCTGATCTGCACGCTCTTCGTCTTCAATGTTTTCTCGACTCATGCGAAAAAGTTTGGCTCATTCTTTTACGGTAGAATATGAGGGGGATACTTCCTCATATACACCGCCCTAACCTGTTTAACTTCATTTGGAGTAAGTCCTTCTTTTCTGAAGAACTTAATAACAGCTCGCAACTCCATTTTGAACTTGTCACAATCTTCTACACATAGCCTTCTTTATGTAACTATATCTAAAAAAAAAATGAACACAGCTGCAATTATAACAGATAAGGTATAACACCAGATAAGGATTTTGTGAAGGCGATAATGCTTATCGGTGAGGCCGGAAACTTATGGACCTACCCTCATACATATAATTGTTAAAGTTTTAATTTATAAATTCACATTTGTAAACAAACCTTTTTGTTGCCACCATAAGGGAACATCGCTCTCAGCTACATTGAACTCTCCTCCTGCCTTTTTTGTTACATTTTTTCAGCATAAATAATTACTTTACCTTTTAACACTAAAACGCCCAAATGATGGTCATTTGACAGCTTTTGATTTTTGAACGCTCATATTTTCACTGTTATTGGAAGTATTTTTCTGTGGTTTTGCGACTTTTAATCCCTTTCAGAGACGTTTAGCTCACCAATAGGCGAAACTTTTTAAAGTAATAGAAAATTTAACCATCGGTTTCAGGAGGCTATCAATTGCCCGCTTCCTTACACACGTTTTGTCGGTCCTGGTGGTGTAGCGGTTACCATACTTGCCTCCTACACCCAAGAACGCGGGTTCGAACCTTCGGGCGTAAAAATCCTAAGTATGGCTTCCTTCGGAAGGGAGGTAAAGCCGTGGGTCCCGTGTCGTACATTTACGGCACGAAAAAGAACCTCAATCCTGAAAGAGAGGCCTCTGAGCAAAATTTGTCGGCCGTTTCACGCCTTGAGTTGAATGGGACGCTGATGACTTCAGATGTTAACAAGCGTCCATAAATAAATCAATAAAAAAAACCACGTTTCTTACAACGTAATCATCTTTGCACTACAAACATGTTTTAAACGTAGCGTAATGTGTGTTATTGTTTATCAGCTCTTGTATATTAGTCTAAAATTTCCCTTGGCTTTTCATTGTCACGTAGCTTTCATGTTTTACTTGAACTTCGTCTTGACATTCGTACTAGGGCAGGATATTTACTAAGTGCGCACAATGCATCCCTTTAATTTGATCAACAGAGTTGATTGTAGTCTACCTTCTCTGAGTGTTTCAATGTAACAACTTTCTATGTGTATATATAAATGAAAAATGAATAAATGAAATGAAATGAAAAATAAAAATAAAACAACACTAACACTGTTAATTTGTTATTGGATATCATAGAATAAAACCAATTCGTATAATAAAATAGTTTTAATTTTCGAAGAAAACGTGGCCATATATATAAAGTAATTAAGTTAATAACCCTTTTTCATTTCTACCTGAGATGGCTTATAATAGCTTAAAAAAAGAATTAACGAGCTAATGTAGGGAATTACTAACAAATTAAACAAATAGACAACAGAGCTTGGAGACATAAATATATGTTATACGCCAGCAAATGCCATGAACATAAAAATATCTGAAACCAGAAGCTCGACTCAAGCTGGATTCGAACCTGGCTCACAGCTCAGAAGCCATGTCGTTCCCTCTACATCACTTCAGTTGTCTGGTAACCGATAAGTAAGAAAGCTATCTACCAGAGTCAGAATTGCGCTTAAATATGTGATTCTGAGCAATATACAAATTCATTCCGAGAGTTAATGCAAACTGGATTCGAATCTGGCTTGCTATTTAGAAGAAAAATCGTTCCCTCTATACCATAACAGTAGGCTTCTTTATAAGCAAGAAATTTCATAGTTATCGGTGAAAAAGGTAATTAAAATGCACAAGAAAATAGTAGTAGTCAATTGACCGCTAACGAACGTTTTAGAGGGAACTTGAAACTCGGATGATCTAGTGTTAAAGTAGCATCATATGTTGTTGCTCTTCTCTACTTGTCGTCCATTTCGTGACTGCCTACTATTCAAACGCTTTATGCAATGATAGGCCAATAATAAATGCAACGAAGTCAAGAATTGTAGCAATACATTATGACGTAATAAACTATAGATGCGTGTAAATACGATATTTATGGCTTCTTTACATCCACAGCTATGACTCATAATATTAAGTAATATTTTAACCATGGATTGTCAATAGTTGCAAGATGTCCACACTTATCTATAAGTACATCAATATTTAGAGGATTTTTAAGCCCTAAACAGTTGTGCACGTATTTTACAAGTTAGATCTGCTAAATGAAACCCTGAAAATCTTTAAACATTTGCTACTAGGACATCTATGCAAATGAAAAAAGTTGATTCACATAGTAACCGAAGATTCATTACTTTTAATACTGATTTTGAAAAATGAGTATTATCATCTAGAACACATTAGCCACTGCAACCGAAAATATTTCACATATCAACATTTACGTTTGTTCTATGTTTGAAATAAGCAGTAGAAAAGGACATTCTATAATTAAAATTGATCAAACGCTACCGCGCATTTTTTCATTTCAAATGAATGCAAAAGCAAACAATTATTTTTGACAGTAGCAGACATTCACGATGAAAGCCTTTGTGTAAGGGCCAAACGCCGACGTATTTGAGCATGGGGTGGTGAATCTCTTGCCTTTCTCGAATGGGAAGTTCCGCTTCGCTTTACATAAAGAGGAGAGCTTGCCGTCCTTTTTTGCAGTAATGATCAGCTACAGTCGGGGTAATGAATAGAGAACGAGGGCTATTTTGTGACATTGTAGAGGTGTTGGAAAAGCCAGCTTCGTTTTCAGCCGCATGGTTTTTAGTAAAAACTATACGGAACTTTTGAAACGCTTTTGTGTGTTTCTAGTGCATGGGTGTTTTGCTGCTGCATCGAAGCCTTACAAAACTCCAACTACTAGAACTTTGTTGCTTATTTTATATCATAGTTCTCAATCATCGATCCCTAGAAAAGGAAATTAGATGTCCTACATTAATATTTAGAGAATGGTTACTTTAAATGCAACGAATTAATCACATATATCAATTTGATCAATACTAACAGACGATGAACGTGCTTAGAAAATATGCAACATTATTTTAAATATTGTAACTTATTCAAAAATTTCTTTCAAGCCTTGTCCTAACAAGTACTTGAACTCTTAAACGTAATTGAAGCATACACCAACAAGGATACGTATGTTAACATTGTTTACAGCATTTCATAATACAAAAATAAGACCGTTTACATGGGTACACCGATGCATTTGAAATAGGGAAATACGGATGCATTGGAGTAGGGAATGTCAGGCCCTTTTTGGTGTATGACATACAGGGTGTGTACAAAGTCCGTGAATCATTTCATTCGGCTATACTTTCAATACAAAGTATTTAAATGTGCTGAAATTTCACAACAAATATGAAATATAAACTCACCAAATTTTGATATCCAACGCCATAAAATACCAGCTACAAGTTTAGTTCCGCTGGCGGCCACCGGAAGCGCCTGCAATAATTCAGAACAACAAAGCACCAAAACTTACTACAAACTCCACAGGCATTTTGCGTTCTTCAAATTCTTCGTTCTGAGTCTGTTGTGGGTGTGCAAAGAGCATATTGTGTCGGGCATCAAAAGGATGCACCTGATCATAACAGCATAATGAAATGATACAGACATTTTCAAGACTGGTTACGGCAAGCGATTCGAGCCGGCCTGGCGTGTCTCTCAGATTAGAGAGACTTATGTCACAACTAGTGACTGACAGCGGGGACTTCGTACTACAGCTAGATGGCGCTTCGCCATACGTACGTATTTGAACGAAGAATTAGCGCCGAGTGTAGGATAATGATCAGTCATTCATAGGCTGCCCACCTACGTCACCCAACTTGACCCCATGTGACTTCTTCTTGTGGGGTTATGTGAAGAAAAGGGTCTACATACCACCCATGCCTCAAGACCTCTAGGGATCTGCGACACTGTATCACAGCTATCATCGCTACGGTAACCCCCGATATGCTGGATCGAGTTTGGGACGATAGTTACATGTGTACCGAGTAACCAACGGAGGACACATTGAACATCTGTTAGGTTACATAACAAAATGTTATGAGTTTATGTTCCATGTTGTGAAATTTCAGCATAGTTTAATGTTTTACTTGGAAAATATAACTGAATTAAATGTTTCACGGGCATAGCAGCCTTGAGACAACTGCTATGCAGTTTGTCAGAATTTTTTTATGTGGTGATATTATGCGATTGTGAACTATTATCTTTTATTTATTTAAATAGTACTAAGCATACTAATATTATTACAATATAATCTGATTATAGCCTAAATTCCATTCCAGATTAATATTTTAAACCACTCCGACATAATATTAATATAAAAATGTTCATCATTTCAGTTAACAGTGTTTGCTAAGCTCCAATCCTAGTTTCATCAGTACTTTTCTACTGGGATATACAGAGGACTTTAGCATAACATTTCACGCCTACATTCTACCTATTTGCATTGACTCTTTTTTGAACTACATTTAAAAACATCAATTGTGTTTGGAAATCACCTAGCTCTTTCCCACAACCATAATTATATATAATAACCAAAATAAAAACAGAAACGCTATAATAAACTAAAACATTTCATACAATTGTAGCTGCCCACCCCGAATTTGCGTGATATTCGTTTATTTTGTGTGTATTTTATTACAGATAACAATAACATTTTTATTAATGCAATTAGTGATATGAATATATCTCTCTAACTGCGTAATCATGTGCAATCAATGTAAATAATTGTGTAATTATTCTTTCAGTTTATTTGCTATGTAATATGGACGAAGAAAGTGTAGATGGAAGGTTTTTCTGAGGAATCTAGCCTAGGTAGTTGTCCTACGGAAACATGGTTATAAAAATCATAACAATGGAAAAAGAATAGCCTTTCATAGACCGACAAAAGGGTTCTTAAAAGGCTAGAACTTTCCCTTGCGGAACAAAACGCTTCGTGGGAATTGTAACTGACAGATGGGAGAGGACACTGACCTGTGAAAGAGTATCTTTAAAACCTTTGAAGCAAAGTCATTCCCCCGACTCATATTTCCAATATTCGAATCTGCAGAATAAGATGTTAGGAAAGCATTTTGAAGGCATCCAATAGTGAATAGTTTTATGAAAACGGCGCCAAACCTAGCGTGGTTAGTAGCCAACAAATCAGATTTGTATTGCCTATATAAATAAGTCTTAGCCCCACTTGCTTCTTTCAAGTATCATTCAAGTTGCAGTCGAGTTGTGGTCAAGTCATATATTCATACTTGCTAGTCAACGCGTCATTCGCTAATAACTTCACCGCAACTTCGGCTAAAGCCGACAAACATTCGACCAGAAGTGCATAGAAGTCAACTCACTTAATAAGATATAAGTCATGTCATTTATATTGCGACACGACATTTGCGTTCGCATCGCCAGCCTAAGCGATGCGGTTCACTATCAACCGTTAAAAGACTGGAAAGTGCAAAGTGCAATTCCATCGTATGTCATGTGGAATCTTCTTTCACACCTCGTTAATTCCCATCTTATCTCCGTTGAGCTCTGTCAACGAAAAACAGCGATAGATCTGTGAGACGGAGTGTTGGCGATCGACGAGAAACTCTTACGTCACCAACCCCAATATCGACAATTTTTGGTGAATAGTAATGGACCTCTCCTAATCAATCTAATTAATCACCAACATAACCTCCTCACAATGCAATAATGACTCAAATTAACAATACATTCGTATAGAACCACTGCTCTTACATAGTTTACATCCATACACATTAAACGTTTAATCTACTACACTAATCAAAATACCACTATTGACCAATTACACAAGGTAGCACAATCATCACTCCTCACTAACCATAACTGTTTGTTCTTAACTATATACAAAAATTCCATAGGATTCCTAATTTGTCTTTGATCACCAAAAAATTTTATTCGCTGCAATTCGCCTATTGATGCTTCAGCCATTTGATGTTGTCTCCATTCACTTCTTCCTGAACATTCAAACAAAATTTCACAGTTCATAATTACTTCTATTACAAGGTATGTAAGCACTCCTCTAAACATTGACATAATATATAAGTTAAAACGTTAAGCAAACAAGGCAGCTCGTTTTAACCGCAAAGTGGAGAACAAACCATGATGGATGCGCTGTGTGTTATGTTTCTGCACGTTTTCTCCGAGACGTCTGAGCACATCTTGTTAATGCCAGTTTAATGGATAGAAATTCTTGATGAATTTCCAAGAAGAGCACTTTAATGTTTGACCTGGCAAGACGAGTTTATTTTGGGTTTTGATGAAGATTTTCCAACCCATTTTGATGACTGGACTGTTGTATTGGCATCTTAACCATAGACCCATGTTTCATCACCAGTGATTACTCTATTCTTTAACGTTTCATCCTCCAAGAGCTACTAACAGATCGCGATCTGCTCTTGTGTCAACAGCCGAGGCATACGAAACATTTCTGTCAGAATTTCATGCGACAATCTCATATGACATGCTGTACTCCACAACAATTTCTCGAAACGTAAGACGTCGATCTCATAAATTCTGGTAGCTTGGGCGTCGTCAGCCGAGTTCAGTATGCAAGGACTCTCAATCACTTTTAACTCTGGAATACCTACCTAACACGAGACTAGCAGACTCGCTGCAATACACTTTTTATGTTTTACATTAAAATGAATAATTTTTTTCTTTCTATCTGTATATTTTTATAAAATAATTTTTCTATCAGATGATAATAGTTTATCATATTGTGCATATAAAACATAAAAAACGTTACACTGACACCAAAATGAGTGTGATGGACTGGTTTGAAAATGTATTTGTGTACTGTTTGTAGGCTGCACTATTGCTATTGTGTTCTATTGTTTGGAAGAACCTTGTCAGATGCAGCATATGCTGTTTTTGTTGGTTTTAATATATACAAAAGAAAGCTTACTGAAGAAGAAATTGTTGAAATGCTGCAGGACAGTGATTCAGTTGAAAGTTATTATTTTAGTCAGTTCGATCCAGACTACATGCCTGATAATGATGAAAAAAAACAAACTGATTTCTTGGACCAGATGATTCGTGCCTACTTTGCAAAAGGAAGAAAATAATATGGCTACTAGCATTATTTGTGAATTCAATTGACATATATGCATTGCAGCATACATAAAATTTTTGGTGAAAACCCAACCGGGAATATAACTAAGAAAAAGTGTATATGACACACATTCTTTGCTGAATTGGCTGAAAATCTGACATAACCCCACATAAGATTAACACCAAAGTCAATAGTTGAGTTTACAAGTAAAGGTTTACCTCCTATAATGCCTCAAACATCAGGTACTCTAAGCGATGTTACTTGTGTGAAATCCTGGTGAAATTCGGTGACTATGTAAAATGCAAAACCCGCTTGCAGTGTGAGCATACATTCAAAGTGTGGTTAGAATTCGGAAGCAGGGCACCCTTATTGAATAGGTGACATTTTGTTTGACATCAGAAGTAGTACTAATAAACGTATTTACTTTAATAATGGTTTACGAATACACAAATTATATACTTAACCAGCGCACGGGTCTAAAATATGTACAAAACCTTTATGAATGCTTATACAATGAGCAGTCATTACAACTGTAAGTATGACTGACTATGTTTTTGCTAAGATGTTATGGTTATGGAGAGAAGGAAAAAATAAGTATAAAAGTAGAAATATGTTCCGCAAACATAATATTTTTCCTAGAATTTTTGTGTTAAAGATGTTCAGAATAACTTACAACATAAATGTTGCTATGATTAGTAATATGGTTATCCATATTTAAATAAACAAATAATTTTGTTATAGACAGAATTTTCAACATATCAATGCTACATAATTTCAGAATTTCCATATAAATACAGGAGTCTGGGAGACACATCTTAGGTTTTTATAGTTTTAAATGTTCCAGGATTAAACCGCGTACACCGCTCATAGCATTGAGTACGTTTTAAAACAATTATCTCCATAAGCTTCTTTCATCTTTTCCGAGTCTAGATAAAGAATTTACCAAGTTTCATGCAACATTTAATGTTAATGCGCTGCTCATTAGAGCTTCCCATCTCAATAATCGCAACACTGCAAAGAAAGTAGCTTGAAACTCGACTGAAATAAGATAACACGGCGCGACAAAAGGGAGCCGTCTCAAAGTCAGTGCTTTTTCTACGACACTTCTTTGGGGCAAAATTTTAAAAGTTGGGATACGTTTTAACAGACCTCGTGTGTAGATACTCTGGGGACAACTTAAGCTAAATCTTTCAATCAAAGCAGAAGTAGTTCGTCATTAACTGCGTTAAAATTTGTCGTTGATTTAAGTGATAATGCAAGATAAATGTGAACAACGAAGTACTGAACAGTGTGGAAGTGTTTCTGTTATTAAATATGTTCCTTGTAGAACAAGCTGTGCTCATTGTTTAAATTTAGCTAATGTAAAAAGTTTATTTAAGTGAAACTCTGATTAATATTACAGAATCTTTTGTCAATACGAAAAACAGGGTGTTTTGGATTTGCTGTGCAGGTGAATTTGGAATTTGTGGTCACTAAATTGGTAGTCTCAGGGCATAATACTTATTTGTTGTTTGAGCCCGTTTTCTAAATCGAAAATCATTTTTCATACTCCAAAAGCCATTAAAAGATTGGATTTCTCTCAGCAATGGAATTTGGTACGCACTACTTAGCACCGCCTGGTACCACTAGCGCTTTGAGTTTTCAAATAGCTACAGAAACCGCATTAAGCAGATAGTACAGGTGGAAGAGAGGAAAATGTTTGAACTCAGGAAGCAGAAGAATAAAGGAAAATCGTGTAACATAACAAAACAGTAAAGTAAGAAATGACATTTCTAAATATTAGTATAATTAATGAGAGTACAAAATGCGTATTGAAATAAGTAAATAATGGGAATATATATTGAATGTTTCAAAACTATCTAAAATGAGTTAAATATAAATATTAGACCGGTTATTCATTGACTGATTACCCATTTCTGGGGCCAGTACAAAATATTGCCATAAAACGTTTAAAAGAAGAACAATATTTATACAAATATTCTCAATATATGGCAACTTGAAAGCCTTAAAATAATGAACCTTAGAGGAACTTTATAGAAACAGAAGAACTGTGCCCGCCAGTCGTAAGGTGACGAAAGAGCGTCCCCAAGAACTCTCTACCAGCTTGTACTAGGTGATCAAATTTATTCGAATTTTACCGCGATTCATTTGAAATGAATGACGCCACCATGGCGGAGCGAGTTTCTATCGATATAATTCACCACTGGTTGATTACATAGTTCTGAGATTTCGCTATGGATGGCGGGAGTATACTTATTATCCGTTTATTTTACATTAGCCGATTTTGTGCCAGCGCTGCAAACTATTTACATCCACTGGCGTTGGCATAATCCTAGAAATGCTAACTGAAGGAACAAATGCAAAAATTGCTATATCAGGCTGCATTTTAATGGGTTTTAACAAAATCGCCAATTACGACTCAGTTTTAGCACATACAGCCCTCTCTCCCTTTCTCGTTTAATGTAAGCCCAGCTCGGTAACGCTCATGTTCGTGTGTTGCCGGCAGCATTCGGTTCAAAACTACTATACTTCTAACCTCTGCCATCGCAAACGTAAAATAAACAAGCAATAAGTCAGTTTGTCTACAAAATCTCCAGCTCCACAAAAAGGCATTTCTAAGAACTTTTAAGGACGGCCATGGGATATAGAATATTGCCTGTTGGAGTGAAGTATGAGGGGAATTTTATTATGTGTAATTGTTTAACGCTCATTTATAATACTAGAGCACCACAAGCAGCGGACACTGGTAATAAAGAACAGGAAATAATAAATTACGGGAGTTTTTATGACGAGAAAAAGTGTGCATGCTTAAGGATTTACAGAACCTCTGTCAACTGAGGAAAACGTGGAAACTCCTGTCAAGAAATGCCGTTGTGTTAATATCGTGATGTTATATATTCTGACCGCTACAGTAACCGTGATGAACCCTGCATAAGAGACTCTGCTCTATATATGCGGATTTTGGATCGTACATTGGAAAAATATAATGGACTATAAGAATCAAGGAAGAATCTAAGACCATGGAACTGGTGATACAAAAATATTTGAGAATTAAATACTTTTTCAAAATCAGAACACGGATTTATAACTGCAATAAATAATAAACAATGTGAAGAGAAGAATATTAATTTAGTAATGTTTATGGAATCTGAGAGAAAAGAATAAATACACCATGACTTACAGAAGAGTACAAACATGAACCAGCTGGATTGGGGTTGCAATATTTATTTTACTTAAATAAAAGAAATAATACTAATATATTAAATTTGACAGAGGATACATTTATATTAGTGTATACTCTGGAAGAAAATAAATAAGAATCAGAAAATTACCTTGTATCATTACAATTGGCGGTAGATCAACTTTATTTATCTAACAAAAGAGACCTTAATGCTAGAATTAGGGAATAAAAGTATTCCAGATGTAGTGGGCCCTAATGGAGAATTAATATTGTTGAGGAACTTTGTTACTGAAAATAGTTTAAAAATTACTAATACATTATTTCGTAAAAACATAACCAGAAATACACACATGAACCTATAAGTACACCAACAATAGACTATTATATGCTTATTAACAAAAGTTAGCTCAAACTATGTTTAGTTGATAAAACAGTTAGCAGAAGGAACGTTGGTTTGGTTTATTTACGGACGCTCTTCAACATCTTACTTCATCAGCGTCCCTTTCCTGAAACGGCCGACAAATTTTGCTCAGAGGCTTCTTCTTTCAGGCTTGAGGTTCTTTATCGTGCCGACACGAGGCCCTTCCCTTCCGGAGGAAGCCATACGTACGATTTTTACGCCTGAAAAAATCCATCGATCAGGCCGGGTTTGAACCCGTGATCTTGGCTTTAAAAGGCAAATTTGGTTACCTCTACAGTCGCAGAAGGAGAATACATAGCCTTCTGCCTTGAAGCAGCATAAAGTTCGAAATATTGCGATATTTATATAATCTTTCAACTATTTTATCAATTTCTGCTTCTCTAGTTCTTGTTATTTTAGTTACCTTGTTCCAAAAGTTGCTTTATTTTTCATTTTTTTTTTATTTTATAGTTTTGTATTTTGAATACACACCATTCCATTACTCGGTAATTTAAAAATATTTTTGTTAAATTGAAAGGAAGAATGAAAATACATTCAGTAACTAATATGAATAGGGAGCATACACTTATTGAAATCTAAAAGTAAGAAATATATCGAAAAAAACTTCAACAATATCGGGAAAATGAAAATAATAATGAAGAAGGGAAATATAAGCAATTAAGCAATACAATTAAATATAAACGTTTATAAGGAGAGATTATTTTTGATAAATTTAAAGTAAAATTGAATATATATCCAATAATTAAAGTATATATAAGATTCACTTGCTAAACGCTAAAAGAAACAGCAGCAGCAGTATATTCTAGACACACACACATTACAGATATATTTTGTGCATGGGTCGTAGACCGTACATGCTTAAGTATGATACACAATTTCAAAGAGGAACAAGCAATAATTAAAAATAAGACAATATTAATGATAAGTAAATAAAACGAGTTTTAAATATTTTAAAATACGAAAAACGGTATTTACAGATATATGAATTGAAACATATTATATATTAATTATAATTACACTAGTTGTGTTCTAACAAGCATATAAATTGCTTCGTGCAATTTGGCTAGGAAAATGCCCATATTCATCCAATTAGCGTAGTTTGTAAACAGATCCCAGTATGCTAAACTACCTCTAATTTCCATTAAAAAGTTTTCTGGGAACGGCGTTTTTCTCGGGTGTTCCCAGTGGGTACATTCTGTCAGGATATGTACCCATTCCTCCTCTCCTCCACAAAATGGGCAGATTCTCCTACCAGAACTATCAGTTATTTTTTTTTTTTTTAGCCTTCGAACCTTATAGTCTAAACCATTCCTGATCTCGCCTTTATCCCTAGAAAGAGATACAACTCTTTACCCCAGGTTAATTTAATTTAAATACGTTGAAGGAGAGTTTCGTGTTACATACTATCTCGATTTCCTGCCTGCTGAAATCCTCCAGCCTTAGCTAAAAGTAAGAAATATACTAAGAAAGAGTTTAACAATATAAATTAAAATATTAATGAAGAAGGGCACATATAAGTAAAACAATAAACAATAGAATACCTTAAAGGAGAAATAGAGTCATAATATGATATAAGAAAACATCGAAGTTAATGAAAGATAAACAAGAACCTAAACTGAAACACCACAAAATAAAAGAGCGAAGTTGATTAAATAAACTAAAAATAAATATTATTAAAAGTATTAAACGTAAAACACACAAAACAATAATCTTGGAATATATTATAAGTGAATTAAAATAAAATAAAGCCAAATGAAATGAAATAACAAAAATGAAACAATGAAAATTATTAAACGAAAAATGATAAAAAAAAAAAAAAACAATTTTGCGATATATTATATATACGTTAAAAGACGAAATCCACGGTAGACAAGAAATTTCTTGTTAATAAATGAACATTTTAAAGAAATATGACACAGAAACTAGAAGCCTTAACATAATTCAAGACAAGTAGTGAAAAGAATATTAAAAGGAAAAGTAATATATTATTTAACATGCATTCTTTTTTTAAAAGTTCGAGGAACATTTTAGATAAATTTATAAAGTATAACTATAACCTTTCTAGTAGTAGCGAATTTGAAGTTGGGTGCATAGTGAACAATATCGAGATTATGTATAATTAGTTTGTTACATGTTGCGTCTGATGCATGCAATTCCCCTGAATAGTTGAATGGTACATTATGTACCGTAAAAAGTTTAAATATTAAGACACCTGACTCTCACTAACAAGAGAGAGCACTGATATTAAAACCACATTTGATGTTTCTCGTACTTCACCATTACTCTCGTGAAGAATTTCAGCAGCACTTGAACAACGAGCTGTGAGCAAATGGCAACTCAAGCGAACTCCCGTTGCACATCAATTGGAACTGTTTGAATAGGAATAGCTTTAGAGGATCATTCTATGAGAGTTTTCTTTTTTCTTCCCGGGAATCTTGTGTACGATACACTAGAGTGAGTTTTATTGAATGTGATTCTTTAGCAAGAGCAACACATTATTGTTATGCTGAAATGTCTCTGAGGAAAACCGATAATGTACTTCTTTCAGAATATCCCGAGGGAGTGGTTCCTGCCTGGTGATTGTGCGTCCTTTTTCTGTCGATAGGTAGTGATCTACCTCATCATGGAATAAAAGTGTTCACTTCGTTACTTACCGTTTGCAGTATATATACCGGGTGTTCATAAAATATACCGACAAATTTTGAGATTTTTTTTTCTTCTTTTGAATAATTCTTAATGCCCGTTTTAACTAATAAGGTATCATAGGTGTTGGACACTGGTGATACATGATATGAAATGATAAACTTGGAAAGGATTATTTTTTTTAAATGAAGGAAGCGTTCCAGACCTAATTTTAAGGTAGTTCTCGGCATTTGCCAGTTATGAGAACTGAGAAATACCTGGAAAAAAATCAGTCAGGGAGGATGTTCCTGGTGGGAATCGAACCCAGACTTACCGCTCACAAGTCCATGCCTTAATGACCTTGGCCACCCAGGGCGGTAAATTTCTAGATATGTTAGATAACGCAGTTTAAAGCGTTTTGTTAAGGAACCCATTGCATGCTGCGATTTTTCCGTTTCTGGGCTACAGTGTGTTAATACCTGTAGTTTGTTTACTCCTTCAGCTTAATACCACGTCTGCATTCAGTTTGTTTACTTGAACTTGGTGCCATGGTTCCTCCTCACTTGTTTACTCTCTAAGCTCAGTCATACATACTTCCAGGCAGTGTGTGGCGACTTATTTGTAGTCAGTATTGGTCTACCATTGGGTAGAAACTCAATCTGTTCATTTCTATGATGCAGACATGGCATATTATCAACGTAATGAGTTGACGGACATGCATTTGACGTACGGAAAGGCTCAAGAGATTCTACCGGGAACAATTTCCAAACAGAAGAGTTCCACATCACAATACCTTTGCCAGCATTGATCGCAAACTACGCGAACTGGGCGTTTTAGATAGACGAGCAGAGAGGGTCAAGGATGGTGGCGATCTGAAAGAACTCCTGCGTCTGAGGAAACAGTACTGAGGTACGTAGAGGACAACCCTTCCGAGTATTTGCGCTAGAGCTCCACAAATGAACTTCAGTCGTTCCACGGCGTATAGAATTCTGCAGGAACCGCTGTTACGTATGTTTTCATTTTCAAAAGGTCCATGCTAGTGATCACTCATTGTGACGGCAATTTTGAGTAGGGTATTTGCACCAAACTTAGCAACAATGAGGCTTTTTAACACACGTGATGTTAAAAGTCCTTCCTTCACTGATCTTTCACACGTTAAGGGTTGTTTAATTTTCACAATTCGCATGTTTGGCCTTTGACAACCCTCATGCCAGTTTTTGTGGTAACAGTTCAGATTTGGTATCAATGTGTGGGTACAGATTGTAAATGAATTTCTGAATGGACCACACATCTTGTCGCGACGTCTAAGTGCCAACAATACTGACGTTTTTGAGAGAAGTTCTGCCTGAGTTACTGGAAATGGTTCCTCTTAATATCGGAGGTGCAACATGCTTTCAACATAACGGGGCACCAGCTCATTTGAGAATGAAATACGTCATCTTACAGCTACATACGGCAATCACTGGATAGGTTGGGGTGGAATCGTTGCCTGGCCGGCACGCTCGCTTGACTTTATTCCTCTCGATTTCTACTTGTAGAGACATATGAAGTCCCTTGTTTACGAAACTCCGTGGAAGATGCCTTAATGACATGCATAGGACACGCAGCTGATGAAATCAGAGACATGCCTGGTGCCTTTGAGAGAGTTAGACCAACGCGTCGATGTCGCTTTGTCTGAAAGTGAATGGTCGTGTTTTCCAGCATCTGCTTTGAGATAAGAATGATATACCTATTTGTTTCAGAATGTTAATTCAACACTTCAGTAAGAGTTTATCAATTGCAGTCAAATGATTACTGTATAAATTATTGGCTTTATTTATATTTTCACATACCGGATTACTTCACTCTCTTCTTGTCAAAGCATCCAAATAAATAATTATTACACTGAAATAAAATGTCGTAGCCCTTGGGATCCTTATCCAAAAGTAGTTTAAAAACGATAATCTATTCTATACCACTCTTATATGATCACCATTTCCTATTATCGTCGAAATCGTATTCACGTTTTCCCTAACACAAAAATGTTTAAGTTATAAAAGTCTCCTTAGTTTAGTGGTTAGCTATGCTGGCGGCCGCCCGAGAGAACCCCGGTACCGTTTAAAGTTTTTCCAGGTAAGGGAGCTCTGGAACGGAGTCCACACAGCCTCCTGAGGACAATTACCAGAACGTCCGAAAGAGAAGTTGATTGGTTCGTTTTATTTACGGGCGCTCTTTTAACATCTCAGGTCATCAGCGTCCCATTCTATTCAGGGCGTGAAACGGCCGACAAATTTTGCTCAGAGGCCTCTTCTTTCAGGCTTGAAGTTCTTTTTCGTGCCGTAAATGCACGACACGGGACCCACGGTTTTACTTCTCTTCCGAAGGAAACCTTACTTAGGATGTTTACGCCCGAAAAAATCCATGGATCCTGGCCGATTTTGAACCCGCGACCTTGGGTTTAGAAGGCAAGTATGATTACCACTACACCACCAAGGCCGGCAAAAGAGAGGTGGCATTCTTTACTAGATTCTTTGTCGGTATGCTGATCACATGTCGCCTTGCAATACCGTCCTCTACCGAGGATGTCGCAAGACGCAGGTAGAGGACGCAGCTATTGCTCCGGTCGGCCAAGACTGTCGTGCCAAGAGGAAGGAAGGATAAAAGCTTGTTGGAATATTATTTATTATTAGAGCTCGGATTCTTAGGTAAATACATGTTTTATTTGCACGGCAAAAGGAACTCGCAAGCACTTTTAAAACTTTGGATGTGGTAAATCAGCTTATATTTTGAACTTTATATCACATAAAAATATATATTTCTTAAAAATACATGTAACTAAATATTTATCGATATTTACATAAAATGCATAATATTCCATTATAAATATTTAATTTTTAACAAAAACTCACGTTAGGCTAATTATTGCAAGAACAAGATAAGTTCTATATCATGCAGTTATTCAGCAATATTTCCTAATACAGAACAGTAAGGTTAATGCATGCTATTTTGATTATTAGAATTATGCTATAACTATTATGGGTTGTTTTATTTATGTTTCACACCCTATCATAGTTTTGCTAGTATCTTACTCTCGTTGCCAAGTCATAAAGTACAGTTAGTATAGCGTGCTGACTCCAAAAATGTGTTGGTGGGAAAGTGAAGTTTGAAATGTCTTTGTATAGACCTTGGCTTAAGCGAAATCGAAACTGATATCCTTCTACATTAATAGAAAATATCCATGAACCTGGTGCTAATCATGTGTTAAAGAGAATAACATTTATACTTATGTGTCAAATCATTATAGTATCTGCAGCTTGACGCCGCCGACGCATATCAAAGATACGATGCAATAAAGTGATGGTATGACAGAGGACCACTATGTTCTGCATCATTCTGAGATGAGATCACTCAGTTGCAATTAATTTTTACTGTTGTGAGGTGGTAGTTTTGATAATGTAGTATGTTTAACGATGCCCAAAGCAAGAGAGACCACAGATTATCGTTTGCGACATTGAGTGCAGAATTTTGGATATAGTAAATGTCAGCAAAAATGCAGAGAAAGGTTTTAAAAAATAATGAATTGCATACTATGTGTAAACTTTCAAATCTGTTGTACGAACAACAAGAATAAAATGTTGTCGTAAGTGTGAATGACATGCCCAGATATAAATTGGCCGGATTCCCTTCTAGTGACTTGTGACGGGAAGCATTCTCTCCCCCTCTCCCAGTATAAGACAATGTTCTGCAATAACCGTCAGTCATTTCAGATGGATAACTTGAAAAGATGAGTCTCATTACATGTGCTATACTTCATCAGTTGGGAAGACAGCATAAATTATACTGGTGATAATGCGAAATGTTTACATTGACGTAAAATAATTCAAACTTCATTAAATGTTTTTGCGTTTTTTCACATATTTCAAGTATTTAGCACATATAAATAAATATTTTTCAGTTTTTAGCACCTAAAAACCCCAGCTCTAATTATTATTAATTATATGTCGTGATGCTACCCGGGCGAATGACAAAGTAGTCGATAAATATCGAAGCAATGATAAACAAAAGCAGAATCGTCCTTTTCAAGATAAATCGACTTGGACACTTCAGTGAAATGCTGGTAGCCTAGCTCAAGTCATTACTGATGAAGATATTAAGAGATAACCATGTGAATTTCTTCAAAATAGAGAATAAATTAATCAAGGACTATAATGATAAAACTTAAACATCCTGAATATTCCAACCATATATTCGATCACTGTAGAAAAGTGTCCATTGACGTAAACACACGTTCTCTAAAATTTCAGATCAACAAAACAATGGAAAACATTGATGATGAATCGGAAGATAGAAAAAACTAATGCTTGGAAGAATGGAGTGCCTTTCACTATTAATCGGTTTACAATCTCCGAAACAATGCAGTATCTGTCGACTTTATCGGCTTGTTAGTACAAAAAGTCATTATGATAGTGGATTTTAATGCCCATTGTCAACAATGGGGCTATACAGACCGCATTGCTGCAGGGGATGCAGTACATGATTATATTAAACACTAGGAAAATGGAGTTAGTCAGATATGTCAATATTTTTACATTGCTACAGCTGCAAAATAATTACGAACTTATTGTTAGTGCTCTGGGACATTAGTGGTCATTTCATTTATGTGGCGTCGTCTTAAATGGACCAATGAAGCGAAACAAAATTTTGAATTTTGACCAATTACACTGGGATATCACAGTGAAATTGTCGAAAAAAAAAAGGATTGAATCCGTTTTGTCACGAGAAGAGCATTTGTTTTGTGGTCAGTGTAGCCAACTCTATACTACCACTATATAATTACTGAGCACGCATCACTGACCACTTTTCTGTGTTTTCTGTAATTGTACATGTAATTAACTTCATGTGCATTCACTGTTATAGATTATGTAGTAATATCTGCCTAATCAACCATAAATCTTAATCATAAAGTCGGTCCTGGTGGTGTAGTGGTTACCATACTTGCCTCCTAAACCAAGATCGCGGGTTCCAACACGGCCAGGACCGATGGATTTTTTCGGGCGTAAAATTCCTAAGTATGGCTTCCTTCGGAAGGGAAGTAAAGCCGTGGGTCCCGTGTCGCACATTTACGGCACGAAAAAGAACCTCAAGCCTGAAAGAGAGGCCTCTGAGCAAAATTTGTCGGCCGTTTCACTTCTGAGTTGAATGGTACGCTGATGACCTGAGATGTTAAAGAGCGTCCATAAAATAAATCAATGAAAAAAAACAATAAATCTTAATAAACACGTTATTCAGAATGGTAAAATGTTTTCTCTGGGTTTTTTTTTTTTCCCCCTCCCTCGTTTGGTATTAACGGTAGCGACTGTAATTGTTGACTTTCGTCTATTTCATTCTCACGGTTTGGTAGGTTGTGAGACAAAATGGTTATGAAAGGTGGACAAGTCAAATGGGAACAACAATGTCGGCAATTGCACTAACTAGGAATTAATAAATATCCCCATTACATACTCAACCTGGTGTTAATTTTAATGGGGTATGGAGAAATGCCTCCATAAAGTTAAGGTGACTAAGTGAGAAATTTAAATGTTTCAATAGTAATAAGTTTACATGTATTGAGAACATGGAAATATAAATCGTTTACTGTTTACTTTGATTTTATCAGGCTTACTTGTTAGTGAAAATTGCATGAAATTGGTTCCAAGAAATAAATTTATTCTATGAATAGGTCGGTATTCATAAGTAATTATAACATTTTATACAATTGAAAAAACCCTGCTCTAAATTCAAATGTATATTACATTTATTACACTATTCGTTAAATAATCCTAAACCCGATTTGACTCTTCTCTTTTGGCATTACTGGCAATTGACATTTGTCTGTTGCTAGATGGCTTGAAAAAGTTAAGTATTAATAATATAAATGTACAGTTATTATAATATTGTAAGCCAAATTCAGAGGAATTATATTTAAATTCTTATTTTATTCGTGAAATAGTTCTAACAAATGCCACTTAAGAGTCTTAGATAAATTAGATTTTGGGACCAAAAAAAAAATACCATTAAATATCACGAAAGCGTTTGAGAATTTCAAGAAGGGAGGTTTCTCGATTATAACAATCTTGATACTCCATCAACTTTCTGATAAAATCTACTATTAAAGTCACCAAAATTATAAAATGTACTGCTAAGAACTTCAACTCTGAAGGAAAAAAAAAGTTCTTTGTAACAACAAAGTTAATCAGTTAAAAAATTAGAGAGACGATTTCCGTACAATAGTGCAGAGCACAAAACAATTCAGCAAAGGAGACATCCACATCTATTACTAATCAGCCTATTTATACAATTATAGACCAAGATCTCTGTAAGTTATAATTTTTAAAAAAACTTGAAAATAATAATGCAATTGTAAAGCAGCGGGTTACTGAATAATATATAATGGAGAAGATTCGTAACATCACTACCGCCACGGGTGGTCGAGGTTGTTAAGGCACGTACTCGTGAGCGGGAGGTTTGGGGTTCGAATCCCGCCAGGACCGTCCTCCCTGACTGAGAGTTTTTCCAGGTTTCCTCAGTCCTCATAAATCGCAAATGCCGGGGAGGTACCATAAACTTAGATCTAGAACGTTTCCTTCCTTTAAAAAATCCTTTTCCAATATATTATTTCATCTCATGTATCATTAGTGTCCACCGCCTGTGGTGCCGCAGCAGTAAAAACGGGAGTTAAACACTACTCAAAACAAAACATCATTTTTGGCTGTTTGGAAATAAAAGATGTTAAATTGATAATACATTTGCAATTTTCATTAAAAACGGCGCGAATCCTGAGTTGCATGCCCTAGTATCATTGAATAGTGTATTAAATGTTGATGATCTCCAAGCCCATAGCTTTTGGTAATTAATTTTGTAAAGTAACCAATCCCAGAATTTCCCAAAGATTCTGGTTTATCGCATGTGAGAATTTGTTGCTGGTGGTTCACGACTAGCTATGTGCCAGCATAACAAGGATGAGAATTTGACATCAAGGAACGTTCTATCGGTCTATCTGTCTGCTGATGATATGAACCACAAATGGTAACACAAATGGGGTGTTCTCCAGGGCGCCTATAGATTGACAGAATGTATTGCTCTGTAACACACTTGCATGCCTGGCCCTATTTCACAAAACGATGGTCTAATACATACAAGTGTATTAGTAAAAGCCTTGTAAAGTGTTGCCTTGTGACTTTCTGTTTCACGAAAGAAATACAACACTTGTAAAGTATTAGTAAAAGATTACAAGTTATGTCATATAAGAGCAAGATGGAGGAATAGCTGTTTGTCATATGTCGCCATACCTTGAATTAGGTTATGCTCGCTCCTTAGGGGTTTCTAATATATAGAGGAGATTGTTGTTATTCCTGCTAAAAGGTTCTTGTATTTCTTCTCAGTTATAATCATAATTTAAATACTTTATTATGCATTTATCGACATTCAAGCGTAATAATGCACTTTGAGACGACGGTCTCATGCAGTTACATTTAGGAGCATTAATTTCAGCCGTCGAGAGATGGCAGAATAATCGATCTTCCAGATTGCTCTCGGGCATTTATTTTATTAGTTCATTTGATCATTTATATTTATTTTTTTATGTTGCTTGACAATCACATTCTCATTATAAGCAAAAAAATGGGAAAGCTTTAACAAAAGAGAATGAAGGATGAAAGGAAAATATTTTTGTGGCATGTAGCAAGAACCTTATAACACATTGATACAGAAATACCAATATATTTTACTTAAACCAAATTTATCATTGTACAAAAATATTTATTTATTCTTTCCTTATACATATTCCTAGTCATCATTATCATCACTTTCGCTAATATTTAGCACATTTGGGTCAATTTACTCCCAAAGATAATACATTTTGCACCAGTATTTCAAGTTGCCAATATTAGAGAAATGTATAAAAATTACCAGTGCCCCACTAATAATGAAATATCACTTGTACACTTGTAATTGTAAAGTGCAACCGGAGCAGAAACCTTTGTGCAACAGAATTTTGCTAATAACTACAAGTCCATAACTGCACTGTATTAGAACTTACTTCTGAAGAAAAGGAAGGACTTTGGTCACAGGGATAGTCTCTGTCTGCAAATTCGGCGGTCTCGGATTCGTATTTCGTAAGGTTATCTGCCTTGAAAAGTTTTTCTAGAGTTTTTGCTTGTCCTAAAAAGGTGAATCTTAGCTAACCTTAAGCGTTTTCAGTCCGGGTTCACTGTTCCTTGTTCATCGTCTCTTTATATTAAACTGTTGCAAACTAAAAGATAATTTTATTACAGTTGTTTAAATTACGTAACTAATAAAGTGTGGATAATTACCGCCAGTCCCCCAAAGGAGGGCATTATTTATCTAAAAGAACAAACGTAATTGTCTACACAGTTTGGTTTGTTATGCCGACTTTGAAGCCAATATCGATTAGAAACAGGGTCCTTCAGGCTATTGTCGACTGGCTGTGAATAAAGAGGAATCATTTAAGAGCAATTTGAAAACTCTATGTCGCTTACTTATTTCCTGAATGACAATGACGTCCAAAATGATATGACTGGTCGTATAATCAAACTGTGGATTGCTACATGCGTTTCATGTACGAGTATTAAAGTGAAACAATCGCGAGTGTACGAGTGTAGAAATTTAATTAACGGTAATAAGGGTTCCTATCGCTTGAATGACATTTACTTTCACAATTTCCAAGGATGTAACACCCATCTCTTAATAAGAGTGTTAATTAAGAGGATTTAGCGAGATATACGCTTACAATAAAAATGGCGGTTCGATGTGGTAAATTTAATTATCCAGAGATTACGGACTCCCTTCAGGATAATGCATTAACTACCTCGCTGTTTCTCTATCAACTGTCTACTGTGTAGATATTTAGGTATATTCTCTTTATATTTACGCCAAGACCCCATTACGTTATGAATGGTTCGATGAACTTAAAATAGCTCGCAGGATTTCGTTTACACCGACTTCCAATTTACGTGGTATATTTCAAGATAAGCGACGGCATATCGGTTATAGAACGGGCACAGTTTTGTCATATATGAACAGTACAACAACTACCTAAAATAGCTTCAATGTTACTAAAGAATATTTGTTAATATTTCAGAACAAGTGCATTAGATGCACATAAAGTATACCTCGTTATTTCCATGGAGCACCTACCTCTACTTGGTACTATAATGAGCGACAGTGTTTAAAATAATACACGACAGAGAGATGTATACAGCAAAAAAAAAAAAAAAAAAAAAAAAAAAGGAGAGCAACATGCAGAAATCATGTCAAATTCGGAAAACATTAAAAGGTTGGCCGATGACGTATTTAGGATTCAGTACATCAACAATGCAATTTGCAATATGTCTTCCCTCAGCATCAGTAGTTTCATCCATTCACCATATTCCACTACCTGCAACAATTGCTATAATTGGAATTAACGGACACTTGAATCCATATACTATATGCAGGACGCAAGAATGAAACCAGAATGACTTGTTACAAAAACATTTCTAATAATAGAAACTATGTTTGCAAAACAGAACTCTAATGATAAATAACAAACAGAAACATTAATATTTACAGAACGGTACAGTTATGCTATGTAGTTTTTCCTGAGAGTAGATTGGCCTGGTACAGATATTTTTTAAAAGTTTCTAAGAATTCTGTAAATGCAGGATTATTCAGCGATCTCTAGAGCAAGTTCATAGCAACTATGGCTGTGATTACTGCTTGGAAAATGCCTTTTGTAATCAGAATTTCCCGTAGTAGGGTGATTAAAGTAAGATTTTCTCCCACCCTGTCATTTGCTTTTTTTTTTTTTTTTTTTATCAGGTGTTTAGTGGTGGAGTCGGTCCTGGTGGTGTAGTGGTAACCACACTTGTCTTCTAAACCCAATTCGCGGGTTCAAACCCGACCAGGACCGATGGATTTTTTCGGGCGTAAAAATCCTAAGTATGGCTTCCTTCGGAAGGGAAGTAAGGCCGTGGGTCTCGTGTCGTAGATTTACGGCACGTAAAAGAACCTCAAGCCTGAAAGAAGAGGCCTCTGAGCAAAATTTATCGACCGTTTCACGCCCTGATTTGAATGGGACGCTGATGACCTGAGATGTTAAAGAGCGTCCATAAATAAAACAAATCAATCAATGAGTGGTGATTCAGCTGAAACTTCCTGTTGAATGGCACCTTAAAATTATATTTGGCGAATAGTTAAAATTTAATTTATACTAATTAATTCTTAAATAATATAACATGGAGCCTTTATCTTTTTATCACAAACCATGCAAAATATAAAATTTCCATCTGCGGTGTAAGATTTATCGGAAAAGATGTTCACCCAAATGTTCAATTTGAACTGAGCGCACTGAAAATCTTACAAACTGCCTGTTGATTTGACATGTCGCTTGCATGATCTGCAAGAGAGCTTGTTTTCATTTTGAAAGATGTTCTATAAATTCGCAGATAAATGTAATTTCTAGAGAGAGCGACGTGAATGGTCTTAAACAGTGAAAGCTGTTTCCTCCGTTGTTTGAAGATTTATTGCAATCAATATTGCATTTCCACGGCTGTCTGTAAACTACTACTCCTTCTTCTTGTACTTCAAGGATTAGACGCTATGGCCTGTTTCGAATTCAGAAGAAAATACCCTACCATCTATGTGGTCTTCCAGTGGAAGTGTAGTGGAAATCCAATTTAGTACTCGTATATGGTGTCTCACCATTCCTTTAATACATTCAAACATATTCATTTTATGTTTTACTCATTTTCAGGATGTTAATTTTTTGAAATTTATATTCATATAAGTGAGTGCATATTGTATTTTTGGATGTGACCAGAGCTTTTAATTCTATTGGCCATGAACATATTATGAGAGCTATTTAAATATCTGCTTTGCCATAGAAGCTGTTCACACTTATTAGATGCTTATTAACAGAAAACTAAGTTCAAATAAAACAAATTTCACCAAATTAAAACTTATAATAGTGAAGCGAGGTGTTGCAGAAGAATCCCTTGTATTTTCCATTCTCTTTAGCTTAGCATTGGATTGTGTGTTGAATAATTAACAGATGCATGAAATTAGTTTTTTAACTTTCTGATATCCTTCCAAACCTGAACACTTTCTCATTTCTGATGACCTGGTTTTAATTGGAAAAGATGAAAAGCGGGCTACGGCAATAATTGACTTAGCTGAAAGTAGATTGATTGAATTAGGTCTGGAAAGCTATGCAAATAAAAGAAAATGTGTAATTCTCAAAAAGAGCAAGTTAAATAAAAGAGCAGTCGCTTGATTCTTTGGATATTCCTTCCATAGTAATGTAGATAAATCAGAAATAAATAGACACTTGGAAAGCGATTTTCATGACAAAATGTATTTAAATAAAAATAAACTTAATATTAGCCAAATTACTTGACTGATCAGACCACAAATTACAGAGTATAAATGAATATAATGGCCTGGACTTATATACGTTCAATTAAACAGTGTGGAAAGAGCATATTCACAATACGTATACATAATTCATCTATCGTTCTGAAAGGAAGGAAGAGAGATGTTCGGCTAATAAAAAAGGGAGCATATCATGAAAGGCGTCCTTTATATCAGGTTAATTCGGCTGATATCAAATTTCATTTCACTATACTGCATTTGCGAAAGAATGTGTGATGTCCTTGAAAGTGAAAAGACAAAGATCTGAGAAAAATCTTAATGAATATATTGACATAGAGCGTGCAGGTGCGACAAAACCTAGACAAGCCAGGTGGTCACGCAGTCAGAATGTAAACCAGGCGCAGCCAAGCATTAAGGAAAATCAGAAGTAAGCACTGAAGAAAACAAACAGGAGCGGAACAATGAGGGCAGCCAGATGGTAGGTACACAGTAGGAAAGCAAACTGAGTAAGGTATCCAGGATCTGTGAACTTTGCCGTAAGAAAGAAGATAAGACAGCTAATAAATGTAAATCCAAGCAGAACTTAGAAAAGCAAGCAAAGAGGACGAACTGACTGTCAAACTGCAAATTTCCCCCGGTAAAGGTTGGAGACACGGTAAGAGTTCAAATACAGGACACAGACAGGGGTTGTTATTTTAATGTTCCTGCAAGAGCAGCGTAATTATACGAAAAGGTTACAAACTGGGAAATGATCATTAAGCGATTACCAAACGTTTTAGATTTGTGACTAAACTCTGTTATAAAATTAAAGGAAATCGTTAGCAGATATTGCGTCATTTTCTGGTAGTCAACGGTATTAAAATATTGGAAACAGAAGTGCACGACCAAAAATAAAAATGTAGAACATCAGGAATGCCATTTAACCCAATCCTGTTTAAACACGTAGCCTAAATGATTAATATTTGAAGTAAGTATTCTTTCATAGATAGGCCCTTAAAGTTTCCACAATTTTAATAATATTGCCAGAATACTTTTACTATTAAAATTAAACTAATGTGTATAATAAAATGCCTGGTTAGTGTGAACCAAACAAAGAATGGTAAATATAAGATTACCCGGCAAAGATGTATATTTTATTTCATACGATAAAGGAAAGTTCAGAAAGTTTAGTTTCTGGCCTATCCGAAGCATAGAATTTCTGTCTTGGTTGCAATTTGGAAAAGGGAATAATAATTGTGGGCTTGGTTCAAAAACGAGTGCTAAGTTCCTAGTCTAACGTAGAAAATGGAATACCATTCTAAAACACATTTTTATTTATTCGATATAAATGCGTTTTAATTCTATACACTTAGCACAACTTTCACAAAATATTTCTAAGCCTCTCAAAATTTGTCTTCTTGCTCTGCAAACCATCACTCCACAGTGCTTATCACTGCTTAATTCTGTGAAAATGTCTCACCTTTTAAATCCCTTTATAGTTTTGGAAATTATTAATAATAGTCTGAAGTGGATAAATCTGGCAAATAGGGAGAACGGTCAATTAATTCAAAGCTAACTTCATTAATTTCCTTAATTGCAATCTGGAACACTCGTGAGCGGGTGTACTGTCTTGCAAAAAGGGCATGCTTTTGGAACTTTTCCAGGGATTTTTCCAACAATATTTTCAAGCTTAGTCAGCAATTCAAAATAATACGCCTCCGTCACCATTTTGTCCTGTTCCAAATAATATCTCATTATATTCCTTTCTTTGTCCCAAAAATTGATAAGATAATCTTTTCTGCCGATTTTTGGACACCAAATTTCTTTGAGCGATGCGAACTGTCATGTTTTCTACTTTTGATTGTTCTTTTGTTTTACATCGTAATGATTAATCCACGTTTTGTTCATAGTTGTATGTATGATCTTAAAAATGACGATAAATTGACTTGAAAGTTGCCATTCTGAATCGTTTGTGATCATTCGGGTATTTTGAGAACGTTTAAAAGTGATTTTTCTCATGCCCAAAATAAAGCACGACGTTCATGGAAGACGTTCAAAGTTTCTGCTATGCATTTTAGCCCAATTGGTCGATCATCCTAAATTATATCATGAACAGCAACAACATGGATTAGGTCTTTCAACAATGCTCATCTTTGACATCTGTTGTTCCTCTCTTAAGCTCCGCACCCCATTATTTTGTGTTGGCGCACGAATAACAATGAGCCGTCAATGTAACCAACTTATCCGCATAAATTTCCTTGACGGATAAGCCTTTCAAAAATAAATACTTAGTCACAGAACGAACTCCAGTTTCTTCTTTACTTAAAAATTCGCAGTATAAAATCAGCTCTACTTACGTTCACCAACATTAGATAAAATTATTTACAAAACAACGTACATGGTTCGAGTGGTAAAATTGATTTTAAAAAATGTTTGAAGCAACTTAAAATACGCTTGTAAATTCAAATGCAAATAAACAAATCCTATATCCATAATGAGATTCGAGATTTCTGAACCCCATATCGTTATGTTTTTACAGCAACACTTTTATCTATAACATAACTATTCAATAAAAAGACAATGGCATCACACTACTTTATATTTATGCATCTATTTGCTGCCATATTATCCACACGCTTTAGAAAAGTATATGTGAAAATTGTAAACAGTATTGGCAGATAGCAATCACATTTAAATAGTATTTTAATAGTGTTTAACTACTGAGGCAGCGACACTGTTGGTACATAAATAATAAATTGCGAAAGAATTTTTAAGGAAAAAATCGCTCCAGGCCTAAGTTTAGGGAACCTTCCTGGCATTTTCCATTTATGATGAAAAAAGTTCAGTCATGAAGAATAGATTTGCAAATTGGGCAAAGTACAGCTCAATATGAAAAAATTAGGAGTTATCTTGGTAATAAAACTTGCAGTCAACAAAGAATAAAATAAAACAACCTTCAATTGTTATATAAAAATATGGAACTAAACAGTTCAAAGTTAAGTAAAATAAAACACCAGATGTATTAAACACTTCAAAATAACCAATAATGCCTAACGAAAATAACTATATGTATAAAATTACTAAATAAGAAACGTCTACTTAAAAATAGGTACACCATCCCATGATATGAGACAGAAAAAGAATAAAAAATTAATGGCAAGATAGCTCAAAGTGGGCAACCACTTTATGAAACAACGAAACGCGCAGTCATTTACGCGATCAGATTGTATAAACCGGGAGGCGAAGAATACTAATAAACAAGATAATAAATCCGGACAATATCATAATAAAATAAAACAAAATGCCTCTTACAAAAATTAAAGTGATAAAAAGTTTACCAGGAACATAGGAAAGACAAATAAATACACATAATACTAGTAAACATAATTTTATGTAGCTAATAACAGTTACCTGTGTAGGATATATTTCATGTCCAGGAAAGATAAAATAACCTCCATAAATTGTATACAGTGAACTATAATGTTTAGCTCTCGAAATAATGAGACACACACGCGTTAATAAATATTTCGAGCTAATTGCTCTATTTGAAGTAGAAACAAACACACGTCGAGCAGAAAGATAGCATACAAATAAGTGAGCAGTAACTATTGCCAATTTAACAGAACAAAACAGGGGAGAAACAGGTTAGCAAATTGTATAGAATCAAATATTTCAGAGGACAATAATGGTACTCTCACTGTATACGATGTAGAGACGGCTTGGGTATTTCACAGGATGGAATTCTGAGTGTCCATGTCACGAAATGAACTATACTACTTGTATTCTCCTTCAGATGGCTCTGCATGTACAAAGGGAAGGCATTATTGAATACAACCAAGAACACTTATTGCTACTTTTAAATAAATTAAACAGATATCAGGCTTGTGTATGCCATTAAACCTAACAATAATTATTGCCGCATGTAAGCATTCCGAAATATTTACTATCGACTGTAAAGTTATATTATATGTCGGCCCTGATGGTTTAGTGGTAAGCATAGTTGCCTCCAGACCCAAAATCGCGAGTTCAATCCAGGCTGGGTTGTATGGATTTTTTTGGAGTAAAAATCCCAAACATGGATTCCTTTAGAAGTAAAGCCATTGGTTCCGTGTCGTACATTTACGTTAAAGAACCTCAAGCCTGAAAGAAGAGACCTTTGACCAAAATTTATCTGTCGTTTCACGCCCTGAATTGAATGGAACGCTGGTGTTAAAGAACATCCATAAATAAACGAAATAAATACAATAAACTAGCAATTATGTTGACACTACTTGCTCTTGTGCGTAATTTTCTGGTTCATACTTGCACCTGCAAGGGTAATAATGCTTATTCTGATGCTGAGCGAATATCTCTGAATAAGTCTGACCAACTTATCTTAGAAGTTCATATTTTTTCACTACTGAAAAACCGCCACGGATGGCCGAGATCGTTAAGGCGCGGACTCGTGAGCGGGAGGTCTGAGGTTTGTACCACGCCGGGACCGCCCTCCCTGACTGAGGCGTTTTCCTGGTTTTCCTCAGTACTCATAAATGGCAAATGTCGGAAAGATACCCTAAACTTAGGCCTGGAACGTTTCCTTCCTTAAAAAATCCTTTCCCAATATATCATTTTATCTCACGTGTCATCAGTGTTCATTCACCTCCTGATGTGCCTCAGTGGTTAAAACAGGCGTTAAACACCATTAAATAAACTACTGAAAAATCTAAAAAAGCACTAAAAATTGTTCCACCTAATAGTAATTAACACTGATACCAAAACAAATCGCATGCTTCTTTCTGCGTTGTTGTTGTTGTTATTATTATTATTATTATTATTATTATTATTATTGTTATACTATCCGAATGTGCTAAAATGCTGCCAAGAAAATAAATACAAACTAATAAATAAAGGTGATACTTGTGCAGAAAATTTTGCTTTTGAATTACGATTTATTTTAATAGTAATTTTCCAGAACACCGCTCTTCTCTTTACGATATTCTTCTGTCCGATTATCGAATGACAAGTATCATAATGTAAACGTGCTGTAAAGCGTATAAAATAATATTCGACTTTCATAGATACATCACTTACAGTAATCACCAATCACGGTGTTCACCTCCGTAGTCTGGTGGTAACGTTTCCGATTCCTAACCCAGAATCCCGAGATGAATTCCAGGTCATATCAAGTTGTCTTTATAACGTTTTTTATTTTAGTTTTTTCTTGCCCTGAGATGTTGAATTTCAGATAGCTTTAAGGTGCCAAGGACTCCGAGTTCATTTGTGTCATCATTAATTCATTTTATTTTATATATCTATAGACGTTTCAAGAACATCAATGATGTCAAAGCGACATTAAAAAACAAAAATTAAGCTAAACTCACCAACTCCTAAACCTAATTTTTCCATACCAGAAATGTTATACTTTCTCAGCTAACCATTAAATATAAATTTACGAGAAAAATACTAATAAGCATTCAATGCCATGAAGGAGATAAAAAACATTTATCTATTTTAATTAACATTTTGCTTAGTTACCTTTTATTTCAGTGATAAATACTGCAATTTCATGTCTATTTTGCTAAAAATAAGTACATTTGTCTCATTATTTATGTTTTAATTAATAAATCTGCAACTTCTACGTTTAACAAATATGTTCAATGCGGCGATAGCAGCGACATCAGATTGATTCATTGAGAAGTACACAAAACACGGCGGCGGACTTAGGATCAACAACATCAAAAGTGCGGAAACAAGCCTCTCTACTATATATATGATGCACTTGCCAAATGCATAGGTGCACCATCTAATGTAATTAAATCTATGTTGGGGGTAAACACGGATACATAATAAACATACAAAATGTTTAAATTTAAGTTGAGACTAGGCGGAGCGCCTGTTTTGTGTAAAGCTATAGCAGCCATCTCTCGTCTGTAAGAGTACTTAACTTTGAACTTAGTTCATACATTTTTATGTAATACGGGAAGGTAATTTTATTTTATTTTTTGTTGACTACAGCTTTTATTAACAAGGTAACTCCTAGTTTTTGCATATTGGTATATGCATTCATTTTCTTTGCCAAATTGCAAAGTTTTCTTTTACTTCTACTTATTGGTTTTAGGTTATAAGTAATGTTCTTAAACGATCACACATTCTTGGTACAAGGAGGTTGAGACTTCCTCACAATCGATTAACAAAGTTTGTCAGTGTTAAATAAGTGCTTTGTTTACACAGGTTTTCGCAAGACATTTACTGTCTTATCTTTTTATGTAATAAATGTTTGTCTAAAATGTGTTACTTTTTTAAATATTATTTACACAGTTTTTAAACGTGTTCTAAAATATTTGGAGTTTCAATTTGTTGATTCTCTTGTTTTATGGTCAAGTCGGTAGTACTTGCCATAACTACAGTACTTTTTTAATGATCTGAAAGTGCTTCTTCTTGAAAAGGGGTTTCAGGTCGAAATATTGAAAGTTTTGATATATTTTAAAATTGTTGAGTAATCTGTTCATTATGTACTAACATTTTTCTATGAAGGATTTTCCCCCCTCCACTTGCAGCACATTTCGCCATGTAGCAACATACCCGTCATCGTGTTAAATGTAAAACTTGGGTCATTATCATCCTTACGATGACACATAGAACGCCGATCTTTAATCTGAATTTTTAAATTTACTGCGCATCAAAAGATGTTGTGTAAACGCTAAATTGTAAATCTTGTCTTGCTTTAACATTTATTGTGGTCTATTCGGTTTAATAATCAGAGACATTTTATTAAAACTAAGTCTGTGCTACTGATGCTCAGCACATCTTACATCATAATATTTTCGTTGAGGATGTTTTTATTAATAATTCTCATTCAAATTCTGTCTTCTTTAGCCTCTGAAAGTACTCTTAAAGACAAGGAAATGACAGCCACATTTTTATCCAAAGCAAGCATCCCGTTTGGTCTCAAATTATATACGGAAATAGTTCTTTCACACTAGCCATGTTCCGCCATGGGTAGCCGAGATCGTTAAGGCGCGGATGCGTGAACGGGAGGTTTGGTGTTCGAATCCCACTAGGACCGTCCTCCCCGACTGGATTTTATTTTCCAGCTTTTCCTCAGTCGTCATAACTGGTCCTTTCTTAAAAAATATCCTTTCCCAATGTATCACTTCATCTCATGTATCATCAGTGTCCACCGTATGCGGTGCCTCAGTAATAAAAACGGGATTAAACACTACTCAAAAAAAAAAAAAAACACTACCCATGTGTAGACTCAAAGATCTTCAACCTTGTGGGTTAATGTCTTACCAATTTAGCTACCGTGTCATCATCCAAGCACGGAATCACGAACCATTCTCGTCTGATTCTATACTCCCCGGAGATCTCCGTAAGGTTTTCCTACTATGAGAGATTAATTTTTGAAGAGACGATTCTTAATGCTATTCATTTCCAACTTATGGCTTACATACGATATGAAAGAATAATTTTATAAATTAGCCCCTGTACGGTTGGTGGTTAAACTAGAAGACTGGGTCATAAGTACTTGCAGCATTATAAGTCGCCTCTTAAGGAATAAATCCCTCATAGCAGAGAAACCTTGGAACGTCTTCGGGGTACACAGAATCAGATCAGAGAGGTTCGCGGTTCTGTGCTTGGAGGATGACACGGTAGCTCAGTTCGCAGAGCGTCAGCCCGGGAGGCTAAAGTTCCGAGCTTAGAATCACTGCTGTGACCCGAATTTTTTAAATCTGATTCTTCACTTCCTTTCAGTTTATTTTATACCGAAGCTTTACACGCTACGTGAATACTATTAGTTTGATGGTGCACACTTCGCAAGTGTACAAATATTATCATCTGAAATATTTAATTCAAAGTTAACTAATTTGTTATCCCTCCTGTTTTGTTCATTTAAATTGTCATTAGTTATCGCCCACTTCAGTCTGTTCGCTTGGACTATAACTCATAACTGTAATTGTTTATTGCGTTAATACCATTTCCCTTACTGCGTAACACGCTACAAAATTACACACCACTAATGCCTGCAAAAAATAAACAATTAGTCAGCATTAGTGATATGAAAATGTGGGGACTGCCGGAAAATAAGTTACAAATACTTTGTCAGAGAATAACTGATATGCACAAGTAATAGGGAAACTGTAACAAACTTTCGTGTGTTTATTCTGGATTTGGTTGTAAATAATAGTACTATAGTCATCCATACTAGCTCTTGCAGTACTGGTTTTCATATGAATATCTTCATAATTAAACAATTCCCAAAATGGGGATATTTTTCATACATTACATAAAACACATTTAATTGGCGGAATATATTGGTGACAGTGTGTGATATTACGGACCTGAAGTAGCACTTCGGTTCTTTAGAATCTTTTTCAACCTCTAGATTTTTTAGTCCTTTTTCTTTAAGCTGGATCAGCAATTTAATTTAATTTTTGACAGCCGCTAAACGATAGCAACATGCGCATTTTGGTGCGACAAATCTTTTTATTTTACTTTCCAAAACGTTACTAAATTCTTGTCGAGCTGAGTCAAGTCTCGACAAACACATTTTATCGCTGGAGGGTGCGTAAACACCAACCGGGAAAACATGTGAAGATACTCAGACCACTAGTGGTCCCGAAACGATTCTGAATTAGCTGAAATGCCACTTTTTCTTCTCCCTTTTCCCAGGCTACACACTCATCGGGCCAGCGTTTTGCCATTTAAACCTTTCTACTCCTAACGGAAATCTTCACTAAAAGGTATGAGATTTATGCGATTCGCTGCTCTCTGCGTTCTCTTTCTCTTTGCATGGCAGGTGGGTCGGCTTGGAAAGTAAAGGGGGCGGATATAGAACAGAGCAGGCAGACACGACCAAAGCTTTTCTTGCTACGGGTTTTCAATTCTCTCTGATTTACTGCCATTTCTCGTCTACATCGTTTACCATTCTAGGAGATATATAATACATTGATAATGAGATTTCCAATATGCATGTTGAAAACTGTATGTTTTAGCTGGAGAATCGCGCCATTCCGTTCATTTGTTAAATTGATAAATAAGCACATAATATTATAAGTTATTTTTTATTTTCTCATCCTCATACCCTGGGAGGTACTTTATACCATCGTCTTCGTGTCGGAGATTTACGGCACGTTAAAGAACTTCATACCTGAAAAAAGAGGTCTCGGGATAAAATTATTGGCCGTTTCACGCCCCAGAAATTCTTTACTTGGAGACGATAGGCTTACCAACTGCTCCTCTGCTCTCCATTGTAAAATAAGAGTACTAGGAAATTGAAACCCTCCTCACGGGAGGCTCGGTTTCGAGACGGAACGATGGGTACTAACTTGCTTTCTCATGTTACCTTTGCTATCCACAGGTTTTTAGGATGGCAGAAGCAAAAACTCAAAAAGTAGAGAAAGTTCAGACCCCAATATGTGGTTGAAATGGTTGGCAGAGCTTAGTGTAGAAGAAAAGAAAGACGAGAGTTTGAAAATAAGGTAACAAAAAGTGATTATACAGTTTCAGAGGGGAACAAGTCTGAAATTCAGGATCAAAATACTGAGCAAGTGAAAAAAATTCAAATATTCGTGCGGTGCATACAGCGTAATCAGGCATTTGCTCCAATTAATACTAATAGAATGGGAAACACATTCAGAAACTGAGATATTTGACCTCTTTTGTATTTAATCAAGATAATCACAAATTCAACCAATAATTATATTGAAAAATTTGATAAAAAGTAGAGAATTAATTGGTTTATTGTATAATGTACAATTCCCATCCTAGTCATGATGTAAAAGGAGACCATTATAGGTTTTCTTTCTTTCTTTGTCAATTGCATCGCCATTATGCTTAGTTAAAAATGAAGCACGGTTTTACTCTTTTTGCGGAAATAAAATCTCGTAAGATCTCATATTGTCTTAAAACCCAAACGATGAGGAGGCTCATGAATTTTGCTTACTAAGAAGAATTGGGTTGGTATCTCTTGTACGATCCTACACAAGTAAAATATTTTGGTCTCAGACTTACAGTAAGTGTAATGATGGTAAACATTTCTGTTTGTACGTTCAGTTCTTATCAATTATCACTATATTTTGACTTCTAAACTGAGCTCGTCTGTTTGCTTTCGGGATCGTAATGATGAAGCCATGTTTCCACCTCACCATGCTTGGGCTACCAGAAACTGAAGCTCTCACTCGCACTATCTTCTGTTCAGGCGTCACCCATCTGGCACACATGCGATCGTGCAAAGTGGTTAACGCACTACAATGGGAAATGTGTAACATATCTGCCAAAACATCCATCATACTTGTTAATATTCCGGAAAAAAGATGGCATGTGTCTCATTCATGGTACTGTTTACTGCAGTGGTTGGAGAACCTGGGCCGCCCTGCTTAGTACTTAAAACGCGGCTTTTTTAAGCTCTTTGAACCTCCAAAGTGCGACTAATTGTGACAAAACATCAAGGTCATATGTTTGCTGTAACATCGCTTACTCTTCCATACCATATTTTTGCAGACGGGAGCAAATTTTCACAGTACTGCTTTTTACGAAGCGACTCCATTTTACGCAGCAGACCGGCCAACCTCGCTCTTTGTTGGTGTCTCATATCAAGAATTATGTACGTATGAGCTACCAATTTTTCCCACTAATCACGAGAGGTCTGTTCTTCTCAAGAAAAATTGTTTAATAACCGTACATCTGGTGTGTGATTAGAAAAAGAATAATTCTGTCCTCATGGACTAGGTCTCCTATGTTTCTAATTTTATAGTACTTACATATATACCGTCTTTGCATCAACTAATCAAAATGTCTTTACCCATATATTGCAGACTCACTACGCATGAAGTGTCTAATTGGGCAGTGAAGTATATCTCACAGAATATCTCTAATATTTAAAACTATTACTATATCTTGCTGTAAGGTGAAACCTTGCCCTGCTAGAATGAATCCAGATGGTAAAGCATGACATTAAAGAAATTTACAATATCGTTTCTTTATCCATCTTTCCCTGAATTTTCATAGTATCCCGAATTTTATTTTCAAAAGACATTTCCAAGTCATTGTAGACTCCCCACCATGTTTAACAGCATAACTTTCGTTCTTTACATTGATAGACATAATTATATACATTCAAGTGTTTGTATTTGGGTGAGTCTGTAAAAAAAAATACTAAATCAATCAGTGGCTGTCCAGAGTCGATATTGTTTAGCCCACTGGAGTCTCAGTTTTACTGCAGTCTTCTTGCCGTAGTTTTAAATATATTAATTTTACAATAATTTGTCATTACTCTTTGTAGTTTTGCTAGATTATCTTTGTAGGTGAGGTACATTCATAGCATTACGAGATGGCTCATGCGAAATCTTCCATAGTACAGAAAGCTTAGAGAGGTCTCCGGTGTATATATAGCATCCAGCATGTGATGAGAGAGATTCGTGGTTCCGTGCTTGGAGGACACGGTAGTTCAATTGGTTAGAATATCGGCATGGAAGTTGGAAGCTCTGTGGTTCCAATCTCGCCATAACCTGGATTTTTACGTCTGATTCTTGCTGTCCAAATAAGGTCATATACATTTCTAGTGTTAAAGAACTGCTTCTTTAAAAAATAATATAAAAGACATTTATATTAAAACGTTGGATATATCTCGGTATTTCTGAATAAATTAGGTTAAAGGCTTGTAATCAAGATTCATTGAAGACTTTGCGGAAAAGTACTAGAAAGCTCCTTAAGTTAATTTGCACACGTCCTTAGAATTGTTTGTATTTTGAATCGGCTTATTAAGAATCCTCTTGCTACAAACTGGGTAAGGGACGTTAGGAGAAGCAAAGGCTTCTTTGAAATAATAATGGTACAAGTCTGTAAACACAAGCGGTGAAAATAAGGCCATACCTTACAATAGGTTCCAGTGCTAGAGGTTATTAATCCATGGTGTCTCCATTTCCTCTGCTGTATTCTAATCTAAAAAGAATACATCCACAATTCCAAACGCTCGATTTTTATACAAGCTAATTGGTGATAGAAAAAGCATGGTGATAATTGTTTTGCTAACTTTTTCGCATCTTCTGAGGTATTGAAACTCCAATGAAGGCACTTAAGCTGTAATTCACTGCTTCTCTTCTACAAAGTCGCTGATTGTTTATTACTCACTGAAGTGGCGTCTTATTTCTTGAGAAGCCAATTCTGATAGAGTTCTTTAAATTTATTGTTTATTTCGTTGATAAATATGCATACTGTTTCTATTCTATGGTCTATACTATCTTTTTATTCAACAAATTTGGAAAAATGTTGAATATGAAATCAACTAACCCTGTTCACGTTGTGTATACTTTAAACAAGAAATTGAAAATTAAATTAATGAAGACAAAATTGCAAATGAATGATTTGTAAGTGATGTTTTAGATTTAATAACGACAAACAAAGGTGTTATTCATGTTGCAGAAAGGGACACTGAATTAGACAGAGAACGATGGTACAGTTTTAATTGAAATCGGAACCCGAACCGGGCTTATTCACGAGTGAGTATAGGGGGATGACAATGTGTGGGGAAATGTTTTGTAAGATTAAGTTCGTTAAGAAGCAGAAATGTCGGTTGGGAAAGATTACACAAATGAGAGAAAAATTACTTGCAGTTACACGCAGGGCAATTGTGGAGCTCCAATCCCGAGCAACAGTGAAGAGAGCCGAGCTCCGCAGTCCCGAACGGAAGATTAATGTTTGTAAAGTGTAAATGTTGCATGTATTATTTTTTATTAAACATAACATAACCTATGCATTGTCCTCCTTAACTTTTTCGGTGCAATATGTTGTTTCTTATTACATAACTGAGTTATTCACTTTTTACTACGCGTTGTCTTATTGGAAATATCAGTTAATTCTCACACACACTAACCTCAGGTAAATCCTAGAAACCGATGGACCCAGTGGTTTGCTGCGGCGAGCTACGGCCTGACGGCCTACGCTTGCCTCCTTTTCGTAAATACAAATTGATAGGGGATTGTGTGCTACTAAGTAGGCGGGTAAATCGTTGTAATGGTGGCAAATCTCCTTTGATTCCAGCAGAAGAAAAATCCTAAGTATCAATTTATTGTGGATTGTGTGCGTGTACTATGTTAGCAAATAAATCATCGTAATAGTGGCAAATCGTCTTTAGCTCCAAAAGAATAACAAAACACCTTCAAAACGTGAGGATTTGAACCTACTTTATACCATTTGAGCTACCGAGTCATTGCTCCAAAATGCGGGTTTTCCTCAGTCCTCATAAATTGCAAATGCCGGCCGGGGAGGTACCCAAAACTTAGGCCTGGAACGTTTCCTCCGTAAAAAAAAAAGCCTTATCCAATATAGCATTTCATCTCATGTGTCATCAGTGTCCATCGCCTGTGGTGCCTCTGTAGCAAAAACTGACGTTAAATATCATTCATGCGTTAAAATTCCGTATTATCTAGCTATATCTCTGAAAGTAACATATCTCTGTGAAGTACCCTCGGCCTTCTCCGCTACCGCTCCGGAGTGTCTCGGGACTGGAGCCCCAGAATTGTTCTTCCGTTAATGAAAACTGAAAAATTAAGAGTCTGTGCATACGCAATATGAACAAAAAGCGTACTGTTTAACAGTCGTAAGAGATAGTTGAGTATGGAAACTCGAGGTGAGAGGTTTGCCACCATCACTTTCAGGAAACTACCTAGTTAACGTTCATCATGAATGTAAGTGTTAGCTGTTTATTATATAGACTCGTTTATTAATGTCTAAATAATGTTTGTGTTCTCAGTGGATGCTTAAGTTTGATATTTTCTCAATGTGATTTCTTTTTCTTTTATAATGTTGAGGGTAGAGTTGGAGTTATGTTCCCAGTCGCCAGTCACGACCCTATTTCGTTAAATTAAGTATAGAATGGTATTTTAGGAGAATGGAAGCAAGAGAGTGCTGAAAATGTGAACCAAATCCAGAAAAGCCACATTTTAGATACGAAAACCTAATCGTTAAACATAATAGCAAAATATCCTATTTCATCTAATGTAAATAAAAAAAACTTAAAACAGTATATACAAGAATGTCTAGAATACTTAATACAAAACATAAATGTTACAAGATTTCAAGACGCCCCGTCAAGAACGTAAACAGTTTATGACTTGAAGAACTGGGCAGAATGTACAAAACGTTCATTACAATCTTTTTCATGCATTTTAGCATTTTCTTTTTAGAATATTTACATCAGTATAGCAGAAAACTAATATAACGGTTACTGTGTATATATAGCACCAATTAACCCAATTTGAGCATGATTGATTAGAGTTTAATATAACATTATTACGGCGAAAACATACACTTGCAGTGATACAATATGTGATATATCCCTGTATAGTCCATATCCATATTCACCAGAGGTACATTTGAAATACCTTTATTCTTCTTACAAGAACCAAAAAAACATTTTTCGGGGCCGAAAATAAAACAAATATTGGCAAGTAAAACTCCGTTTAATATGTCTAGATGCTAGTAAACTCAATGTGACTTTAGAAAGATATATGTAAGGAATGCATTCATTCCTCAACCCTTTGCGTTCTCGGGATTGCTAGACAAACAACTGCATTTTTAACGCTGAGGGAATATTACTATGCTAGATAGAAAGAATATTCTCATAGAAATCATTTCTCAAAAGAAAAGAGTATTTTGTACATTATTCCAGTTGACAACAGAGCGGAAAAATAATAGCTAAGTTATAAATTATCAATTGTGCAAAAATACCATGTTCTTTAACAAAACTAACCTTACCCTTATTACCTATCATTTCTCAAAGTTAGGTCCTGATATGCACCATATAACAGAATAAGTCAAGCATATATGCAGCAATAAGTCTTCAAATCTTTATATATAGTTAAATAAATGTGGATTCTGCATTAGCTCTTAGAGTTTAGTGAAAGCTAAGTACGGATGAACTAGCCATTTCAGATAAAATGGTGTTTTATATTAGATTATGTGATTATTAATGCAAAATTAAAATAAGTAAGATCAAGAATACAGGAGATATAGAAAAAGAAGGAGTTTATATATTTTTTTCCTAAAATAATTGCACAATTTTGGTTTAGTCAATATGGAGGTAAATAGAAGAATAATATATAGTAATTTCAAAAAGAACAAAAGTACACATACGCTGCTGGCCATTAAAAGTGTAATTCCCATAACAGACGTGTTAAACCGATCCAACATTTTCTGAGAAGGAACGGTATATTCGTCGAAAACTCGACAAGAATACCAGTAGGCGTCTGAATTTGATCGTGGGAGAATTGTGCCATACCAACACTATGGGATTTCATTTCCAGAAATTGGTATTCGTGTTGGATGAAATGGTCTCCAGCGAAACGAATACGAGATCAGTGGATAGAACTAGAACGAACACACAGACGTGAAGGATCCCTATAGCCCCGTAAAACAACCAACGAGAAGACAGTTGTCATTTTCACATAGCTATTATGAGCACACAATGTGTTGCAATTTTAATAGCTAACATTGATACATTATATATATATATATATATATATATATATATATATAATTTAATTTTTAAGTGAAATGTACTATGAGAATTGTTGGTTTTGTAGTTTACTGGGTTTTTATTTTACTATTATATTTATCTAACTAACAATGGGAATTTTCTTCCTATTTTAGATGGCGTTGTTTTAATTAAATAGCGTTGTTTATACACCCTTTGACAAAAAAAAAAGTCATCTCTTGAACGCAAAGTTCTTCTAAATCCTATTTTTTAGAGTTGCGCGGTTCACAAGATATCCAGCAAAGCTGTGTAGCAACTGCAGCAGATGTATTATATATAGCATGTACTAAAGACGCTATCTAGTATGTGCGTTCCGTTAGCTCTGAGGCAGAGTGCGCAGTGATGCCGCGGTTAAGAGCGCAGGTTCGCCTATCGGAATGAAGGTTTAATATATATATAAAACCTTTATAACATATTATGACAAATTATATGTTGCTTCCCACACACAGCTAGCTGTAATGCTTATATATATTTTTTATAATATTTCTTCAGTACTTGTTCCATCTAATGCAACATACTGCACACGTATTCCCTACACATGTATGAATGACAAAAGATACTTTATGGGCACAAATCCAAGAGACCTGGTATGTTGTAGCCTTTCGTCCACATCACTGTAGAAATCTGATATCATCTAAGATTCAGGGCAATTTTTACATACTGATGGTTCATACACAATATCAATTTCTGTTTTCACTCCAGAAGATAAAGGTTTCTGTTCATGCATTCATTTAGTTATTTGAAAGAATACGTTATGATTACGTTTTTGTATATGCATAGGTTATGCCATTAAACTCAAATAATTCGCTAAAACATAATATGATATTAAGGCAATATAAAGTTCTACATATAAACTTAAAACAATAATAAAAAATAATAAAATGTTCTTTCGGATTTGAACCCGGGAGCTTACGCGAAGGAGCAAGGCCTTCTAAAGTTTTCGGTCACCACTACTCTACCCTAATGCTATCTTTCCAGATGCTTATGATTGTGGCCATTACATTTACAGGCAAAGCGCCCACTGCAGTGTGCACTCGCTGCATGAGCTTGTAAATACAGCGTTTACGAGTGTCCCCGAAGTTCTGCGATCGATAAAATCTGGCGATGATTTTTTTTTGTCATCCTACTTGATAGAAAATAAATAATTTGTTTGAAATATATTAAAAATAAGAGGATTAAATAAAAATATATGCACTACTTGAAACAGATTCCGAATTTTTTTCTGAATTTTTTAAACAAAACGTTTGAGTGATGACGACATATCGTAGAGGGACCAGCATCTCTTTGAAAGCTTGTTTCCCCTCATCTAAGTGAGCACTAAGTGTGTGTGATAAATGAAGTGAGACTGCGGGTCGTCGGCTGTCGAAGCAGCGTCACAAATAGGGTGCAGTGTTATCAGTCACATACCAGCGGGGGGATTTCTTGACAGTATTTGAAAAGACGTCTCCATCGGAGCCCTTTATTAGATTTTACCCCATCCCGTTCATCACTCGTGAATTCTAAAATTAGACATGGCCCCTGAACACTTAAGTGTAAGAACCAGTTCTTCATTTGAGGCTTCCCACATACTAATATCGATTTACGTAAGAAGCGATAACATTGACCTTTTCCGTGCGGGAGGCGGGAGGTATATCCATCACTCAGAAGGGAAACAAGCAATGGAAAACGTCGTTTGTCTTATGCCTTATCTTGCCATGCTCCTTTCACTTGGAAGCTTCGATTTACGCTTACCTATCCCATGTAGCCATTATCAAATGCGGAAATCTTCCCAAGATCGTTTCTAATTGAAAATGCTTAATAGCTGTAGCTTTAGCAGCTATCACAGATTTGTGGTTCATAATGAAAAGAGGGCAACAGGACAATTCATCTCCCTGGAGACAGCACCATTATCCACTACTTTAGTTTTTATTTCTGAGAAGCATCCATGCATTACCTTTCTCACGCACGACTTGGTCGCGTTATTTTTAAAACATGCCGTATTTAAGTATAAAATATTTTTATTTTTAAAAATAATCGCAAAACTCCTAAAACTTATATCTACTGGCTGATTTTTTCCTTTTCGTGCAACTGCGGCAATTTAACGAGCTCTGCAATTTTCGTCTCGTTCCCACTCTTGAAAGCTGGGGGGGTTATACGAGTTTGACTCTACGGAAGTAAGAACGATTCTTGGTGATATGTAACAGTGTACTGTGTATTTGTTCCATTAATATGGGTCAATTCAGGAATTTTATTTCCCAATTAGCATTTATTTACAATTTGTAATTATGTACAGAATAACTCGTGATGCACGGAGATTGTTTCAAGAGAGATTCCCAGATATTCGACTTCCAAGTTGGAACCACAAATTTCGCTAAACGGGAAGTATTCTTGATAAAAAAAAATACTACATATATTGCCACGTACAGTAAGCACAGAAGAAACTAAAGTAATCTTGGACATTCTCTGGAATTTCTCTTAAAAATAACTTCGACTTCTTTCTCAGCAAACGGAATTTTCTATTTCTCTGTTCGAACGGCTATAAAGCTACTGAAGTTAACACCGTATAAAATTACTGTAATGAAAAATCTTAAATCGGATGAAAACGTGCATTCAGGTGTAGATTTTTGTGATTGGATTTTGATTTAGTGTGCATGGCGGAGAAGCTAATCCAATTTTCTTTTGGTTCCACCCAAGCGGGTATGTTAATTCACAAAGCAACTGATACTGGTATTCAGAAAAACCTAATCTGCTTCACCAGAAATCCCCGCATTAATCAAAAGATACAAGTGTGGTGGGCCATTAACGGCGAAAAATAAGTTTTTTTTTAATTGAATAAACAATAGTGATAGGTATGTGCAGAATATTTGCCCTTTTCCGTAAATTGACTGTGAGGGAACGAGGTTCGTGACTTTCCAAAAAGGACTCTGCAAGGGCATATAAGTTCATATCTCCTTGCATGCAATTCTTGAAATATTCAACGATAGAATCATCACTAACAACAAATGACCCTCTCGGTCCCCCAATTTTATGCTCTACAATTTTTATCTCGGGGGAAGGGGCATTAAATGAAAAAGTATACAAGATAAATCCACACTGATGAACAGCAAAATAAATTTCGTGAAGAAATTGCTTCTATTTCTCAGAAGAAACTGCAGAGAGTAATGGCTAATTTCATAAGCCGGTGTCAGAAATGTATGGAAAACGACCAATCATAGCAGCGAACTTCCTGACTCCTGTTCACCGCCGTACTAACTGAAACCGACCGATCAGCCGTTATGCTGAAGCGGTCCCGTGAAGGAAAAACCACCCATTGTTAAATACAGCAACATTAATTTGTTCAGAAATCTAAATTGAATTTTACCTATGTAAGCTTGTCGTTGCATACTATTGTGTGTCGCTTCTATTTAGTAATAGATTGTTGAAGATTCACACCTGGCATACAGTGAAAAGTGCAAATGCTTGAAGGACTTCAATTGCAAATTTTGGCAGCATGAACAATTATCTCAAATTAGATTTTAAAGGCATTAATAATTTCACGCTACTTGAACAGCACTGATCCTCTGCGAGTAAAAAAAAATAGTTCATCTTTTACAAGTAACAGGAGTTACCAGAAACCCTATTTTATTGTTTTTTTTTTTTTTTTGGGCTTAGGGTTACAAAGGTAGGAATATTTCATTAAAACTTAATGTTTAACCTTCTCTTGTATGTTTTAATAGAATATAAAAAGTATCCATTTTTATGCATCCTTACAAGTAATATTACTTGATAGTAGAAGATACACGCTTTACGCCATGCTCTTTCACTCTGGATTACCACACTTTGTATAGGCAGTTTTGCGTTTTTGTACATAGGCTTCCACGGCCGGAGTTTTGAATGTTAAAATAATGCATTTTCAGGCTTTGAAGCTGTGCTCTAATAATCTTAGAATATTTCGTCACGCACTGTAGGGAACATAATCAGAAGAACAATCGTCAGTAATCACTTATTACAACTTAATTTCTGGTACTAAAAATAATCTTGAGGAAAAAAAATGGACATTTGAAGCCTTTATTTACAAATTCGAATTATTTCTCTGTAAATAGTTGTAATTTTCTTCTAATAATCTATTATCAAGTATTTATATTATCCTAAAGTTTCAAATACTTATAAAACAGTAACCGCTAAATCTGCGTACGTTTCAGCACATTAATTAGCTAATAAACTGATAGTAGTCATTCAGGAGATATTCATCATAAATATAGATTCATCTGCAATAATAATAATAATAATAATAATAATAATAATAAGTTATTTATGGTGGAACAGCCAATAAGTTGCTGTATAACCAATCATGTCTGAAACTTGATAAGTTTGCTGGAGAAAAACGTTTGATAGGTTGAACTGGATTGAGAATGCTAGTGAATTTCTGGGCATACATTGCATTTCCTATTAAATAGCATTAACTGGGTCAACCAAAAAGTATTGATGGTTATTTAATCCTCCCATTATTTGGTTCACAGGAAGTATATGAAACTTAAATTGTTTTCTGCATATTTACATTAATTTCAATAATATAGTGAAGGAATTAAAATGTTTCACTTTGTTCGTTTCCGCTACGCTTCTGTTACAAACTGATAGATGCCAATGGAATTTTGGTTTCTACTGATTTTAAGATCAACTTCACATAATACATTGTATATTTTCAGTGTAAATTTATATTGTATTAAATTTTATTGCAATTATTTTTAAAAAATTATTTTAATCTACTAGCAGCATAGTTTTATTTCGGATAAAACATTTAGAGAGAGAGAGAGAGAGAGAGAGAGTGCGTGTGTGTATATATATATATATATATATATATATATATATATATATATAAAATAAGGTTTGCACTTGCACACCAAAAAAACATATCTCTTTGTTCATTAGCATCTGCAAACAGCGCCTGAGGCTTGAAAAATAACATATAGCAAAACTGTAAAAAGATGCACTGTGTTACAAAATGGTGAGTTAGAACATTCCTACCCTATAATCCTCACATTTCTCTGCTTCCTCGTTTTCTTTCTTCCTTTTTATAGCCCTTGTCTTAACCCTAGTCTCTTTGGCAATATTCTGGACGCATTTTTCACTTTCAATGACCCACCCTCTGTCGATAACCTCAAAAGCATTTATAAAATTTAAGCCAGATTTTTAAGTCCTTCTCCTGAAAACATCGCCTTCTTACTAGCACTATCATTAAAACAGATGGCAGCATTCAGAATGCCGAATTTTTAAGTTTCCAAAGCCAATAAAATGTTCTTGAGATCCGTTTCTCTTATACTTTCATTTATTGCACTTGCTCAGAAATTGTGGATCCGCAAATCCCTGTAGATGCTCATAATATTACTCATTACCAATTAAAAACTTTTTATAAATACAAGCACTTGCAGTTACTTGAGTCTTGAAAACCACACCAGGTGGAAATAACAGACTTCTTCTCAAATACAACCAAGTAACCAAATGTTAACTTACAGCTGTGCTGAAAGAAATTAATATGCATCGTATGGTAAGTAAGATCAGTACCAGCATTCGTCTAAGCGACCAGGAGAAACCACGAAAAACCCCCAAGATCAGGATGGCCGATCCCAAGGGATATAAACCAGTAATGCTTGGTGGCATGACAAGGGCGGTAACAGTTATAGTTATAAGGCCTTGTTCAATTGCTTTATAGATGTGAAACATGATAAAGGAGGAAGTATATCATTAAAATCAAAATTTCTGAAATAAGATTTTACAAGCAGTTTTATGGAATGGGTTTTGGGTCAAAAATTATATTTTTTTGGTTACTGTCTTATATGAAAGTATGACTTTTTATGTTTTCATTGTGTCGTTTGATTTATCTCGATATCTATTCTAGAAGCATGTTAATTATTAAAATGCTCCAGGCAAATAATGGAGGAAATATACTACAATGTGAAGAACTGCAGTTGTTAGGTTTAGATGCTGGCTTAAATACTATACAGCAAATAGATGAAGAGAGACTCGGGAGTGCAAAAAATAAGCTTAATAAATTCATAAATCAAGCAAAAACATTTCAAAAGAGGTGCCAAAAGGAAATTAGAACTGGAAAATGAAGAAGAACCTCATGACCCTAGCTGTGCTACAAGACTTCAGTGATGTTTCAACTTTGGAGCTCATTTCCCACAGTTTAATTTTTCCTCACATAAGGAACGATTTCTCATTAGTTAATAAATATTTTCAGCTGAAACATTCAGATGTTATTTGTGGAGATATTTTACATACACTGAAAGAATGATTTTGAAAATAATTGGCAAAATTATTAAAAAATATGTTTTATAAAATAACTGTAACAATTCAAAATTATTTTTACAAAACTAATTAACTTCAAAAACAAACTGTTATTTCAAGTATGATAAGGATATTACACCAACAAATTATGAAATTTTCAGCTTTTTAGGTTGTATAGCTGCTGAGAACATATTTGTTACATATGACACATGATAGGACAGTCTGTACCCCCTTAAAGGCTGCATAGAAATTATAACAACGAAGATTCGAAAAGAATTAAATATAGATGAAGAGCAATAAATAATTAAAATATGCAAAGAAAATTGAAATTTGCTTATAGAAAAAATTCCAGAAAATAGAATTCTATATAGAGTGTTATAATGTTGTTGCATGCACAAGTAGGTGTAAAAATAATTGCGAATATTTAATAACATTTCGTTACTGAGAACAATAAACTACAATTTCTTTAAGACAGTGGCTAACATCAGCTTAGCATAGCATCAGCTAAGGAGAAGTAGGTTACCATCTCCGGCATTGTGCCAGGAAGTCATGCTTTCAGGTAGTAACAGCGAAGTCGTGACATTCCTGGGCTAGGCTAATCACCTCTGTCCATCACTAGCATTGGCTACTGTAAACTCAAACCTAGTTCGGATGGCGTTATAATTTTCAGACCCGTCGTAAGGATTGAATGTTGTATAAAAAGTCAAGACAGGTGGGGTCTTTCTTTCCATCGTCTTCGCTTCTTCGCTCTCTCCGCGACACGTTGGTGATGGGATAAGGAGTTAGAGGGTTGCGGTCCTTTAGGTGTCCCAAAGCAGAAACATCAGATATCAAGTTGTGGAAATTATTAGATGCCACTCCCATATAAGTTATAATCAACCTATTAATTAATTTTATATGACTTTCCTATTTTAATTATGATAGTAGTGCAATTTTTTTCCTGTACATGTATTGAAATGTTGTGCATGATTTTATTTTCTTGCCAGAGTATAGAAGATATTAAAAAATTGGCCTGGCGATGAGGACAGAGATGCCTTTTGCGCATTGTAACAATATTTTGCATAGATGGCCCCAAAGCCAAAACGGGAAACGGACCGCTATTACTTGTAGAATTCTAAATCAGGATTTTAGTGAAAATGTTCCCTTTTTATCTTGTTAGACACAGAGCTTTACCATCATCTTATTAGGTAAGGATAAGCGTAATAAAACATACCAACTACGAGGTGAAAAGACCAGGCTCGATGCCTGAGCTAACTGCACATATGCATGACATGCTGAGAGTCACATAGACATAACAGCCAATAAGGAAGATTAGAAGGGCATTATGATAGTCCAGTATCCAGTAGATATTCTTATATGAAAGGAAAATTTCTAGATCTTTCTAAAGTCATATTTTGAAAGAATAAAGATAGCTTCGGAAGAGTGACGGATTGCCAGGTTTATTTAAGCTCGAGATTTTGCGGCCCAGCATCAATTCAGGAGTTTTCAGATCATCAATTCTGGGTTATCAGTGATCAGGTCAACTCAGTTCTTAGTTTTCAGGAGGAGTTCTGAGTCAGCAATCTTTCGTAATTCGCTCAGGGTAGCTTTGCGTTAATTGCAACAGTTTTATAGAATTAACAGTAGGCAGTGTCGGAGGTATCAGTGTCAATAGTGAACCTTAATACTCGCTGAAGACTAGTATCGAGTATAAAGAGCCGTCGGGTGTGAAATACCGTGGGTGAACAAGTTAAGAGACGAATATCATCAGTGAAGTAATTAAGCGAAGCTTATAGTTAGTGCAGAAGTAGCATATATACACAATAAATTCTCCAAGGAATAATGGTGGCCCATTTAAGTGGAATAGACTTTGTCAATAAATAGTGCTTCGTACCACAACACCATAAATCTTGTTAACCCCCTTGTTAATCTCCTTCACTCCTTCCCCTGTGCTCACCGGACCACAAAAAGTCCAGAAAAGAAAATAAGAGCTAGTCCGAGCAATTGTTAGTCAGCGAAAAATCATTGGAGAAGAAGAAATCGTTATCACTGAGAATCCATAATCAAACAATTAATTATAATCCTTCTTCACTCAGTCAATCTCCCTCTATACTTACATATAATTCCAACCTTTATAAAAATCCCCTGCAAAGTTTGTCTGCCATAGTTGTCCAAAAGTAAGATGGTTGTATAGTATTGTTAACTGCCCCGTTATAAATCTTATAATCTCAAACTAGCATCAGGAAAGTAATAATTTATTAAATCTAGCTCTACCATCTGAGTTATGTTCCCCTTGCCCTCACCAGAGGGTGCGACAATATAAGTCATATGGCAGAAGGTTTTTGGGAACCAAGAAAAAGACAGGTAGATATGGGAACCTGTGGAAGACTTTGAGCCTTATAATTAAGGAAGATGATCGTTATAAATTATGAATGTGATGATGCTCGAGAGATATTCTGAGAGTCTTACACCACTAGGTATCAAGAAAAAGTAGGCATTAATTAATATCCATGTTACCACCACTGTGGTTAAGGAATTCCGTTTTTCTTCTTTCGTCGTTCATAGAAAGAAGTAATTTAATTCCCTAAAATGAATTAAGTGAAACTTCTGTATAGATCACAAGAATTTAAAGGTGAAAGACGAGAAAATTAACATAACACTTAAAATCAGTCAGTCGTTGTCGTTAAGTCATACTTAAGACATAGAAGTTATTCCCTTATGAATCGTTATGCAATGTTCGAGAAATGTGCAGTGGAATAACAGATGTACAATTAAATAATTATCTTTTATGTGTTCTCAACCTTAAATAAAGCTATGGCAATACGCAAGCGTTTTACGTCTGATGATTCATAAGAGCTATGAAATTCTGACAGATTCTTTGACATATCTTCGACCTTGACTATGCTAGAAACCATGAAGCCACTTATGATCCCTATATGGCCATATTATAAAGCCCTTGTTTGAACTCGTGGCCGGCGTAACGGGGATTTGCTTGACACCGGGAAGCACGCTGTTTCCCGGCAGAATCGGATATTCATAGCCCCTTAAAATCAGCGCATAGATTTCTCATGCAAATTATAACTACAATAACCACATATCTTCATCATAGAAGATGTTGGAAACTATGCCACACTCTCTCACGCCTTTTAAGAAAATTTGCATTAACACTCATCAATTGTTATTCTGAAATTGCAGCAATTTTCTTCTTAAAATTAAATTTCTTTCAGTTCTTCCAACGTATGCGGGTTATTTTTATACACTTTATTGTGCTACATGACCATGTAAATAAAACCATGCGTGCTTCGTCTGTAAAAAATAAACGTCGATCAATAGAGCGATCATTAATATTATCCAACACCCACATGCAGAAATAAACTCTACTCACATTATCGCATGGTTATCGATGTCTTTCACTTTGTTCTTCACTCTTTGCACCAAAATAGCAGGAGAATTATCAGCATGTCTTTTGAGAAAATGCACTTTAACACTCATTCTACATCCTAGATGTCTAAAATTCTGAAACATTTACTACACAATTTCTTTATAGCTCTCAGAGTTCTTGTTGCCAAGAAAACTTTCTGCTACTTTTTAGAATGCCAACCATGCCGACTTCTCTAACTCTGACATCGGCTGAGGAAAGGTCTCATCCTGCATAAGCTCAGGAATCTGGGGAGCCTTCCAAAACACCTGCTGCTATCTTAGCTTCAGTTTTCTGTGGGAACTTTGTAACAAGAAAGTTGAAACAATCACTGTCCTTATTCAGAGCAGTAACAAATTGCTTCATCACATCTAACTTAATATGGAGTGGTGGAAGAAGGACATTAGAAGAAGAAAACAATGGTTCATACTTCAATTTTTTCTCCAGGAACTAAATTACTTCTTCGTGGCCAGTTTTTTCTGATACAATGTTTTGATTAAGCTCTACTGTCCCATTCAAAAGTGAACCCTTGTTTAAATCTCTTAGAATATTTTTTATGTATTGTCTCAATGAACAAATAACAAAAACTATTATTTTCTATAATGTCGATTTTTGAAAAACTGTAACCCGATGAAACAAAACTAAGGCTGGTTTGAGAGATGCCATGTGTTTTCATTCAGCAAAAGTTGTGTTAATACTGCGTTCTACTCCTGCTTCCGCTAGTCTTCTCTTTGCTAAACCGAAGAACGTATTTATACATTTCGCACATATTTCATTTTTGTATAAATATATTTCTATATAACTGTAAAACAGAAAAAAAAAATGTTTTCTAGCGTGATTATAAAAGTCGCAAGTTTTCGTTACGAGTCGTTCCATTGAGCGAGTTTTAAAAATAGTGATGGGAAATAAAACAGAAAAGCATTTAGGTTATTGAAAAGAACTTTCATGACCATTCCTCCTTTCAAAAAAACTTAGGACAATAAGTTGAATCAGCACGTGTATCTTAACAATAGGTTTCGTCTTCAACCTTTTGTAAACAAGCATACCCTTCAGGAAATAAACTGAATTGCCAGTTCTTTGTTATGTACAGCGTCCCTAGCGAGGCATTTGCTTCCGAGTTCAGCTCTTAATAGCCGATATTTGTAAAAGCGTTTTGCACGAGCATCCATTCAGTTTGCACAGTTTCTCTCATGCTCTCGTATTTTACATAAATAGCTTTGTTTGTGTATTTGTTTTTGTTTCCTACAACTCCTTCTCCTGCACTTGCATTGTGGCGCCAGATACTCTCGGCCTAGAACGGGGGAACAAATGTTGTTGATAGTTAAGTCAAAGAAGAATGCGATAACAAACAATGCAATGTACAGGCAGGTAGAAGGATTAATACTCTTCTTTTTTTAGGTTCTAGTGGAAACACAGGCAATGCCTTACAGAACAGAGTAAACGAAACTTCGCCTTCAAAGCGTCTACATTAGTGCAGGCAATTCTTTCGACTTTTCCGGTTACCCAATAGTTTTCATGTTAGCTTAACTTAGTTCGTTTCATCTCGGAGAAAATATTCCGTTGGCTTCTAATTAACACTTTAATTCAGATATCTAAATTTGTTCTTCCTCTCTCTCTGAAAGTCTCTGCCTTTAATTAAATCGTAATTAACATTTTACTAATTCGATGTCGGCTTGAATTCAAAGAATGGTATTTTCTTTTGTATATAAATTCCAAACATCGATACTTAGAAAATTTTAATTGCAAAGTCTTCTCAGACAGATGTCTTAGCACTCAAGGGCAGATTGCTGGTTATTGCGAATATATTTGTGTATCAACATGCTGCTTGTGACCAACGGAGACCAATCCACACTTCAAGCTAAATGTGCCACCGACGTTTTGGGCAGTAGAGCACTCTAGAGAAAATAGCATGGATTCAATATGGCAACGAGGTAATAAGAATAATAAAATGCATGGGAAAAGATTAGAACGAGGTTAGAAGATATCAGCAGATAGGAAATTGCGATAGAATGTAACACAAATGTCTCCTTGAGTCTATGATTGTAACTAAATTAACCTGGGGTAAAGAGCATACACACTCCTTCTAGGGAGAAAGACAAGATCAGGAATGACCTGGTTAAGACTGCAAGGTTGGAAGACTAAAACATTGATCAATAATTCTGGTAGGAGAATCTGCCCATTTTGCGAAATGGATTAGCAATGGATACATATTCTGGTCAAATGTTTACTTTTACAGATCGGCTGGCATGCCGAAACCTTTAGTGTAATTAAATAACATGTAAGTTGTTTCCACTCGTATATGTGCAAATATCATATACATATTTTTAATGTTTTCGTTGTTTTTTCCTCTCTATAATTGTATAACATAGTTAAGCATGTACTGTTGACAACCTATGCATCAAATATATCTGTAATATGTATACAGAAATTTATAGCAATAACGATACACCTTCTACTACCGTTTTTCTATCTTACGCTATCCATAATTTCAAAAGTGATTCACTGCATTTAATTCATCTTGTCACCTATTCCGACTCTTCTTGCCTAGATGCGGATAACTGAGTACTATGAAGATACAGGGTTCTGATTGCTATTCGTGAGTATTTGAATGTTTTCGATTATCTTACAAGATTTACGTTCTGTGATTTATCCGATCACTGTATCTTTTCAGAAACCAATACCGGCATTCTACCGCAACTGAACATACCACAGACAATAACAAAGCAGTTATGAATTTAACTACTTCAATTTTATCTTTTGTGCTATCTTATTTCCAGTAATTTTTTGGCCAATCATTAATAGAACATTCAAGTTTTAAATGCCTTTTGCAGCCAAAAAGCTGTCATCCTTTTTAAGACAAGTATAGTCGCTTTTCTAGCTACATGTGTTTTTAATACTTATACTGTTTTACATAATTAGAATGCAGCGATGATAGTGATGTTGATGATGTTATGTTTAACTCTATTTTTAATAGATTGGCAAATATTTGACATAAGGTAAAGTTTATTTACAGCATTACTTAAGTAGTTATTTTATTTTGGAAGTACTATACATAATATCTTACATATAGTTTACATAGGCACGGTACGTAAGCACGGAGTGCATAGACGGTTTTTTATAAGCCAATATTTTGTAAGTCGTATATAAGTGAAATATTCTACAAGGAAATTATCGTCCAAGGCAAGTGTATTGTATTCCTGAGTATCCAAAAGAAATTTTCATGCCTAGCACAACCTGAGAGGAAACCAGTAATAACAATACATTCCCATGTTTCGATCGTAAGAACAGATCTGCTGCAAGTTGCCAAAAGTTGTGGAGCACTCAAAATGTTTGGTGCATCGCAAGTTAAACAATTAGACTTATTTAACGTTCAAATCAGGGCGTGAAATAACCGATTAATTTTGCTCAAAGGCCTCTTCTTTCAGGCTTGAGATTTTTACGTGTTGTAAATCTACGACGTGGAAAGAAGCCATAATTAGAATTACCGTGCACAAACACATCTCATGTGCAACTTTTCAGTTTCCAACCTG